>CM034703.1:310980531-311009704 GCA_020142125.1 Phrynosoma platyrhinos
GAGTAATTCTGCCTTTTCTCGGTCCCCTGTTAACTTTTTGCCATCTTCATTCTAATATTGGAATTAACGCCTCTGTTCTTCCATGAGACACAACTGCTTGGGCTGGACAGGGAGCAGGTAGCTGTTGGAAGCTTCATTATAGACCAGTTGTGGGAACCTGGAAATCCACGGGTCCAAAGCCGGTTCGACTGCAGGCTGTTGCTTCATCTGCCCCGAAACAGATGTACGAGACGGATCACCCTCGGACCCGATACTGCAGGTTGGAAATGGGAAGACGGTGGAAGGCATGGCCATACGCAGCGTTGTGGTAGGAGGCTGTTGTATTTCTGCCTCTGACTCTATGTCGACACACACCATCGGAGTGGTTGGTTTCAACATAAATGGGCCCATGGAGGTCGGTACTGAGATAGTCATTGGTGGAGGCATGGAGCATGATAACAATGGGGTTTTAAAATTTTCCCCGGATCTAGACTTGCTTCTAGAAAACATCGGCTGTTCTCCATTGGTGGAGTGGTGGGGGGATGCTGAACGGGCTTTCTTGCTGGACAAAGGAGCCTCCTCGATGGTCTCCAAGTGTTTGCACTTGGAAGACCTCTTTCCACTCTTTTCCATGTCCTTAGGACTCACGATCTCCATGTGTTTGGATGACCTCTTAGATCTCTCCCTGGATTTTCCCCTTTGTTGAGGGGTGTCTGAGAAAGGTTTGGAAATGGCTACTGAAGCCAAGGCCATATCTGGTTCCTCAGCTTGCAAGGCCTTTTCCCACAAAGCCGCCCTCAGCCTGACCATTCTATTCTTCAGGGCTTGAGGGACCATTTTCCAGCACAGCTTACAGGTTTTTGGATTGTGGGTGTCTCCAAGACAAAAGACACATTCCTCATGTTGGTCCGAAGTCGGGAATTTAGAATTGCAAGAGATGCAATGTTTGAAAAATGCCATGGTCGTTGAATCCAAAATGTGAAGCAAAGTTGAAGTCGTTAACAGTCCAAGTCAAATCAATTGTAGTGGTGAATAGTCCAATGAACAGAATAAAGTCGCAATCCAGAAGAATAGTCAAGTCCAATAAATGTGGTCAAAACCGTTAGACGAGTAAACTGCCTAGTAGCGAGGTTCCTTGCTAGCTACAAAAGCGGTGGACGAAAGGAACTGAGGAGCGAGCAGGAACGCGGGACTTATATAGAGGTGGGCAGAGCTACCACCAAAAAGTTGCAATCCAACTTCTGCCTAGTGATTCTAGAAGGTTCCGCACTAGCTGCGCATGCGCAGATAAAACCCATTTGTGTGATTCGCAGAGACCACAAAGAAGAAATGAATTTCACGTTTAAACTTGGGTCCCATCTCCAAGATATCTCATTATGTATATGAAAATATTCCAAAATCTGTAAAAATCTGAAATCCAAAACACATCTGGCCTCAAGCATTTTGGATAAGGGAGAGTCAATCTGTATCTCTTTTTCCTCCTTCTGGTTGTGTCTTCAAAGGTAAGAAGATGCTTTGCCCTCTACACTGGCTGGCAAATTCAGTGGTTGGCACCAACAATTTGGTAGCAACCCTGTGGACCTCAATAGTTTTTTAAGAGGACTTCAAGCTCCCACAAACATCCTGGCCCCCAGAGGTCCCCTGCTTCCAGTCTATAAGATGTTCCAAATATTTTGGGAATTTTTGCTGGAACAGATTGACACAGTTCTCTCTGTGTAGAAAACTCCCTATAAGTGGAGCATTCTTAATTTCCTGTTAGAATTCTCAGATCTCAGGGTCTAGTCCTTCCTCTCCAGTACTGAACCAGATGGGAGGAATCTCAGGGCAAGAGCCTTTCCTTGAAAAGTGCATATATATGAACCATCATTTGTTACAGTTGACGTGTTTTGTTCATATGAATATTCTGTTTGAATGCTTGAATAGACTGTGGCTGATGCTTAATGTTTCATGCTTAATACTCCTTGTAACATCTCCTTTGTAACATTACCAGGGTCAGTCCCTTGTGACACCTTAAGGGATCATATCTAGGTCTCAACTTTTGTACCTGAAATCTCAGGCTCTGTAATACTTTTGACCTGGGAATCCTACTTCTTGTCCTAAATAAGCATTCATCTGTGTTCAGAGGTCACATGCATGGCAAACTGCAAAAGCTCAAATCAGTTTAAGATATAAGTTTTTATTTCTTTATCAAATGACCTTGTAGTTCTTTTCTAAAAGTCATGAAGGATTTCTTCAGAACTGCCTAGGATTTGCAGTTGCAGACTTTCCTTGTATTTGAAAATGTAAGGCCTTGGTTATTTGAAGCTCAATGAAGCTCTAGATTTACAAAATACCTTTTCAAAACCAAAAAGGAGAATAGTCTCATATACATTTTTTAAGGCAGGCAGGCAGGCAGGCAAATCAAATCCAGGATTTTGTGGGAAGGGCCTGTAAACTGCACTCCAGGCCAAATCCCCTCTGAAAAGTACTTCACATTTAAGTGCTAACATTTCCTGCTGTGTTTTCTAAGAATCACAGGGGTTTCTGCTAGTAGGCAATTATATGCAGGAAGGACACACCACTTCATTTGCAGAGAAATCTAGACAAATTTGTTTTGGTTTCTGATATTTTGTTCTGTTTTCCTGCTTTAAAATATCTCCAGTGCACCACTAAAGTTTTTGACAATGCATATAATTTGGATTTATTCTACTGATTTAAAAGGACTACAATTCTTTGGAAGCTTCCAGATGTCCATAATCTCTTACCATTAGGCATGCTTAGTGGAGATTATGAGAGCTGTAGGCCAAAACGTGTGCAGAGTCAAATGTTCTGAACCTATGGAATAGGCCTTTGCAGGGGAAGGTAAGACATTGCAAGAAGCAAACACTAAGACACAGTTGGAAGGGAAAAGGCCACAACTTTATCCCCATGTTGACAGGTAGGGTTGGCCCAAATGCATGGGTCTGGATCTGGCATCGACCAACCTGCCTGTTGCTTGATGGACCATGTTGCCTGGTCATGACCAGGCTTTGCGATGACAGAAGGGGTAACTGACTAATTGCATGTCCACATCTTCACTCCTTTTTCACCTGGAGACACTGATCAGGAGTTGCCCCCACAATGGCAACACCTCACCGCTCCCAGTACCCCTGGGTCCCCATGGGACTCCTTATCCTGTGCTCCACAGTACAGGAAGCCACACCCACCAGATCCACAGCCCATGCTACCACCCCTGAAAACTTGTGACAGCACACCATAACCCCCATAAATCTGAATAAAGGGGGGACGGAGGGAAGAACCAGGCTGGAATGGCACCAATCATCCTAGCCACGTGGCCTTAAATAGGTCCAACTACCAATCACAATTGAGGGTGGGTTGAAGTCCCACTACTTTCTGGCCTCCCAACCATTTAGGGAGGCCACTGGCTGGGGCAGAGGTCAGGGCTTCTGGCCGCAAAAAAAGTTTGCTGGGACTTGTAGTCGCAAGTGGCTACTGGAAGTCCCACCCTCCAATGGCTCAGAGAGACAATCTGGGCCCCAGCAACCGCTCCCAATGCCCTCTGGGAGCATGCCACCACCCGGGCCAGGTAGAGAAGCTAGTGCAGACCTGATGCCTCCCCCCCACAGCAACTGGCCTGGCTCAGTAAGTCGGCCAGCCCCATCTCTCAGAATAAAGGAGAATTGCTGGTCATTATTCCATGGGGATAGTTTATATTTTCTTGTTTTTAAAAGAATGGAATGTACTCAAACAGCATGCTGGTGATGATAATGGTGATTGTGATCATTTTAAGAAGCCTTAGCCTAAAGCATCTCTCTACATTATAACTAATGCTATAAACAACAATATAGTTTTCTGCTGTGGCTTTTCCCAAAGGTTCCTGGAGCTGGTAATTTGGCAAGGGAAGTGAGATGTCTGTTATAGAACATATCTAGCCCATCTCACAGAATTGTCACTTCTCTTTAAGCAGTCAGAAGAACAATTAAACCAGTTTAAAATAAAGTTGTGATAGACACAGTCATGAAGACATGTAGTAAACATGCTATCAAATTATCCACCATGTATGTGGGAGTCCTGTGTGGCCTTTGGGAGTGCCATGTCTTACCTGGAAGAGGTCTCCACTGATGAGAAAGGGGAAGAGGAGAGACAATATAATAGTTTCCAGTCATGTCCAAGGTTGCTGCCAGCCCTGATTTGGGGGAGTCTGACAGCCCTACTCTGAAAGCAGAGCCTAGACCAGTGATGGTGAATCTTTTAGGGGCTGAGTGCCGAAACTAAAAGCCCTCCCAGCACTGGGTGTTACCCAGTGCCAGGGATGTGACTTCTGCCCTCCAGGGGTGAGACTTCCAGGGTGGGACTTCTTCACCCCACCATCCTGGGCCTTCAGCTGCCTCTCCAGAGACAGCTGAAGGCCTGGGGGTGGGGAAGAAGAGGAACAGGTGCACACCTTTTCCTCCTCTTCCCTCCACACCCTCCCGGGCCTTCAGCTGCCTCTCTGGAGATAGTTGAAAGCCTGGGACAGTGGGGAAGAGGAGGAGATAGTTGAAAGCCTGGAACAGTGGGGAAGAGGAGGTACAGGCCTGTTCCTCCACTTCCCTCCACCTCCCCGGACCTTCAGCTGTCTCCAGAGAGGAAGCTGAAGGCACAGGAGGGTGAGGGGAAGTGGAGGAGCAGGCACGTGCCTGGCCCTCTGCTTCCCCTCCTCCTATGCCTTTAACTGTCTCTGGAGATGCAGATGAAATGACAAGAGGTTGGGGGAAGAGGAGGAGCAGGCACGTTCCTGTTCCTCCTCTTCACCTACTCCTCCATCTCTCCATGTGCCCTCCAAAATGGCTTCGCATGCCAGAGATGGCACGTGTGCCATATGGTCACCAACATGGGCCTAGGCTATTTCACGTAGACCCTGAAGAGCAGAAGTTCAGGCCACTACACCTTTCTGAATGATTGTAAACTAAAGTATCAGCAACAAAGCAGAAGGAAATACTTCAGCCTGCTTTAAAAAGGAAACACTGGGATAGTTAGCTCAGCCATGCTGGTTTACAGCTAGGTATAGATTAAGCCAGAGGAAGGCAAGGGCAAACCCACTCAGAACAAATTCTGCCAAGAAAAAGCCTTTAATAAGTTCACCTTAGGGCCTCCGTATGTCAGAAGTGACTTGAAGGCACATAAAAATAACAACAAATTCCAGCTTTTTTGTAATATTGGAATTAATGTTGGTTTATGGAATAATGAAAACAAATCAGGTTAAAAATATATAAAAACATCAGATACACACATATACACATACAATAGAATCATAGAATCGGAAGAGACCCCAAGGACCATCCAGTCCAACCCCATTCTTCTTTGCAAGACTAGTGTAAAAATGTGCCTTCTTGCTATGCATTTCCTTTGTGCACTGCGTATATTATAGCAATATGATTCCACTTTAGTTGCCATAGTTCTGTCCTGTTAAAACAGGGACAGGCAACCTTTTTGAGACCTGGGCCGGTCTTCCGTAGCCCAGGTCTCGGCTGGGCCGGGGGGGGCGATGGCGGCGCATGCACTCACATGCGTGCGCGACCCCCCGGCACACGCTGCTGCCACGGCTGCTACCGCGGTGGCCGTCATAGCTCGTGTGGCCGCAGCCGCCACAGCACATGTCGTGGCCTCCATTTTGGAAGTCAAATGGTGGACGTGACGCGTTTGCACATGTGCAAGAGTACTGTGCATGCACAAACGTGTCACGACCGCCATTTTGACTTCCAAAATGGCGATTGCAGCGAGCATGGCTGAAAACGTGCCCTGACGGCGGTGCGTGGCGGCGGTGATGGTGGCAACCTTCGGCCTGGGCCGGTAAGTCCGGGGCCCGGGGCCTTAACCGGCCCCTGGGCCATAGGTTGCCAGTCCCTGTGTTAAAAGCTTGAATTTCAGTCTATAGAATCATAGAAGCAAAGCAGCTTCATTTATATACTGCTTCATATCGTGCTATGGGATGTCTAAGCGGTTTACAACTGTGAGCTGATTGCCCCCCAACAAGCTGGGTACTCATTTTAGCGACCTCGGAAGGATGCAGGCCTGAGTCGAGCCTCAGCCCTGGCTGGTATTGAACTCGCAACCTTGTGGTCTATGAGTGAGTGGCTGCAGTACAGGCATTTAACCACTGCACCACCAGGGCCATAGAGGTGAAAAAGAACACAAGGGTCACCCAGTCCAAACCTATTCTACCATTCAGGAATACACAGTAAAAGCACTCCTAACAGATGGCCATCCAGCCTCTGTTTAAAAATCCCCAAAGAATAAGACTCCATTACTCTCCAAGGGAGTGTGTTCCACTCTCAAACAGCTCTTACTGTCAGGAAGTTCCTCCTAATGTTGAGGTGGAATCTCCTTCCTGTAGTTTGAGTCCATTGCTCTGGGTCCTATTCTCTGTAGCTGCAGAAAACAAATTGGATCCATTTTCAGTATGACATCCCTTCAATTATTTAAACAGGGCTATCATATCACCTCTTAACCTCCTCTTCTCCATGTTAAACATATCCAGCTCTCTCCTAAGTATCTCCTCATAGGGCCTGGTCTCCAAAACTTTCACCATTTTGATCTCCCTACTCTGAACACCCTTCAGCTTGGCAGCATCTGTGTGTGTGTGTGTGTGTGTGCACCATTAAACTATCTATACCAGTGGTTCTCATAGTTTTTATCCCTGTGATCCTCTTTCTATCTACATGCAGATGTTGTGCCCCCATGTAGTATATGAATAAGAATATTTTGTGTAGTGTGTGTATTTTCATTTGCCTCACAGGTAGCATCCTATTGGTAGTCCCTCTCTCACACATGCAGGCCTCTTGTGCTGCACGCTCTCTCCACCTTAATGCTGAGTTCTCGTGTTCTCTGCCCCCTTTCTTCATTTCCTTCCCCATCACCTGAGCAATTGTCTCATGGTCACTAAAGAGCATGCCCCTACTGCACCAAGGATGAAACGTATGGAGAAGCTGAGAAGAAAAATGAATAAAAAGGGTGGCCAATTTTTGCTGTGCCTGAGGGTGGAGGAAGCCATAATAGAGAAACAAGCAGAGGTGGCTGTAGGACATTTTCAGCAACCTCATCTTCCTCCTTCCTTATCCCTCAAGCTGGGTAGACTGCCCTCTGTTCAACTTATGGCTGCTAAGGGACATGCATTTACTGCTCCAACAATGGAAACTTTGGAGAAACTGAGTGCAAAATGTATTTTAAAAGGAAAGTTGATTTTAGCTATATCTGAGGTTGGAAGAAAGTATAACAGGCGAAGATGCTTAGCATCGCTTTTGCAGGGAGCAGTCAATTCTCAGCAATGCAGGCATGCACAAATAGGCTTGCCTTTCTTTTCCACATTGATTGATTGATTTTATTACAGCCATTCGGCCAGTACTTTTCCACATTTGCTTTACCTGCAGGCTGACTTTTTTTGTGCCCCCACCCCTTAAGGAACTAACAATCCCTCCTCGGGAGTCTCACCCCACTATTTGAGAACAACTATACTATTTAAACCAATGGGGAAAAAATTAAACAAACCAAACAACATAATTATTAAAAGACTATTGTACTCAATCCTGAAAGTCTAATGAAAGAAGAAAGTATTATTTACTTTTACTTGAACAAGAGCAAGAAGGGAACCATCCTAGTGTCACTAGGGAGGGAGTTCCAAAGTTTAGGAGCAGCCACTGAGAAAACCTTTCCCTTGTACCCACTGAACACGCTTGAGAGGGCAGTGGAACTGACAGCATTTAGCAATAGAAATGTACATTTCTATACAGCTTATCAGTGAACTCAGCACTCCTAAGCGGTTTACAATCTGTAAGACAATTGCCCCCAACAATCTAGGTACTCATTTTACTGATCTATAAGGATAGAAGGCTGAGAGCTAAGCAGACGGCGCAAAGTGCCTTCTTCAGGGCAAGGAAGGGAAGGGGCAGCCACACGCTGGGTGCCCCAACCCCTTCCTGAAGACGTCGTCGGAGCAGCTGGCCCTCCACACAGCCGGTGCTCCGAGGATGCCTTTCCACTGCAGTATCTGCACACATTGCAGCGAAAGAGGCACCGAAGGTGCGCCGGCAGCCTTTTGCGGCGCACCTTAGGCGATTTGTGGAAGGAGCGCTATTTTAGCACTCCTTCCTGGGGTGGCAAAGCTGCACCATGGGGCTGAGGAATGAGGATGCCTCAGCCCCAATCCACAGCTTTCTGGGGCGGCCCCATGCTGTCCATCTGCTTAGCCCCCGAGTCAATCTTAGAGCCTAGGATCAAACTCACAATGTTGTGGCTGCAGTACCATCATTTAACCACTGTGCTACCAGGCCTCCTTTACAGAATGCCTTCCCCCAAAGATTTTGAGTTCAGAAAGGACCATTTGGATAAACATAATCCTTCAGATATCCTATTCCACTGCTCTTCCACTTTTTGATAGATTGCATGCAATGCATTCCCAACTGGTTGGCCTGGCTGTTCCCTTTGGCTCTAGCAGTTTCATGACCTTCAAAGCTTCTTGTCTGGCCCATTAGCTTCTGCAGGTGCTTGAGGGGATTGAATGAGGATGGCTGGGTGCTTACTACTGAAAGCTTAGCTGGCATACAGCCCATCTGCAACTGCCTTGATTTAATTAATGATTTACATTTTATTCATGTGTGATGGCTGCCAGCAGCAACCCATACCAGAAGTGGAACAGGAGGACTGCTGCTTCTTAAAGGCTATTGTGCATGAGGCAGTATGATCCATGTCTTGTCCTAATTTCCAGTAGTTTATGCTGTTCCCAATAATGCTTGCTACATTTCATCTTTCTGACACAATTCATGCATTTAATGGTTGCATAGGAAGCAGTGGGTTACAGGACTGATGAATGACTCATTTCCATCTGGCCTAAAAAGGCTGGGGTGTGACCATTACTGAAAAAGACTTCCCTGGCCACTATTTTGAATAATTATCAGCTAGTCTCTAATATTCCATTCTTGAGCAAGGTTCTGGTGTGTGTGGTATCTTCCCAGTTCCAGGGTTTCTGGATGAGATGGATTATCCATTTCAGACTGTGTCAGGGAGTTGGCCTGTGGGGTTCCTCAGGGTTCTGTTTTAACATCTACATGAAAATGCTGGTAGAGTTTGGGGGTACGATATCACTAGTATGCTGGTGACACCCAACTTTATCTCTCCTTTCTACATGATTCCAAGGAAGCTCTACTCATGCAACCAATGCCTGTTGTCACTAATGGACTTGATGAGGGAAAACAAATTGCAACTTAATCCAGACAATACACAGATGTTCCTGGTCAGTCAAAAGCAGATCAGGGAATAGGGACTCCCTATTCTGCCTGTGCTGGATGGACTTACACCATCCACCCCTAAAATCTCAGGCTCGCAGCTTGGGTGTTCTCCTGGACTCAACTCTGAGTCTGGATACCCAGGTTCAAACAGTGCACAGTTAAAACTAGTGCAGCAGCTGTACCAGTTCTTTGGGACATCAGATCTGGCTATGATGACACTTGCCTTGATTACATCCCATTTGGACTATTATAACACACTGTATGTGGGAAAGACTTCGGAAACTGTTTGAAAACTTCAGGGGGTTCAAAATGCAACAGCCAGAATGCTATGGGGACAATTATAGGGTGCATACAACTCCTTTGCTGAAACAACTTCACTGGCTGCCATTTCATTTCCAGGCACAATTTAAAGAGCTGGTCATGATCTATAAATCCCTATCCAGCTTAAATCCAGAATGTCTGAAAGAACATATCTCCCCATACAAATTTGCAAGAATGCTAAGATCTTCAGGGGAAGGCTTTCTCTTAGACCTGCCACCATCACTGGCTTGCTTGGTGAGCCTTCTTGGTGACGTTTCCCATCATCTGGATGCCCTTTCATGGGAGGCTATGCTGCCCCCCTCCCTGCTTTCACTTAGCTGCCAGGCAAAACCATTTTTGTTTCACCTGGTTTTTAATATGTAAACATATTAGGGAGATTTTTTTATTGGGATGTGTGTTTTATTTATTTATAAACTTTTACATGTTTTGAAATATTTTTATATTGTTTTAATTGTGACAATTGTAATTGTTTTTAAAATTGTTCTGTAGATTTTAATCAATTTTCTTCTATGAATCATCTTGGGTCCCTCTCTGGGGGAAAGGCAGAAAATAAATAAAATAAAATATATACTGCACGAGTGAGTGAGTGAACGATGGGGGGAGGATCAAAGAGGGGAAGACAGAATGTGCATGCTCCATTCACGGAAGTGAAAACAAAGTGACACAGTGCTGGTTGGGAGGAGGATCAGAGAGGGAAAAATAAAAACAGTAAAAACAATTGTGATACTTGGGCAACACTTGGGGAAGAGAGAAGGAGAACCCAGTGTAAACCTCTCAGTGCTGATCCCATTACTGAACATTTTCAAAAATAAAAGTTTTTTTTTCCTTTCTCCATCATGTGTGTACGCATTCAAAATTCCCTTACACAGTGACTGGAGTGGCAAAGGGGGAAAGGGGATTGGAAGTGAAGCCATTAAATCAGAGTGGATCCAAAGATTGACAGACAAACAAGGGCTATTGGCCTAGTGAATGATAGGTTGATGCATGCTGGGAAGGAGGAAAAAAGTGAGTTCCCTAGGGGAAAATGTGTGGCCAGTTATGTTGATGTCACCTCACTGTGCCTGTGAGTATGTGGTGTTAACAGGATTGCTGCAGGGTCACTGCAGACCAGAAAAAATACAGAACAAAGCAAATTTTTTCATCTGTGCAGACGTGTCCTAAGTTATATCCAGACAATGTTAGGTAGAAAACAAACTGTGACATGACTAGCTGAACAATCCTACTCTATTCACAATACAGATGATGTTCTGGGTCTTTGGAAGTTCATAGCAATCTGGGACTCTGGATCCCTTTGTCAGGCCAGTGACAAAGGTTCTCTACAGACAGTGCAAAGCACTGTCTTGGAGGCAGGAAAGGGGAAGGGCAGCCACACGCCGGGCACCCCAACACCTTCCTGAGGATGTCATCACAGCGGGCACTGCTACGCATGGCGCGCTGTCAGGATGTCCTCCCAGTGCAGTGTTTTTACACACTGCACCGGAAGAGGTGCAAAAGAGCAGTGTGGCAGTGTTTTGGTGTTCCTTTCCAAGGCAGCGAAAGGGAGGATCGGGGCCAATTCATCTGGCAGCCTTGGCCTCGATCCTCCATTTTCTGGGGCAGCTCAGGACCACCCGTCTGCATCCCCCCCAAAAAAAAGATTTGGTGAGGCAGGCAGCATCTCTCATGAGTTTTTGTGGCTGTGAGCCTGTGTTCTAGAAGAATTTCTTCCTGATGTTTCACCTACATCTGTGGTTGGCATCTACAGAGAATGGTGGCATGGAAGTGTGTGGAGTATACTGTGTGACCCTTGGTTGAGAGGATGTGATTTACATGTTGCTTTTTGCTGTGAGAAAGTGTGGTATGGTTTCTGTGTCTCTGCAGCATATCAGAAAGGTTAATGAACAATCTAGATGTGCTCTCCTGGTCCAGAGTTTTTCCAGTCTCTGGGTGTCTTGGAACAGTTTCTCCCCATAGAGATGTTCAATGTGAAGTTGAAGGCTTTCATGCCTGGCAGCCATGGGGTTTTGTGTGTTTTTTGGGATGTGAGGCCATGTTCTAGAATAATTTCTTCCTGAAATCTCAAACTGAGGAAAAGATGGAATAATAATATTAAGAAGAAGAAGAAGAAGAAGAAGAAGAAGAAAAAGAAGAAGAAGATTTGAGTGCTGGACTAGGACTCCAACAGACCAGGCTTCAAATCTCCACTCGGCCATGGTAACCCACTGGGTCAATTTGGCCACGTTACACTTTCTAGCCTTAGAGCGATGCAACAGTGAAGTCTTCTGAATAAATAATTCCAAGAAAACCCTATGATAAAGGTTGCTGTAAGTGGGAGTCAGCTTTCAGGCTGACTCCTACTAGAGGCCCTAGGATTAAAAAAAAAACCAACTTGTCACAAGTTGGTCTTATGGGGTTCCCTGTGCCCAGCACTTCAAAAAGATCTCCATTACCACTGTGTATTCGCCTTGGAGAAATCATACCTCTGAAGGAACAAAAGGGTTGAATGTTCTTTTAATTGAATTTGTTTTCCATTTATTTTCAAGCTGTCAAGGGAGAAGGCTTTTCAAGCTTGCATGTTGTTTGATTTGTTTCTACCTGAGGTCTATTATCCTAATAACGAGCCAATTTAAAACAAAAACAAAAACAAAACAGGCCTATGTTTATAATTTTTTTTCCTCCACTGATTGCCTCAGTGGATAACAAAAACAAGGTGAAGGAAGAGTTCATGTTTTAGATATCCACCCCAACTGCACATTGTTATTGAAGCAATTTAGAAGTTGCGTCCAATGATACCTTCTATAACATAATGTGTCACCATATAGCTGATTTAGGAAAAGATGCAGCTGTAGTTTGTCCTGCCTCTTTCACCTGTTCTTTTTGGCATTTAGCCCCCACCACCTATGTAGCAGACTAGGTTCCAAGTGTATAACAAAGCCAGTAAAGTATGGATTTGATAAAAAAAAACTGGGTGGGGAAGGCAGTGGTTGATGAATTTGGAAGTACGTAAGGGCATGAAAAGCATCAACCTGGATCAAAAGTCTGTCTTAGGAGTGGATAATCATATTACTCTCCAAATGTTACTGGACTTCAGTACCTATCAGCCCTAGATGAAGGATACTGGTAGTTGCAACTCAACAACACCTGAAAGGCCACATTATTCCCCACACCTGGTCTATCTAAACCCATCATTCTTTTCCAACAGTGATCAATGTGATGCCTATGGAAAGCCACAGCCTAAGGCTCTTTCACACTGACAATTGTAGCACTCTGATTTCACTTTACTATCATGGCTGCATCCAATGGAATATTGGAATCTGTCATTTGTTGGGGTACTATCTCTCCTAAACTGAGAATTCTAAATGCTCCTTCCTAAACTGAAGATGCCAGGATCCTTACAATGGTAGTTAAATGAGAATCACTGTACTGTAGTTTTGTAGGAAGAAGGACTTGTGTCCAGTGGCTACCTCCCCCTCATGGTCTGCAGAAAATGATATATAGATAGGTACATTATCTGATGTTGGATGGATCCGAGAACAAATTAAGCCCAAATGACTAAAATATAATATAATACTTTGGACATATCATGAGATGACATGACTCACTGGATTAAGCAACACTGCATGGTAAACTGGAAGGCAATAGGAAAAGAGGAAGACCACATTGTAGATGGAATGACTTAATAAAGGAAGCCATGGCCACGGGTTTGCAAGACCTGACCTTTTTGAGATCTGTCCTTTGTAGGATTACGAGAAGTTGAAGCTGCTTGACAAAAAATAACAGGAAGAAGAAGATATTGGAGGTAGAGCAAACCTTTCATATCCATGGATTCTGCATCCACAGATTCAACCATACATGGCTTGAAAATATTTTTTTTAATTCCCAAAAGCAAACCTTTATTTTGCCATTTTTTATATAAGAGATGCCATTTTACTATATGTGATGTGACTTGAGCATCCATGGATTTTGGTTTCCACTGGGCTCCTGGAACCAAACTCCAGCAGATACCAAGGGCTCACTGTAATTTATAGTCATCTTGACTATTTTCTATTGATAGTTTCATCTTCCAGGCCCAGGAAGTCTCTGGGTGGTGTAGAGGAGGGCGAATATCCTCAAAATATTTTCTCCAAGCATTTTAATGTCTTACAATAATGAAAAAAATAATGAGTCACATTACTGATTACTTGGAAAATGTAACAATGTTGCAGCCATTAAATTATGTCAAGAAAGATAGTTCTTATTCCCTTGTTATCCTCCCAGCCCAGCAAAAGTAATGTATATCGTCACTACTTTTCTTTTAATATATTGCTTCTAGGTTTTGGACAGTGGAGTTTGGCTAAATCTCCCTGTTTGATTACTTGGAGAGTCTCTACCAATCAGACAAGAAAATACTAAGATAGATGGACTAATGGTCTGTCTCAGTATTCATGTGCTTTTTTAAAAAAATCAGAAAATGACATGCCTTTGGGAGAAAGGCACATCACTTTTGTCATAATGCCCTGCTATGCCCTAGCAAATTCTGTTGCAATAATTGTGAGATAACAAGCTCTGTTTCCCATACACACATATGCACACACACACACATATACACTTGACACAGGATTATTCCTATAACAGATGAGCAATTTGATGGTACCTTGGGTCTCTGCTTGTCACGGTCTGCCTAACCTGTCTGCAGATATATACACGGTCTGCCTAACCTGTCTGCAGAACCCATTGTGGTTCAGTAGAGGCATCAGGCCAATTGTTCTTATCCATCCATTCTCTTTATGCGCTACTTCCACATTTGGCATGCTCATTATGTAGCTGCACTGCCTTAATATATAGCATTATGTAAAATTGTATTAAAGATGATGATATCTCAAGAGAAATTGGACTTTCTTGTTTCTTAACAACTCCCTTTGTGTTAAAGACAAAAACCCCATAATCTTTTCCTTTTGTGAGATTTGATTTATGCTTTCTGTGCAGATTTTTAAATTTTTTTAAAAGAGAAGATGACAAATGTCCCATTCAAAGCTTTTTTATATAATGAAAAGTTCCAGTTCTTATTTGCATATATCTGGAGATGAGAACTTGTAGCCTATGGACTCAGTATCACTTGGGAAGAGTGTATGGCCCACAAAGAGTTCCTCAAAGATGTTTCTGCCTTCCCAAAAGCTCTGCCTTCTCCCAAGCTAAGGAAACTCCTTCATATGCACCATTGGTTGGAAAAGGCAGGGCAATGCCATTGTTATCTCTTATCTAAACATTGAGATATGAATGGAATCTCTCTCTCTCTCTCTCTCTCTCTCTCTCTCACACACACACACACACACACATTATTTTCAATCTTTTTTTAAAAATAAATTTTATTGTTAATATTTTAAAACATACAATCCCTCCACACATAAACATGATGCCTTTGTATTTGTTACATTTTTACAATTGTTTGAACCAATTATATAACTTCCACATATTTGAATATATACATATATATGTAAATTCAAAGATCTTAATCCAATAAGTATACCGATTATAATATCAGCAAGCTTGATATTCCTTCTATACATCACTCTCAACCTTCTTTCATTTTCCTTTCAGTTTCTTCCCTTCCCCTATTGCCTCTCCCTATTCTTTTATCCTTTCTCTTTCCTTTACACTCCTTTCTTCTATCTCCCATCCTCTTCTTCTTACCTCTCTTCATACATTCTTTATTCTCCTATACTTCCTCTTTCTTACCTCTTCCATCTGTCTACATTCTCACACCCTCTTCTACTTCCTTATCCTTTCTACTTAGACCTACCTTACATTCTCATTCCTTCATCTTATCTTTCATTCCTACGTCCTACTTGTTCTCATTGGATTATCTAGTAATATTACAGTCCTCCTTGAATCTTTAACTCCTTAGTTCTATCTTAATCCATTTCTACTACCAGTTTCCTTAAACTATCTAGTATATTTAGTTGAAATTTTAATTAATTTTTGTTTCTTTTTTCTGTTATATGATCCATATGTGTATAGATTTATATTATCTGTTGTTGTCATTACTAAATAAATACTGTCCTAGTATCTTACTCACTTGTATTTATTTGTTTATTTTTCTCTACTTTTTTTGTTTATTCCTTTATACCATGTTATTAGAATTCTTTAAGAAGCTATTCTTTATTAGTACTCAACTTTGTTCTACAAACACTATAGCAGCAATTCGGTTCTTATTACGGTATTCTTGTTATAAATGTGGTCGTTCATTAGATTAGTTTTGGGAATAACTTGCCTCATAATTATTTTAGTATTTGATTAATTGTTCTCTATGTGTTGCCGATAGCTAATTGTGGCTAAATTTCCCCACTGTTTATTGAGGTAAGTTAGTATTGGTGACCAATCACTAAGCACTTCTTCTGTATCTTTATCTCTCAGATAGTTTGTTAATGAATCTATTTCCATTGCATCATAGAGCTTAAGTAACCAGTCTTTTATGTGTGGAACATTTTTTGTTTTCCAATTTTGTAATAGCATTATTTGTGCCGTCGTGATTAGATAAAAAAGAATTTAACCCATATCCTTTTCTAATTCTTTATCCCACATATTTAGTAGATATATCTCTGGGTGATTATTTATTTATTTATTTATTTATGGCAAAATCTGATTTATGATCTCTTGTACTTTAGACCAATGTTTTTTAACTATTTTACACATCCATAGACAATGGTATAGCGTACCTGGTTCTTTTCCACTTTCCAGCAGATATTAGTACTGGATTTATATATTTTAGCTATCTTTACCGGGGTTAAATACTATTAAATTTTGTAATAATTTTCTTTGAGATTTTGTGACACTTTGTGTTTTAATCCTTTTGTCCAAACATATTCCCATTTTTCAAATTCTAATGGGTATCCAAACATTTTTGCCCATTGAATCATGTTTTCCTTTACTATTTCTTCCTCTAATTCCCACTTTAGTAATAATTTATAAAATTTTCCTATCCATTTTTATTGTCCCTCATCCAAATTTTGTCAATTCATTCAAATGTAGATAGATTCTCTGAGCTCTTAAATCTAACTTGCAGCATTCTGTTATTTGTCTGTATTTGAACCAATCCATTACAAATCCTTCATCCCTTAATTCCTCTTGTGTTTTTATTTTATAAATACTGAGTTTGTCCTTCCATAATAATTTGGCATATGTTATCATTTCTATTTTTTTTCATTCTGAATGGAGAATACAAATGGACTGTGGCTTGGTTGTTTGGTTGACTGATTGATTTTCTATCCACTCTCAAGTTGAAGGTAGGAGCAGAATTTCCTTCCCACCCACATACGTTCTCAAGCTGATGTCAAAGATAACAGGGAAATTATTTGTGCACAAAGGGGCACAGGACTCCATGGTATAGCATTCTACACCATTTAAGTTAAATCTAACACTTCAGCTGCACAGTTCTGCATCTTCCTGCCCTGAAAAACTTCCCATTTCCCAGACTGTATTGTTCGAGAGAGACAACCATTCATGTGTGACATATCCCAACATCCAGAAACATGAAATAAAACAGATTAAAGGAAAGCCTAGCTAATTCCTATCAACCACAAAGGAAAACAAAACTCTTGCTCATTCACCATTCCAGCAGAGGGGCATGTCTATTGTTTCTCTATTCAGATTCTGTCATTTGATATGAAATGTCAAGAAAGTTTCATTGTTGTTGTTTTATTAACTGCCCTCAAGTTGATCTTGACTCATGGCAAAGCTTAGCACTTGCCTTTTCCAGGTGCTACTCCTCACCTTGCAACAGGCATGTAATTCTTCACTGATTTTGTTCTTGAATGAAGCAACAAGTAATTTTAGCAATGGTCTTCCTTCTGCAAGAAGGTCTTTGAAACTGTGCTGTTTTCAAAGATGATTTGCAGTATGGAACTTATTCTGTGAAAAATTCAAACATGGTATTCATGCACACAAATAATACCTCATGCACAGAAATGTTTCTGTGCAGAAAATGTGGTTGTTGTTGTGTGCCTTCAAGTCATTTCCAACTTATGGCGATCCTAAGGTGAACCTATCATGGGGTTTTCTTGGCAAGAATTCAGAGGAGGTTTGCCATTGCCTTCCCCTAAGTCTGAGATAGTGTGACTTGCTCCAGGTCACTCAGTGGCTTTCATAACCAAGTTCAGAATCAAACTCTGATCTTCAGAACTGTAGTCCAAATGAAGACTCTGGGCCTAAGCAGACAGGCGGCCATGGGCCACCCTGGGAAGGTGTGCCGTGGGACCGAGGCATCCCCATGCCTCGATCCTGCAGTGCACTGTCATCACCCCTGGAAAGGAGCGCTAAAATAGCACTCCTTTCATATGTCACTGAAAGTGCGCCGCAAAAGGTTGTGGCGCACTTAAGGTGACTTTTCCGGTGCAGCATGTCTGGACGCTGCGGCGGGAGGTCCTTGTCAGAGCGCCGGCTGTGCAGAGGGCGGGCGGCTCCGAGGACGACCTCAAGAGGGGGAGGGGGCACCGAGCGTGCGGCTGCCCCTCCCCTTCCCTGCGCTGAAGATGGCCCAATAAGCCTGCTTAGGCCCTCTGTGCAAAATTCTCATGTGCCTTGCATTTTCTGCATACAAAACTACCTGCTCAGAAAATGCTGTTTTCTGTGCAACACACACACAGTAAACTTCATACAGCAAAAGTCCTGAAATACAAAGATTCTTAGCAGTCCAGGATTCTCCTCATCAGTGTTTCCAACATGTTTTTGAACCATTAAAAATATTTTAAAATATCCTTCTATAACTACTTTATCTGTACTCTTCTGTCTTCTGAGATACAGTATACATGCCTAGGTTGGCTGATCTCCAGTCCAGCCCTCCTGGAGTACCTTTTTATCACCAGTCAGCATTGTATAATGATGTTCAGGCTAAACATTGCTGCACCTGCTTCCCACAATGTCCAGTTTTTCCTGCTTCCCGCTGCCATCGTTCAGTGCTGATTTAGAAGCTGCCATTTGCACCCTCCCACTTTCTTCCTTAACTCCCATTTCCTGCTGATCTTTTTAAAATGAAGATACATTGGCACAGCCAAATACCCAGGGCTTCATTTTCTCTTCAAACACAATGAGAGGGAAATAAGGGTATTACAATTTAAAAAGCAAAGTATAGCAGTTCCACTGCTATAACCATCTTTGTACTCTTTTTTTACACATTCCACTCCATTTATAACATGTACCTTTATTTTAAAAATAAACTAGATTCATTATCACAATAAAAATGGCAAAATAATCTCCCCAGCATTAAAAATTGCTGAGCATATTTTAACAAGGAATGCTAACAACTGAATGCAGTAGCAGTAGCAGTTTTCCCCCTGCAAATACGATATTGTCTATACAAGAAAGTTTAAAATACAATGCTTTGTTTCTGTTTGTATTGTTGAGATAGAGTCCCAAGGAAAATGTACACGGCCACCTGTCTGCTTAGGCCCAGAGTCTTCATTTGGACTACAGTTCTGAAGATCAGGGTTTGATTCTGAACTTGGTTATGAAGACCATTGAGTGACTGGGCAACAAAGGGTCACTGGAGCCAGGATAACAAGGCATCTTTCTTCCTGGTGCTAAGTCATGGGAAGTGACATCAGATGATGGTTACCAAGTGCAGTAAAGTGCTGCAGAAGGCTGCAAAACTGCAAAGCCACCCTGGATGGAGGACAGGTTTCATTGTGACACAGGAGGAAAGGCCACATGGAGCTCTTGCTATATAAGGGAGGTGCCTCAAGTCACAGTGTGGGTTGTTGGGATGGTGGACGGTGGACAGTATTGGTGTTGTGTGATAGCTTTGTAAATAGTGGAACTAAGATTAAAAGCCTCATCTGTGAGATGCCTGTCTGAAGTGTCTCTTCACTTATTCTGGAAGGGGAGAGGTGTTTCTCCAGCTCACAAGCTGCTGCCTGCATCCCAGAAGGTGGTGATCCAGATGCCAAACATCACACGCTGCGTAACCACCTTTTACCCACTGCTGGAAAGGGCATTATAAATAAATGTTGGTGTTGCTATCACAAAATATGATTTCCCATCTCAAATATACAAACAGGCAATTTTATATTTTATTGCTTTGGCCATAGGTCACTATTTAACTGTACATAATTATTAAAACTGTACATTGACCCATCAACTGATAAATAATAAACAAGGATTGTTCAAATATCCAATGACAGATAGTCCCCAATAATACCCAAAGAGATAACTTTAGGAAGCTCACAATCATTACAGACTGCTAATAGTTACTTTCTGTCGTTCTTCCCCAGAATCTGATAATCTTCATGTTACACTGTAGGGGAACTACATGTGATACTGAATGTGTAGTGCATTTGTACTTCAGTCAATTCTGTTATTGGCAGAGGGATCCGTAACAAAAATTTAAAATGTAGGGAAGTGGTCTCCTCTCTTTGCTCCCCTGCATGATCAGGCAAAAATTACCTCCTTACATAGGAAGAATGCTTTAAAAATCCTATTAATCTTGATGAGATCCTTTTTCTTGGACTCCCAGCTTCATGGAAATAATAAATTTCTGTTTCAGTCATACTGAGGGGGGAAGAGATAACCCACACACACACACACACACACACATGCTGCATTGGCCACACAAGTTTCCCACATGTGTATAATTGACTGAGGTAAAGAAAGAGACATAGTTCCTCTATTAAGGAGGTCATGGGTATGGGGTTGCAGGAATTAAGCAGAGCAGTGGAGGACAGAGTCTTGGAGATGTCTCATCCATAGGGCTGCCATGAGTTGAGATCAACTGGAGGTCTGTTAATAACAACAAGTCTATTAAGCAAACATCTAGTTTTATCCTCAAAAACACAGAAATCCCACCCTTAGCTATGAATAGCCAGAGACAGCCACAGTGGGTGGCACCAGAGCATTGTCATGATGAATTTAGCCACTTAATTATGTACAGTGTTAAAGATAATTAGTTCTCCTTGTCTCTCCTGTGCCTACTGCCAGTCCTCTTCATATGGTGATCCTGAGTTCTTTTATGGGTTGTTCATGAACAAAAATTCTCCAACTGATTGCTCAAAAGCAGCTATAATTTTGTAGCTCTCCAATCTGCACCCCCCACCATCACACAGACATATGTCCATCATTATTTTTTATTATTATTTGGCATTTATTCAGCAGGATGAAAAGAGCTGATTACTCCAAATATGGCTGAAGAATAGAGAAATAGTGTTTTGTTTTCCATTCCTTCCTAGCAGCTCCTAAGCATGTTGGCCTTTTGTTTTTGATGCAACCCACTGTGCTGCTGTTTTCACTGAGCCATTCCCACTGACCCCACCAATGAATATGTGAAATTGAGATGTTTGGGCCCAGCATTTTGTGCCACCAGGAAAGCTTTCAAACTTTTTTCGCAACCAGCCCCAAAGAGCAGATAGAAGTAATCTCCTTCAGAGAGGTTACCAAGAAAGGAATGATCTCTGGCCTTCAAGAAAAGCTGTAACTGACAAATGAGATACAACTGCCCAGGGTGGGTGGAAGGATGTGCTCCTGGCTTTCTAGCAACCTGGAACGCTGCTTTGAAAAAGAACAACTGAAATGATCAGGGAGTTGACCAAACAAAAGTTGCAAGGAGAAGTTCAATATCTGGAGCATTTTAAGTTGCATGGGGAGGGGGGGGAGTCAGTGGATCCTGAGGACAGAAAACTGGTTCTCCTCAGACTTACAGACCTTGTCCATTGCTGTTGTGGATGGAGGAGTAGGTTACACTGCAGTATGTGCTCTGATATATTTTAATAATAATAATAATAATAATAATAATAATAATAATAATAATAATAATAATAATAATAATAATAATAATAATAATAATTTATTTATATTCCGCCCTCTGGAAGACCAATCTGGGCGGCTTACAACAATAAAATATACAATCCCCATAAAACCTATATACAATACAACAGACCCTCACCCCTTAAAACAGTATTAAATCAAAAATTATTAAAATAACATTCATTAATTACAATTAATAAAACAAAACTAAGCCCAATAAAAGCCCAGCAATACTGATCCACACCATCCTCAGATGGGGCCACGAAGGATCGCACACTGGGGTGGGTCGGTTGTACCCGAGGCCAAGATGTTAATCTGGGAAGGCCTGCCGGAAGAGATCCGTCTTGACAGTTTTTGTTAGCTTTTATTAGTTCAGATTAAAGGTAGGAATCTTGCACCATCCAGGTTTTATTGGAAGCCAATTTCCAGATGCCCTAGCCAATCTAGCCAATGGTGGGGAATGCTAGCAGAGATCATTTATCAACATCTGGAGGTCCACCCAATTTCCAACCCCAGCACAAATTGTCAGCCAAGGAATCTTGGTGACAGGTTTGGTTTGGGGAAGTAAAGGCACAGATCATTATTAAATGGACAAGGAAGAAGTAAAGGCACAGATCATTATTAATGGACAAAGACTTCATCTGTTATCACAGAGGATCTTACTGTACTGTGAATGAAAGTTGGACAAGCAAATAGGGGACTGAAGGATTGTCTACACGGGCAAAAACTGTCATACTAACCCAAAGCTGGAGCTAACAGTCCCGACAACATATGGCTACTTCCAGGAAGGATCCATTTTTTTCTGCCCTTAGCTTTACTGCTCTGAACTAAACAAATTCAGGGAAAATTCCCAGAATCCCCAGAGTGGCCTTGGGGTCTTTTGGCATGTAGCTAGCTCAGTTGGGTCCAATTCAGGCTGATCCAGTTGTCCACATGACAAGTGCCACTCCATTCTCCTTTCTCCTTGCTAAGTAGTGCAGGGAAAGGGAATGGCTTGCTTTTGAAGCTGCCGCTACCACTGCTTCCTCATGAGCAGGAGCTTTGTGTAAAGCTTGCTCAGCATGCCACACACCCTGACTCCTGGTTGATCATGTCCAGGTGGCCATTTCTGTCCTCAGCAGAAGTGGTGGTGCTCCAGGCATGCTTTATATGGAGCTCCTGTTCATGAAGTGGACAGTGGTAGAGGCAGCAGCAGTAGCTGCTCTGAAAACAGGAAACAGACCAGCAGGGCCAATGTGGTGTCAGCCTGGCTAGCTCATGTGCACAACACAGTGTTGCATAGGATTCAGCTCAGTGCATCATGGTCAGTCCAGGGCATGATGCTCTGGATGGACCCCAGATTAAACTACCAGTGTAGATGCACAATGGGATACATTTTTGGAGGGCTGTAGATTAATCCTTGTTGTTTCATGGGGTTATCCCATCTTGCTGTGTCTCCTCTATTATGCATATCCAGGATAGCTGTGTTGGCCAATCCACAAAACAGCAATACCTTTAATGGCCAACCAAAATGCACAAAAGACATGGTTCCAGCATTTGAAGTTCAACTGGTTTCTTCATCAGGCAAAGATGCTAACAATCAAACAAGAAAAAGAAAGAAAATGAGGATATTGGTGCCATATGCCTACATTGACAGTTAAGATCAGGGGTAGGCAAACTGTCCCCTTTAAGGGCCGAGGGACTTCAGCTCCCAGAATCCCATACTATTGGCCAACATCCCAGACTATTTGCCAACATGGCTGAGTCTTCTGGGAGCTGAAGTCCCTCGGCCCTTAAAGGGAACAGTTTGCCTACCCCTGGTTAAGATGGTACAGAGGGATATCCATGTAGGGAAAGGCCATTCCTCTCTGATTGAATTTAGCCATCTGGTGTGAGGTCTTCCTCTCTTTCTTGTACCTTCAACCTTTCCCAGCATTATTGTTTTTTCTAATGAGTTGTGACTTCTCATAATGTGGCCAAAATACAACAGCCTGAATATTATCATCTTGGCTTCTGGGAGTGTTTCAGGCTTGATCTGTTCTAGGGCCCATTTGTTTATCTTTTTGGCTGTCCTTGGTATTCTCACCACTCTTCTCCAACACCACACTTCTATTGAGATTATTTTCTTTCCATCAGCTTTTTTCATTGTCTAGCTCTCACATCCATGCAGGGTGAAGAATTGGACAATTCTAACTTTAGTGCTCAGTTGTATATCTTTGCACATTGTTTAGCTTGCTGGAATTTTCCCAGCCCATGCACTTTGCAGCAGCTAATTGGCAACCTTAACAAACTATAACGCTGTTCTCAATCCCAGGAAGGCGAGGGGCAACCGGACACTGGGTGCCCCATCCCCTTCCTAAGGACGTCATCGGAGTGACGGCCCATCCGCATGACAGGCACTCTGATGATGTCCTTACAGCTCAGCGTCCAGTCACGCTGAACCTCTCTTTCTTGGAAGAGACTCCACAAAGAGGCACGCCATGCCTCTTGCGGTGCCCCTTTCAGGGCTTGTGGAAGAAGCGCTATTTTAGCACTCCTTTCGCAGGTGGCAAAAGGGAAGATCAGGGCTGAGGTGTCCGGCAGCCTCAGCCTTGATCCTCCATTTCCAGGGGCAGCCCAGGGCTACCCATCTGCATCCCCCCTATGTTAGGATATAAGGCCACATGGCTCAGGGATTCCATTCTCAGATTCTGATATGTCAGGGTGGGAGACAGAAATTCATTTTCTCTCTTTAATAAAGTTGGATCCTTGATTCACCAGAACTGTTTTTTTTTTTAATTTCCCCTAGAGTTACATGGGAGAGGAAGGCCCCTTTATTCTCAATATGGGAGAGGACAAAATAATCTAAAGCTTTTGTGTGCATTTCCATACAGTAGATTTTTTGTGCATTTTTCAAAGGTGCACACATTCTTTTAAAATGTGACATTGTGTTGTTTTCCTTTATGGAATACACTACAAGTCTGGCAATGTATGGATTTATGAGCGCAAATGGAGCTTGTTTCCAGGTTCATTCTGGGAGATGTTACATCAGATAAAATTGGTGTTTGTGCTTGTGCGTGTGTGCATGTGTGTGTGTAGTATTTTTAAGTCAAGAAGTAGAAATTTTCATGTCTCCTGATTTTTAAAGCGTAATCTAGGCGTTATCTACAAACATTTTGGAGCTCAAGAAAGAAAGAAAGAAAGATGTCACTTGGGGAAGAAACAGTACCCCAGATCACACTCAAGTGTCTGATGGTTGTTAGACACCAGTGTTGGTTAAAATATAGATACTGCTTTCACACCAGTGAGTACAGCATCAGTATTATTTGTTAATCTGTTTAATTAATTAACTGGCATGGTACTAGAATTCCTGGAGTGATCTTGAAAATGCAGCTGGAAAGAAAGAGAGCTTACATCACTGAAAAAAATAATTTTAGATTTGTCAGTGCAAATACATCTCCACTGTCTAAATATTTAGGCATAGCTTCTGGCACATAGAATGGCAGCACAGTGTGGCTTAAGAGGAGATACTAATTAAAGAAAGCAGCTATAGAGAGAGACAGGCTTTGACACAGCATGAATACTAACTTGGCCTTCTTAGTTCCCCTGGAAGACATGTGCCAGCAGCCTGTCTGAGTGACATCTAGTGGGTAACTCTTACATTGTAAGCAAATATCATAATGTCAAGAATTCAAAGACATAGCCATGTTAGTCTGAAAAAATCAGTATGCAAAGGGATCATGTAGCACCTTTGAGATTAACTGAAAGAATGATGTTGGCAGTATGAGCTTTTGTAGACTTGAGCTTACTTCCTCAGATGCATGCTACCAACTGTTGCTTTTCAACAGTGGAACACACTCCGTGAGAGTGTGGTGGAGTCTCCTTCTTTGGAGATCTTTAAACAGAAACTGGATGGCCATCTGTCGAGGATGCTTTGATGAGAATTCCTGCATGGCAAAATGTGGTTGGACTGGATGGCCCTTGGGGTCTCTTCCAACTCTACGATTTTATGATTAATTTATGAATCTAACTTCTTTACTTCAGTTGATCTCAAAGGTGCTACAAGATCCCTTGCATACTCTAATGTGAAGGCTTGAGAAGGAAGATGGGAAAGCCTTGATGAGGTAGGGACAAAGCAACAGAGACTTCTATTAGATTACTTATGCCATATAAAATATAGGGCAAGAATCCTGTATCAATTACGTAGGGTGCACCTATACTGTAGAGATAATGCAGTTTGACACCACTTTATGTGCTGCAGTTCCATCCTGTGGAATCCTAGGATTTGTAGGCTTACAAGGTCTTTAGCCTTCCCTGCCAAAAAGTGTGGATAGGGATGTGATAATCATGTTAGGGTGTATTGCAAAATATCACAGCAGAGTTGCGGAGTCAGCAAAAATAGAGCTTTACTCAGCACAGTGTAAGACAAAAATAAGCAAAGCAAAAATGTAGCATCATGGCTCAGTAATAATAATAATAATAAAATATATTTATATCCTGCTCTTCTGAGACCAATCAGGGCAGCTTACTGTGTTAAAATACAATATATCCAAACTGCAATACAAATATATATAATGCAAAAATAAATCAGCATAGCATAACTTCCTGCACTACTACAACTCCCTAGCAAGGAGAAAAACTTACTTCCCAGCAATATGGAGAACAACAAACTCCTGACCAGGATGGAAAATAATAAACTCTCTAAAACCCAAGCAGATTCCTAATGCAGTTATACTCTGCTAAGTGGCTATCAAAACCACCTGGCCTAATTGGCTGAGTGCATCACTAATTGCCAATGCTGGCTTACCATCATGGACTTCACCTGCCCCTTTGCTATACCTTCATCCAGTCACAACTTAGTATGCAAACTGGCATGCCCTGACATTGTATGCAAACATCCCCAGCTGTAGGGCTGGGGAAAAGACTCCAAGGAACTGCCATCTCTCAGTGGCTCTGGAGCCAGGAGCCGGGACATAGCAGCAATGCCAGGAAATGCTTGGGCAGGGCCCTAGGAATTTGGATTTTAATGCCGCCTTAGTGGAGTGCGAACGTTGGGAAGTGGAGGAGGAGTTGAGACTGGGTTAGGAGGAATGGACCCAGGTGGGGCATTAGTTATTCTAACAGCCCCTTGCCACCATTGAGGGTGGCAAAGTTGACCTAGCCACATTGTTCTTTCCACTGCCTGAGGCTGGGAATAAGGCGTGGGTGGCAATTGGAGTTGTGTTGAGGAAAGGGAGATATGGCTGGAATAGAGTGAACAGATGTTACAAAAGAAGGCGGGATCACTGTTTAAAAGCTATCCCCCCTTCAGTTCACTCTGTTTCCCAGAATGGTTTGGAGAGCATACTTTCCATTCCACAGAACCTTAACTTGCTCCTCTGCAATGCCAGGTCAGTCAAGAATAAAATATCATCTATGATCTTCTTCTAGATGAGGATGCCGACCTGGCTTGCTTCACAGAGACCTGGTTGGGAGAGGATAGCACCGTTATTTGGATGCAAGCCCTCCCAGCCGGGTACACTGTTATGGAGCAGGTGAGGGGAAATGGGAGGGGGGTGGAGTGGCTCTGGTTTATAAGAACAATCTGACCTTGACCAGGATACCTGTTCAAAAAACAGATCATTTCGAGTGTATGTACCTGAGCCTGAGGACCAGGAATAGTTTGGGGATTCTGCTAGTCTACCGACCATCCCGTTGTTTAGCAGACTGCCTAACTGAGCTGATACAGCTGGTCTCAGAGTTGTTGCTGGAGTCTCCCAGACTTTTAGTTTTGGGGGACTTCAACATTCCACTCGAGACCAGTGTAACAGGCGTGGCTCGGGAGTTCATGGAAACCATGACTAACATGAGCCTATCCCAACTGGTCAACAGGACCACACATTGTGCGGGTCATACCCTCGATGCGGTCTTCAGTACAGAACAGGAACATCCATGGGCAGAGGTGATAAAAACCACTGACTTGTCATGGACGGACCATTTTCTGGTCAAGGAGGAACTGAGAGCTTCTATCCACCCCTCTGGGGGTGGTGGACCTATTAGAATGGTCCTCCTTTGAAGGCTAATGGAACCAACTGGATTCCAGAAAGCCTTGGAGGGTTTAATGGCTGGAAATGTCAGTGACCCTGTCGAAGCTTTGGTTAATACTTGGAACACCGATCTCACCAAGGCTATCAACACCATCGCTCCCAAGCGTCCTTGCCAACCCGCTCCAAACCATAAGCCTTGGTACACGTCACAGCTTAGAAACATGAAGCGAGTTGGACAACAACTAGAACGTGAATGGCAGAAGACTCTACTCTTATCTGAGAGAACTCGCCATAGGAACTTTCTTTGGTCCTATCGGGAGGCGATACATGCAGCACAGAGATCATTCTCCACTGCACGTATTGCATCTGCACAGTCCCATCCAGCAGAGCTGTTTAGGGTGGTGAGGGAGCTGACGCAGGTACCCCCTGCGCTAAATCCCTTACTTAACCCGACAATGGCCTGCTGTGACGCGTTTAACAATTTCTTTGCAGATAAAATCTCTCAGATAAGAACCGATTTAGATGCCAATGTTTTAACAGAAAGTATAGATGAGGTATCCAGCGACTCCATTGATGAGATTATTCTGCATCAGTTTCAATCTGTGAGTACCGAGGACATGGACAAGCTCCTTGGTAGAGTGAGGAAAACAACTTGCCCTCTCGACCCCTGCCCATCACGGCTGGCTGTCCGGGGGTGGGATGCATTGAGGTAGTTCCTTACGGACATCATCAACACATCCTTCGGGGAAGGTTATATCCCATCATGTTTAGAATAAGTGGCTGTTAGGCCACTTCTGAAAAAACCTTCCCTGGACCCCCTGGATATAAACAACTATAGGCCACTCTCATTATTACCATTCTTGAGTAAGGTGATCGAGAGGGATGAAAACGATTATCTAGACCCATTTCAAACTGGTTCAGGCCAGGCTTTGGGCTTGAGACTGGCATAGTTGCCTTGACCAACGATCTGCGTTTGAGTATTGACAGGGGTAGTGTGACCCTGTTGGTACTTTTAGACCTCTCAGCGGCTTTTGACACGATAGACCAGGGGTAGGCAACCTTTCCCCTTTAAGGGCCAAGGGACTTCAGCTCCCAGAAGCCTCAGCCATGTTTGCCAATAGTCCCATGTTGGCCAATAGCTCCTGGGATTCTGGGAGCTGAAGTCCCTCGGCCATTAAAGGGGAAAGGTTGCCTACCCCTGCGATAGACCATGGCATCCTCTTGGACCACCTGAGAGGGTTGGGAATTGGAGGCACTGAACTCCAGTGGTTTCATTCCTTCCTCTAGGGCAAGTCCCAGAGGGTGCTGCTCAGGGACAGTTGCTCCAGTAAAAGGGAGCTTACCCGTGGCATTCCATAAGGTGCTATTCTGTCCCCGATGTTGTTCAACATCTATATGAAGCCACTGAGTGAGATCATTTGGAGTTATGGAGCTGGGTGTTATCAGTATGCTGATGATACCCAAATCTATTTCTCCATGTCTCATTTGTCAGCCTCGAATTCTGATGGCATCTCCTCTCTCAATGAATTCTTCGGGCAGTAATGGGCTGGATGAGGAAAAACAGATTGAGGGTGAATCCAGACAAAACGGAGGTGCTTACGGTAGCGGCCCCGAAACCAAGAATTGGGTTACAACCTCCGGTTTTGGACGGGGTCACACTCTCCATCAAGGACTCTTTCAACTCTACGATTCTATGATTCTAAGGACTGTGTTCGCAGTCTGGGGGTGCTCCTGGACTCGTCACTCCTGATGATGAATCAGGTTAGTGCGACAGTCAGGAGCGCCTGTTATCAGCTTCGGCTGATATGCCAGCTGCGCCCTTTTCTGGAACTAAGGGATCTTAAGACTGTTGTACAGGCGCTGGTAACCTTATGTCTAGATTTCTGTAGCGCACTCTAC
>CM034703.1:311013748-311029313 GCA_020142125.1 Phrynosoma platyrhinos
GAACTAAACTTCAAAGATCCTTTGATATGGACAACTGGACTACTGGGAAGAGGGAAAGGGGGGTTGGTCAGAGGGCTTTAAAGTATTGGTTTGGTGGGAGATCCTTAGAGTTGTTTCTGAAAGGATTGCTGTAGTGAAGTATCTTGATTCTAGAATAAAGCTATAGTGAATTTACACTTAAAGATGTTTTTCTTGGTTCTTCAAGTTGCTTGCTACAAGCATGACACTGGAACAACTCTCCCTCCAACTTCATCTCATCCACAACAACTGCTTGTGGCTTGAGGCAAAACTGACCTGGAGGAACCTTCCCAGGGAGAACAAACTGGCAGCTTGGTGGCCACAGCCCAGGAAGGCCAAGTGAACTCCAGCCAGGTGGCTGGAGCAAGGAGACCCCAGGAAATCTGGGAAGGCTCTGGGAGTGGCAGCCATTGTCAGGAGGAGGCCCAGTGGATAGCACAGAGGCACAGAACAAGACAGGCCCCAACTTACCTGGTCTGGGAGGATTAGTCCATAGAAGAAGAAGGGCTCAAGGAAACCTCAGACAGGCTGTGGAAGGATGCCTCTGAAGACCCATTGGGCACAACAGCACAGTAAGAGTGGTTCTGGACTCCAGTGGCTAGTGGGGGCTCATCACAATGATGAGGATGGTGAAGTAAGAAGCCAGCACTGCGGGCAGACACTCCACTACCATGGAGCTATGTGGTAGGACCAGTTCCTGGTGACTCGGGCCATGCCAGTGCAAGCCACAAGAGCGCAACACCTGACATTGGGAAAGGCAACCTACTGAACACCCAAAATAGCACCCTTGAGTCACATTCAGAATCTGAATGTATGAAAACTGGTGTGCGGTTTGACAGGAGATCCAGCATGTTATCCTATTTCATGGCCCAGGTAGTGACACACATGTGGGAATGGGGACCCACATTCCCTACAGAGTGTGCCAGAATGAGGTATGTGACTACACATCTGGAAGGCGACATGGCAGACTGGCTTCTGGAACTCCTCAGCCGTGAGTAGAGCAATGCATTTCTGCATGGTTTCAAAGAGCTGTCTGGCCATTTGGCTAAATGCAAAGGATTTTTAAAGAACTGAGTTCTGGCCTGAACATTTTTTCCAAGACAGTTTTTCTTCAAAGAGACTGGAGGGTGTAAGGCTGCTAAATGACTCTTTTGTGTATGAAGTGTGAGTCACAATGGAAGCAGTGAAATTTTCAAAACTCACAGACCAGAATTACCCCTCCTGGAGCATATATGCAATATCGCTACTGGTGACTGAAAATCTTTGGACAATATTCCAAACTGGTCTTCCACAGGCACCCACTCCAGTGGATGTGGAGAGGAATGAATGCCCCTGCATCACCCTAAATCTCATCTTATCAGAAGGACAATTAAATAATGTGAGGGAGAAAACTTTGGCTAAGGACATTTGGGATTCCCTGAGGGACATTCACCAGTCTGCTTCAGCTTTAGCCAAAATGATGTTGTGCAAAAGACTGTATAGGCAGAAAATGGAGAAAGATCAATCTCCAGAACAACATCTGGAAGTGATGAGGGACTTATTTAACCAAGTCCAAATGAGAGGAGTGGAAATTCCTCAACTTCAGAAGGCGTTTATCATTTTGGGTTCACTTGCATCTAGTTATGATAACATCTTGTATGGTTTTCAAGGAGTGCCTGAAGCACAGATTACTATGGAGCTAGTGGCTTCTAGAGTTCTTGAAGAAAGCCAGCGCCAGAGATTTGAAGCAGGACAACGCAAACAGACATCAGCAGCTTCAAAGTCCTCAAATACTACAGAGGGAGCATCCAGAGAGATGCAGGCAAAGAAAGCAGCTGTTTCCAAGGAAAAGATATCCTTCTACTTCAAAAAGGCAGGTCATTTGAAGAAACATTGAAGGAAATTTGCAGCAGACAAGAAGAAGAATCAACAGCAACCCAGAGACTTTGGGGGAAACAAAGGAACTGCAGGTGTTACACAGAGCTGTGACAGTGTGACTCAACAGATGGTGAGCCAAGTCTGGCTTTTAGACTCTGGTGCCACTGGGCATATGGTAAATAGTACTGAGCTACTCAGAAATAAGAAACCCTCTACAGTGAACTCTGTTGCTCTAGCTGATGGAACAGCAAGAGAAATCCAGGAGATGGGAACTGTTTGCATTCCTGGTTTTGGTAAAACTTTTGATAATGTTTTGTGTGTGCCTCAATTACAAAACTGTTTAGTTAGTGTGTCTGCTTTGACCACAGAAGGGTATACACTGCAGTTTGTGGGGGATGAAAGCATAATTTCCAAAGACGGGGAAGTTTGTGCAAAAGCTTTAAAGAAAGACAGAATGTATTACATGATAGATAAGGCAGAATGTGTGGTTGTACAAAATGTGCCTTTGCATTCAAACTGTATTCATTATTTTCACAGAGTGATGGGCCATAGTGGTTTTAATAGTTTTGGAAAACTGGAGGAAATTTGTCCAGATTTTAAGATGTCACCCTATTCAAATTACCTGGAGTGCTCGGTTTGCAGCAGGATAAAACTGAAAGCTTTTCCTGTGGCAAAATGAAGCAAACACATTGCAAGTTGTCTGTTTGAGACAGTTCATTGTGATATTTCTGGACCTACAGTCAAGCTTTTCCTGTGGCAAAATGAAGCAAACGCATTGCAAGATGTCTGTTTGAGACAGTTCATTGTGATATTTCTGGACCTACAGTCAAGCAGCTAGGGAGCAGCAAATGTTTAATGGTGATTGTGGATCACTTCACCAGGTTTTCTTATGTGATGCTTCTGAAAGAAAAGAGTGAAGCAGGAGACAGGTTTAAAGAATGGGTGAACATGATTGAAAGAGAATTTGATTACAAAGTGGGGTCTTTGGTTACAGACCAGGAGGTGAATTCTTATCTCAAGTTTGTGAAACTGGTTGAGAAAGAAAGGGATTAGGCACAACATAACCAATCCTGGAGTTCCTCAAGAGGATGGATTGGCAGAGAGACAAATTGGCGTCCTAAAGCAGTTAAAAAATTGTATGATGTTAGATGCAAATGTACCTGAAAATCTCTGGGGTGAGGCAATTCTTACAGCTAATTTTTTGGCAAATCGTACTTGGAATTTAGCCATAAAGAACACACCTTTTCACATGCTTTATGAAAGAGCACCTAATCTGAAATACCTTAGGGTGTTTGGGCAGTATGCAAATGTCTGTGTGCCAGCAGCTTTGAGAAAGAAAAATCAGCCCAAGTAGAGAAAGTTGATGTTTGTGGGGTATTCTGGGAATAGCTACAGGCTACACCTTGGGGGTGGAGAAATTTTGCTTTCCAGAAGCACCAACTTTGAGAGACATTCAGGTTGGGACAAAGTGCACTCCAACAAGGACGTTTTTCTGGAATTGGAGTTAGTAACACGTACCAGAAATGGAGGGACAGTGAAACAGGAATCAACTTCTTCAGATAGTGAAGCAAGTACATCAGATCAGTCAACACAAACATGACCAACTATGTCCAGCATGTCTGAGACAAAGAGACACAGGGATAGGGATCCTCACATAAGTTCTGACACTGAAGATGAGGGAGGTAGAACAAAAGTTTTCATTCCAAGATGAATACAACAAGTCAGAACACAACCAGATCGTTTTGTAGTACAAGAAGCTAGAGTTTGTACAGTTGTGGTTGATGAACCAGAAAATTGCAAAGATTTTCAGAGTTTCCCTGATGAGGAAAGGGAGAAATGGTTGTCTGCTGTGGAGCAGGAATACATGTCTTTGGTAGATAAAGAAGTGTTTGAAAATGTTAAAAGACCTAAAGATCACAAGGTGATTGGTTGCAAATGGGTTTACAAGAGAAAGGTGATGCCAGATGGTAGTCAGAGATACAAAGCTAGATTGGTAGCAAAGGGTTTTGCTCAGCAGAGGTTTGAAAATTTTGACAAGATATTTTCTCCAACAGCAAAGCCTGAGAGCCTGAAATTGGTTTTGGCTTTAGCAGCAAGGAGAGGTCAATTGGTGCAGCATTTTGATTTTGAGACTGTATACTTGAATGCTTGTCTGTGTTCATGGAACAACCTTTGGATTTTGAACAAGACAGTGACAGAAAGGTGTATAAATTGAAAAAGGTTTTGTATGGATTAAAACAGAGTGCTAGAAGTTGGAATCTTTGCATTCATGAAGAGCTTGTGAAGCTTGGTTACAAACTCAGCATTGCTGATGTGTGTGTTTACACAAAGGGAGGTGTTAAGTTAATGATTTATGTTGATGACTTGTGCGTGGCAGCTAAGTCTAAACAGGAGATTCAGGCAGTGAGGAAGGAATTGTCAAATAATTTTGTTGTCAAAGATCTAGGTCCTCTCAGATCCTATCTTGGAATTGAGGTGCAATGGACTGAGGATGGCAGTTGTTTATTGAGTCAGCAGAAGAAAAGCTGATTGAGAAGTGTGGATTGCAAAGTGAAAAAGTAGTGAAAAGTCCTATGTCAGTTGGATATGTCAATGAAAAAACAACTAGAGAGTTTGAGAATCCAGAGTTGTTTTGGAGCATTGTTGGTAGCTTAATGTTTATAGCAAATAACACCAGGCCTGATATTGCATTTGCAGTTGGCGTGCTTGGCAGAAAGGCAAATTGTCTGAAAGTTGAGGATTGGACAGCAGTTAAACATTTGTTGAGATACCTGAAAGGTAGCATGGACAGGAAATTGAAGATACAGAACAGCCAGGTTGGGCTAGAATGTTTTGTAGATAATTCATTTGCTTCAGAGTTGCATGACAGAAAGTCAGTTACAGGATTGTTGATCAAGTTTGGAGAAAGTGCAATAGTTTGGAGAAGTAGAAAACAGGGATATGTAGCACAAAGTACAAGTGAAGCAGAATTTGCAGCATTGTCAGAGATAGTCAATGAGATTCAATGGATTAAACTGTTACTTCAATATTTGAATCAGGTTTGTTCTGGGCCAGTATTGATTTTTGAAGATTCACAATCATGCATTGCCATGTCAGAGGCAGAGAATTTAAAGTGCAGAACAAAGTACATTGGCGTAAGGTACCAGAATGTCAGAGAATTGATACAGAATGGAGTTGTGCATTTACAGTATATAGAAACAAGGCATAATTTAGCAGACATTTTGACAAAACCGTTGACACTTGAAAGAAATGACCAAATGTCACATCTACTCAGGATGTCACCTTAAGTATACAGGACTACCCAATGTGCTAAGATAGTTTCACAACAGAAAATAGTGTGCCTCACACATGAGTACATTTTGGAGGGTATTAGGAATATGGATGGGTTATACCAGGGGTAGGCAACCTTTTTGAGCCGGGGGCCGGTCCTCTGAGGTCCTCCCATCTGCCATGCTGGGGGGGATGGTGGCACACATGCTCACGTGCGCACACCCCCCACCGCCAAGCACAACACACATACACCCACGTGCGCTGCCACCTCCACGCATGTTGCTGTTGCCATTTTGATTTCCAAAATGGCAGCCGCGACATGTTTGCGCATGCGCAGGAGTACTGCGCATGTGCAAACATGTCATGGCCACCATTTTGGAAAACAAAATGGCGGCCGCAGCTTGTTTGCACATGCACAGCATTCCTGCGCATGCGCAAACACGTTGTGGCCACCATTTTGGAAAACAAAATGGTGGCCAAAACGCACAGCCACACGGCAGCCAAAACGCATGGCGGCGGTGGCGGCAGGGGTCCACCTGGGCCGGTAAGTGCAGGGACCTGGGCCGGAACCAGCCCGGGGGCCGTAGGTTGCCGGCCCCTGGGTTATACAGTCAAAGGTGAAATGTAGAGATGTGTGTGCGGAATTTTCCTCATGAGAACAGCATCTAGAGAAAGAAAGAGAACTCGACCCAGATGGCCAAGAAATCATAACATGGACAGATTTAGCTGGGAAACAGATAACAAATACCTAAACAATTTTAGCTCATGGGAAGATAGTCACATGGGTGGATTATGGACAGCAAGGGGCTGGGCTAAAACACATCTTACAGGCATTATCCAATCAGCATAAGGTTAACACCCAGAAGGTGGAGTAGGGGAAGGGCCTAGAGATTCCTTTTCTAGAATATTTATATTGCAAGAATTATGTGTGTGTGTGTGTGTGTGTGTGTTCAGCAGTGGTTTTGAACTATGGAGTTAGTTTTTGGCTTTTAGTATGCTTATACTACTTTTACAATGTAACTCCTGGATCTGAAAACATTGATCTGTAACTTTTCTTTTCTACCACATCAGCAAGACATGATCCTATGGTGGACTGTATGTTTTCTTTTCTTATTTTTACTTTATGGAACAATAAAGCTCTACTTTAGATCTACATGATTTGTCTGCATGCTTTCAGCATGGGAAGACTGAGGAAGGAAGCTGGTTTCCTGAGCTCTGCTGCATTTCAATCACACCACAGCCAAATAATCAACAGATCCAACTGGTGGGAGAGGTTAAAATGATGCAGCAAGAAATCCAGTTGATGATCCAATGGAAATCGGGAGTGAGCAAGGGAACTAACACAAACCCAAGGCACTGCTGAGGGAAGGAAAAAGAAACTAAGCCCCTGGAGATAGAGCACGAGATAAGAAGATGACTGGGACTTTGCCTGAGCTGTGAGCAGAAGGGACATCTGATGGTTGTGTGACCTGAAAGGAGGGATGGGTAGATGAGCAGCCTGACGAAGGGGCAGCACCCTCTGCCACCACCAGGAGACCAGCAACACTCTGGAACAGGACTGGATGGTCTAGCCCTCAAGGCTTCAGCTGGATCCATGGATTCAAAGACACCCCCAGACATGATGGAGTAAGAGGACAATGCAGAGCTGGTGGAAAATTTCAATGGCAGACCTCGGGCAGAGGGGGGGAAGATGGCCATAAGATCTCAGCGCCATACCATGTTGGTGAGTAGTGGGGTTCCCTTATATACCCTGAATGTGAAGGTGGAAGATTAAGGTGGGAACGGAAGCATGAACTTAGTGGATGCTATTTGGGATTCACATGGTGCTTCATCAACCCCACTGCAGCAAGGCAAATGAGACTTAATATCTGAAAATTGAGGTACCTCATCAATTTTTTACCAGATGGATGGCACCTCAATGGGGGGAGAACCCACCAGTGAGGAAACAAAGACCATCTGGTTAGGAGTGGCAGATCATTGGGGGAAGATCCGGTTTGTGCTAGGCTATGCTTTGGAGTACCAAGCAATCCTAGACATAAACTGGTTGCAGTTTCATAACTCAGGGCTCTGGTCGGGGTCAAGGAAACTGGTTTTTTATTATCTCAGATGCAGAGCGCACACCAAAGACACCAGAATGGGAGTAGGAGAGTGTGCAGTGGTGACATTGGAGCAACCCAACTCAGTGCTAGAGAGGGTCAGAAGTGCAGTCACAGAGGACCCATCAAGCTATCCTCCAGAATATAGAGACTTGGTAGGGGTGTTCAAGAAAAAGGAGTGCACTCAACTCTCGCCCCTTTGGGAAACAGACTGCGCAATCGAACTGATACTGGGGGCAGAAGCCCCCAAATCCCATCTATACTCCATGACCCCACTGGAGGTGAAAACCTTAAAGGACTTTGTGAAAAAGAACTTGGCTAGAGGCTTCATCCTCTCATCCACCTCCATGTTCAGGGCCCCAGTGTTCTTCTTGGAGAAAAAAGATGGTTTGCTGTGCCCGGTAACAGACTACAGAAACCTTAATGGGATTTGCAATACTAACAAATACCCAGTTCCTCTGATATGCTGGGCCGGCTATCTACTGGCAGGATCTTTACCAAACTGGCATTTCTGTAGTTGGGGATAGCAATTGGATTTAGACCAGAGTTCCCACTGATGAGGATAATGAGTGTGCAGTATTAAAAGAGAAGAGCAAATCTTTCTGCAAACACTTCCTTCTGGCTGAATGGCTACCAAGTTGACTCATTCTTCCAGGAAATGGAAGAGGACAGCAAAAGGCCACTCAGACAGAGAGAATAATTTCTTTTAAAAGCCCATTAACAATCATGCTGTAGCATAATTCCTATACTTTAGGTGAAGAATAACAAATTCGTTTTTGAATCTGTCACATTTTTACAAGGTATACTACTCACATGTTAGATGGCACAAAACATATTTTATGGGAAGAGATTCCTGACAGAATGGAATTAAGTTATGTTATGCAAACTGTAAATATTATACTGTAAATAACTTTGTTTGCAGCTAAAGCAAATGTTGCAATGAAGTAATTCATGTCTTTAGATTTGATTTCTTAATAGGAATCTTAATTGCTGGTAGAACATGGTTCAATCCAAGTGTATAAGTGTGTGTGTGTGTGTGTGTATGCATCAAATGAAACAGAAGAAGCAGTTTAATAACAAAGTGGAAACACATCGTTCTCTCAATCTAACTTACCCATGTACATAATGGGTTCATTTGGACTGAATCTGCACTTCAGAATTAATGCAGTTTGACAATGCTTTAACTGCCATGGCTCAGTGCTATAGAATTCTCAGATCTGTAGTTTGGTGAGATATTTAGCCTTGTTTGTCAGAGAGCTCTGGTGCCACAACAAGCTACAAATCCCAGGATTCCATGGGATGGAACCATGGAAGTTAAAGTGGTGTGAAACTGCATTAATTCTATCGTGTGGAAGCAACCTAAGAAACCACATAATTGTTGTAAGAATTAATGATATGACAATGGGAAAGGTCCTGATTTTCAAGTTGTTCTATACCTGGAAAGAATATAGTCCTGGAATGAGTTTATGAATAACAGGTACATAGTAAGAGTAGTAACCCCAGTAAACAATAATAGCTTCGGCAGTATTTTCAGCTAGTCAAATCAATTCATCCGCACAGACCAGGACTAGGAAATCTGTGAACTATCAAACATTGTTGGAATCCAAATCCCACCACCAGCAGCCTAACTGGCCATCAGTAAGGTATTATGGGAGGTATAGTTACGTACTGCATAGTGTATCATCCTGGCACAGATCCAGCTGTACAATACTTAGAATTTTTTTTCACATGACATACTGCCTTTCACAGTACTTCTATAATATTATGATATAATTATAGCCTCTTTGACATACACACACATATGCACATACACAAGAGGCATATTGTTGCATCTTTAATCCTAATGAATTTATTTCAGTGTAGTCTTTCAGGGAGAATCAGTGTGGTGAGATAGTTTGAATGATGATCTAGGACTCCAAGAGACCAGGATATGAATTCCCATTTGGCTATGGAAACCCACTAGATGACCTTGGCCAAAACACATCCTTTCAACCTGAAGAAGACAATGGCAAACTTCCTCTGAATGTTTTGCCAAGAAAACCCTATTACTATAAGTTGGTCTCAGCTTTGAAACATATAAGAAGAACAAATAAGCTATCATGGACTACAGCCCATTTCATCAGATGCAACACCTAAAAAAGTAAACTGAAATCCACAAAGCTGCTAACAGATCTTTAAAATGAAATTGATTAACACAAAGCTGCTACCAGATCTTTAAACTGAAATTAACACAGCTGTCTCTTTGAATATAGGCTGTGGACATACTGAGGAGGGAACAAGCTTGTTTTCTGCTGTCCCAGAAACTAGGACCCAGAACAATGGGTGCAAGTTGCAGGAAAAGAGATTCCACCTCAACATTAGGAGGAACTTCCTGCAGTAAGGGCGGTTCGACAGTGGAACACACTCCCTCGGAGAGTAGTGGAATCTCCTTCCTTGGAGGTCTTTAAGCAGAGGCTGGATGGCCATCTGTCAGGGATGCTTTGATTGGGAGTTCCTGCATGGCAGGGGGTTGGACTGGATGGCCCTTGTGGTCTCTTCCAACTCTATATTTCTTTGATTCTATGACATTCACTTCCTCCATGAACTGGGCCCCACCTGCTGTTGCCCTCTACTCCATCCCCATACTTGGTCCCACTGTCATCTATATGTTAGCCAAGAAGACATGATGCAAAGAACATATGGCAGAGAACTTGGTGAAAATGTGAAGTGGAGAACCTGCTGGAGATTTTAAATTATACAGGGAGTGTCTATGATCTACAGCAATGTCCAAAATGGCCATGTTAGCCTCTTGAAGCATAAGAAGTCATGTGGGTTCTGAGCAGATTTATATGGCATGAGCTTTTGTGAACTGCAATCCACTTACTCAGCTGAATGTAGTAAAATCTTAGAGGATCAGCTGTGTTTTCTGTAATATGATGAAGTTCATCATCCCACTTGAGATCTTCCTCCACCAACAATGGCAAGATAGTCTAACTACATTGAGAAACTGACTACCCAAATCCAGGTTTTTGAAAGAATTATTTCATATATTAGCCCACCTTCTGAATAACATTTGTGTTCCTTGGGTCATTTTGCACACTCATTCTTCAATCAGATGTTCCTTTTGCAAATGTCTTTGGGGTTTATCGCATGCTTTAAAAACCCGACTTACCCCTGCCGTTTTCAAGTCTCTTACAGGATGCAACTGGGTATTATCACACAGAATATGCCGCCAAAGCCACTGCCCAACTGCATCCCATCCAGAATCCCAACTCGGCTAGAAGCCATGCTCAGCTGACTGATTTGCAAAGTCAGGAAGCTCCCAACTTAGCAAATCAGCCAGCTGAGCACAGCTTCTATATGGGTTTTAAGTGGATTGCAGTCAGGCGGTGGCATCGGTGGCATTTTCTAATAATACCCAACCGCATCCCATAAGAGACTTGAAAATGGCAGGGGTAAGTCGGGTTTTTTAAGCATGCAATAAACAACCATTTCATCATCCAAGTAAAAAGATCAAAAGAAAGTCCAGGATGACTTTGTCCTTTTTTTAAAACATATGACACATGAGATCCTAGAAGGTCAACCATAGCATAACAGTTTCACATGCAGAATTCTGCTATATGTTACCATTCCTAGGACTTACCATTGTGCTGTGATAGTCCACCTCCCATGGTCATTGCTGGTGAAGAGGCAAGGAATCAGAGATGCATCTGGTATTGCCCCATAGACAGATGTAAACCAAAGACATATCAGCATCCCTGAACTGTAAGATCTGTAGGGCAGGACTTTGTTTTGGTCCCACAGCCACCACAAGCACAGTTGGTGAGTACAGGGGAGAGAAACTTCTTGTTGGCTGTTCCCTTCCTCAGGAGGGCCATCTGGCCCCCTAACTGCTGACTTTCCACCAAAATGTAAAGATCTTTTTATTTAGAGAGGCCTTTGGTTTTTAATATGTTGAGACAGACGAAGCTTTTAATGGGGATGTTGGTGTTCTTATTTTATTGTTTTAAAAACTTTGTTGTTTTTGTTTAAAAATTCAGGTTTAAGTGTATTTTACTTTTGTACTAAACTTCTCTTATTTTTAGTTATAGTATGTTTTAAAACAATTGTTAGGTATTTGAAATCCCTTATTAGGAGAAAGATAGGAAAATGGAGAGAGAGAGAGAGAGAGAAAGAAAGAGAGAGAGAGAGGCAGGCAGGCAGGCATGTTCTATCAATATCAATTGGGGTACTCCAGAAACCTCAGGGCATATGTTTTTGGTTTATGTCTGACTATGGAGAAATAGCCAGATGCTTCTCTGATGTCCTCTTCTCACCACCAGCAATGAAATGGCTGGGGAGGTGCTTTCACAGCATGTTAGTAAATCCTGGAGTGTCAGCCAATGTACATTTATTAAGGATATAATAGTACATTGTTAAAAAAGTTTGGGGGGGGAGCTTTACAATACATGGCAAACAAAAGCTCTAATTTTACAGGCAATTTACCCAACAATGGAATAGCCATTTCGTGCCCCACCTGTTCCCAGTGAGAATCAGTTCAAAATAACCCATTCCTTTTGCCAAAGGAATGATGACTTGCCTCATTTATTAGAGGCAGCTGGTATGGGATAAGTTGGTCCAAAAAGCTGCAATAATTGCATGTAGTTAAAAGGGAGACTGTGGGCCTTTGCAGACTGCTAGAAATAGTGCAAATTGAGTCCACTTTAAGAGCTAGGGTTAGGGAATCATGGGAACTTTAGTTTATTGTGGCACCAGAGATCTCTGATAGAGATCTCTGGTGCCACAATAAACTAATGTCTCAGAAAAAAACAATTCCCATGATTCCCTAGCACTAATCTTAACCCTTAAAGTGGACTCAATTTGCACTATTTCTGGCAGTCTGCAAAGGCCCTTATTGTGCTACAAAATCCTTTTCCATACTATTATCCATCTATGTCACTGTTAAGTTGGTTCCCTCTGAAGGGAAGACTCTCCCACAGTTGTGAAACCAAAGAAAGCATTGTCCTCTGCCCAGCAGGTGCTTTCTCAAGATTTCCTCTCCTTTCCCTTTTAGCAATGCTCAGTAGACCACTCCAATCAATCAGTCACCCAGCATTTTGTGACAAGAAAGCATCCATATCAGTTGCAAGGGTCTTGAAGAATATCAGCAGTTGTGAGTTCATCAGTATAAAAGGCCTTCTGAAACATTACCAAACCACATGATGCCATAGTTCTGTTTGTAATGACGGCACTCTCCCTTCTTTACCACTGTGCGAAACCCTGCAGCCTGCATGAGTGATAAGGCCATTCAAACCTTAATTGTAGCATTTTCTGAGATCTTTGGAAACTTCTGCCATGTATTTATTTGCTGTACAATGGGAAAAATTTAGGTCTTTTGTACTATGTTTTCTGTATCTGCTTCATATACAGAAAATTCTATTCAAGTCATTGAAAGCTGGGAGCTAGGAAGAGAAATATTCATAATGCTGTGCAGCATGCTTTTGCTTCTGCTTCAGCCATTCATATTCAGAAAAAGATCAGATATACGCAGACCTACATACTGGCTGACGAATATTGATATCCTCAGGGCTGCATTTGTGGTTCCTTTGTTATAAAATTGGAATTTGTTCATACAGCCTTTATAACACTGATTATGGCTGACTTTCCAGGGATCTTTGCATATAGCTCAGGGATGTCAAAGCTTTTGGGCCACTGTAAGTGATCTTTATATTTACAACTTGAGTAACCCACTTTTTTCCACCTCCAACATGTACGTCCTTTGTGTTATTCCTTTTTAAAATGGATATTAGTTCTCTTGTTATGAGCTGAATAATACCTCCTCCTTACTCACAGACCCAAACACAGAGGCTGTTGCCACACTGAAGAATTAATGTGGTTAGACACAGCTTTGACTGTCATGGTTCCATCCTATGGAATCCTGGAGTTTGTAATTTGTTGTGGAACCAGAGTTCTCTGACAAAGAAGACTAAATATCTCACAAAACTACAAATCCCAGAATTTCATAGCATTGAACTATGGCAGGTGTCAAACTGCATTAATTCTGCAATATAGATGCCACCACAGACACATCCAATTCACATACATACACACACAAACAAACATAGACTTTGTGAATCCACACACACATAAACATGCCATTCACTCTATTTGCATGCATGCATGTATGCATGCAAATAAACATATATGCAGTGTATATCTCTACACACTCACTTCTCTGTATCTCTCTGTCTCATATACACATGCATATGATCACAGGATATACTCCCATGCCAAATACATACGTTGGTAAAAGAAGATTCAAAATAACATGGAGAACCTATATGCATGAGAATTGTGTTTTAGTTCATTTCTTCTGAAAGGATTCCCAAATCACCAATTTCTTCATATTCAAGATAGAAAGATTGAGAGATATTTTTAAAGCTAGGTGTATTTACCCAGACCGAGAAGTCTGAGTGCTTAATTTAAAAAAAAAGTCAAAATTTGAATTTGTGGGCATTCAACCAGGCCAGTGCTGCCTTAACTCCTAAGATTGCCTTCTCTTTTATTCAGAGAGGTTCTAACACCTATATGACAAGGAGATAACAACATGGTCCTCTCTCCATGCTGGATGGTGGTCATACTGGCTAGGAGATTCTTGAAGTTGTACTCTGGAGAGTTAACTTTCTTCAGTTCTGAGTCCAGCAGGATGAACTGAGTTTCTTTATCCCTCTTTGAATGGGGATTCTAGGGAATGAACCAGGGATGTTCTGCATTCAAAACAGATTCTCTACCATTCACATACATTTCCCTCTGACTATCCTTGAAGTGAAAGCCCTTGATAGATTTTGTCTTGCCAGAACTACATATGCATAGAATGAACTGCTGCCCAGGAAAGACATTTATGATCAGGCTGTATGAATATCCATAGAAATGTAAAACTTGTGGGTACGGTGATGAGGTGACAAGTTCAGTTTTAATAATGGTCATTGAGAGAGGAGGAGAGATGTTGCCTAAGGCCAGTGGATGACCATGTGAATGGTGGAGGAAGTTTTGGAATGTGCAGGCCAGGAACCTGAAAGGAGATGTGATAAACTGGCCAAAATCATCCTCATAAACCTGGGGTTCTTAGCCAGAGTTGTACAGTTGGCTCTCCATATCCATGGATTCAACTATCCATGGCTCAATTAAAAAAAAAAACAATTCCAAAAAGTAAGCCATGATTTTGCCATTTTATATAAGGGACACAATTTTGCTATGCCACTGTATTTAATGGAACTTGAGCATCCATGGATTTTGGTATCCATGGGGGGGCAGGTCCTGGAACCAAACCTTAGCGGATACTAAGGGTCCACTGTAACATGTGTAGTGTGCCAGGAAGCCATTGCCTCTGCTCAACCCACTGATGATGGATTGGAGTTTGTGTGTCATGGTCAGGCCTGAGGAGGACAAGGAGGACGAGGAGGAGGTCTTGGCCCCTCAGGTACAGGGGGATCTTGAGACTGTGACAGAGCCTAATTCTGCCCTCCTAGGTTTCAGCTCTCCCCTCTCAGCCCCTGCAGAGATGACTCAGCCTGGCTCTAGTGGTGTGGAATTTCCTGCAGGGGACTCTGAGGCTCAGCAGCCCAGCCTTGACTCAGCAGAGGTCTCAGCCTTGGGAGACATAGAACAGCAGGACATCCCTACTTTTAGCCAGAGGAGAGCTGAAAGGGCATGCCTTCAGTGTTCCAGAAGGCTCGCTGAGAGACGCTCAGCCAACACTCAACTGCTGTGAGGAGGAGTGAGTGGTGCTATGATTTAAGGCACATGGGAGATGCCGACTCCCTTGTCAGAGACTATCGAGCTTCCCTTGAGAGAACGCTGCTGGCTCTGGCTTCCTTGCGCTTGAACTGTTTTTCAATGACAACTTTGGATCGGACACATTGACCAACTCTCTGGCACCCTGACCTTGGACTCAACTGATACTTGAAAATTTCTGGAATCCTGAACTTGGACTGACTTGTGACTACTCTATTTGGACAAAGGACAGGTCTGTGAATTTAGTCTGTCTGCTGGCAGCTCAGCTTGGGCTTTGCCGCTCTTATCAGCTTATTTGGTGTGTGTGCTGGCAGCATTCCAGGACATTGTGGATATATTCCAATTCAGCTCTTTCTCTTTCCAATTTCCTTATGTAGTTTTTCACAAGAACAACTGAACTTAGAGGGATATAACTGCAATTTGTTTTCTTATAGGCAAATTAAAGAACGTTATTTAACGGACAAGAGAATGAGATCTATAGGGGTCATGGATAAAGGATTCGAAGACATTATAGGGTCACAAGTTAAACATAAAATAGCAAAATTATATAGAATGTTACAATCAATAGAACA
>CM034703.1:311035672-311050388 GCA_020142125.1 Phrynosoma platyrhinos
GCAGTAAAGATGGATCTCTTCCAGCAGGCCTTCCCGGAATAGCCTCCCTGTGAGAGGAGTCCAGCTACCTGCTCTGAGCCCTCCCACAATGACTGACGTATGCTGCCCACAAACTGTTTGATTTTAATTATTCATTGGTTTAATTCAGTTTTAAGGGGTGGGAGGGTTACGAATTGGGATGTAAAATGTTTTAACTTCTTTGTGTTTTAATTATGCTGTAACCCGCCCCAATTGCTGAGCAGAGGGGCGGGCTAGAAATAAAAATTATTATTATTATTATTATTATTATTATTATTATTATTATTATTATTATTATTATTATATAGAAATAGTAAAAGAATTTCCAATGCCTGGGATCAAACATTGATAGAAATGGGGACTGAAGTCAGGAAATCAGAAGAAGACTAAGAATGGGGAGGGTGGCTATGAAAGAACTAGAAAAGATTCTAAAGTGCAAAGATATACAACTCAGCACAAAAGTTAGAATCTTACAAGCCATTGTATTCCCTATTACCATGTATGGATGTGAAACCTGGACAGTTAAGAAAGATGATAGGAAGAAAATCAATGCATTTGAGATGTGGCGCTGGAGAAGAGTTCTGAGGATCCCATGGATAGCCAAAAGGACAAGCAAATGGGTTCTAGAGCAGATCAAGACGGAAACCTCCCTGGAAGCCAAGATCACCAAACTGAGGCTGTTGTACTTTGGACACATCATGAGAAGGGAGGACTCTTTGGAAAAAACAATAATGCTGGGAAAGATAGAGGGAAGTAGGAAGAGAGGAAGGGCATGGGGTTGCAAGAATCAAGCAGAGCAGTCTTGGAGATGTCTTATCCATAGGGTCTCCATGAATCAAGTTCTACTTGAGGGCAATTAACAACAACAACTAGAAGAACAAGGTCAACCTATCATGGGGCTTTCTTGGCAATTTTCTTCAGAGGGGGTTTGCCATTGCCAGCCTCTGAGGATGAAAGAGAGTGATTTGCCCAATAATGGGTTTCATCATTGAGCAGGGATTCAAACTCTGTTCTCCAGAATCTGCTAGGGAATCAATTTGTAGTCTTTTATATGTAAAACATATAGCTTTCCAGTCAGGTAGGCCCCCGTTTCAATCTTTTTGCCAAATTTCCTTGTTCCTTTGAATAACTACATCCTACCAGACTGTACCGTGTATTCAAAAACACATAATACCATGCTCCACTTTGTTTGGGTGAAGTTTTCCATTAGACAAAAGAAAACCAAAGCAACCAAGTAGGCAGGTAGGAGCCAAGCATCTCCTGCGTTCTGTCATAGTGATATTAATCTCTTGCATCAGCAGCCAGGAATAGCCACCTGCTCTGACAGTTTAAATTCAATAAGGTTTGATGGCACTTCTCCCAGTTTACATCAGTAGAAGAGAGATGAGACTCCCTTTATATTTTGATTTTCTCTCCCTGTGACCAGATTGTTTATGTTAGTGTCTTTAGCACATGATATAAAGAGCAAAAACTGTGCTATGTAAGTTTTGTGTTGTTCTGTTGCCCCTTTCTGCTTCTTGCAAATATGGGGTTGAGGAGTGAGAGTTGTGTTTGCTTTGGCAACAACAGCTGGGAGCCCCATTTCTTTAAAATTATGGTAAGATTTAGTGTTATCTTAATGTGATAACAAGTGTAGCCTGAATTATTTTTAGCAGGAAGCACAGTACATATTAATGAATAATAAAGGCTACATGGAATAACATTAGCCTTCTTGCAACAGCTCCTGTTTTAGCCAATTTTCATGTCTATTAATATGCCAGTAATTCATAAGAACTTCATGTACAATTGCAACATGTACTACAGGAAATAAATCAGAACTCTTTCCTGTTTAAAGCATTGAAATTTGGCAAACTGAGAGCCTGTGTATAAGAGTAGTCCTATCTGTTATTTTTATGTGCCTTTTAGTCAACTCCAACTAATAAACACCCCTATCAGAAGACTTTCTGGACAACATTTATTCAGAGGAGGTTTGCCTCACTGCCTTCTTCTTAGAGTTGAGACAGTGTATGACTTGCCCAAGGTCATGAACTGGGATTCCATGGTTGAGACTAAATTTGAATCCTGATCTCCCAGAGTCCTATGGTCAGACCACTACAAATCACTGGGTGCCATTATCCTATATAAGCACGAATTGTAGAAAGTAGAGTTTTAATCATCCTTTCTCTCAATAACTTTTTGGCCAGAGGAAGAGATAAAAATGCTTTCAACCAAGCAAGCAAACAAGCAAGGAAATTGAACAAAGATCCAACAAGGATACCAACTCAATATGTGTTATCATAAACCTTGGACATAGATCTACTGTGGGCTGTCCACTTTCACTCAGGTTAAGGTTCATAGGACCCCTGTGAAAATGGAAAACACACAAATAAAATACACTATTTTTAACATGAGAGAACATCTCTCTAGGAATCTCTAGGTCAGGGGTAGGCAACCTTTTTGAGCTGAGGGCCAGGTTGCTGTCCCTCAGACAATTGGGGGGGGGAAGCAATAATAATAATAATAATAATAATAATAATAATAATAATAATAATAATAATAATAATAACCCCTGTGGAGATTTTGCCAAGAAAACCCCAAGAACAAGTAATAACAACAATAATCAATATCATCATGGTGGGGGTCATCATCGGCAGCGGCAGCAGCAGGACTGGCCTTGGGCTGGTCCAAAGGCCTCGGGAGGCCCCATCCGGCCCCCAGGCCGTAGGTTTCCTACCCCTGCTCTAGGTCCTTCTGCACAATTCTATGGTCCACATCTGCCGGACATTGACCATAGTAGCATTCTGGAGGACCTACAAATGCCTAGAGAGGAATTTTTGGGTCTTCCAGTGTGATTCCAGTGAGGTCAACCTCCAGCAGAGTTAACCCTACACTGAAGATGAAATCATACAGGAAACATACTTATTCTTTTTTTTTAACTATTATTTTTATTGATAATACACTCCACATTTTTATTGATAATACACTCCACATTCACTGGGATTAGGGACACAGGACCCCTTTGAATATGGAAAAACCATAAATAACAAAAACCAAGTTTTACCTGAGAGAACAGCTCTCTAGGAATCTCTAGGTCCTCCAGTGCAACTTTGTAGTCAACATCTGCCAGACGTTGACCATAGAATTGTGCTGGAGGAGCTACAAATGCCTATTGGAGTGTTCTCTCTAGGAATCTCTAGGTCCTTCAGTGTGACTTTTGGTTAAAGTTGAAGATAGAGTTGTGCTGGAGGACTTAGAGATTCCTAGAGATAACATATTAATAAAATCCGCAAATAAACAAGTCTGCAAAAGTCAAAGTTGCAAATGTGGAGGGACGAGTGTAAATAATGTGTACATAATGCATTGTGCACATTTGGGAAGGCCCGACGGCACCGTCAGGCCTGTGCCATCAGGCCTTCCAAAATGGCACCCCCACACGCACACACATGCGCACAACGGTGGCCGTTCTGCGCATGTGCACCCGCACCGACCCCCCCGGCACCATTCCCCCCCCCCAGACTCTGGCAACAAAAAGTTGCCGACCCCTGATTTAAGACTGATGAGTAAGGAAGGGGGGTGTTGCAATCACCTGTAAATGGTGTGGTATGTTTGTGTACTTGCCAGAAGATGTGGGTAGCCCCGCCTGCAGCAAGTGCGAGTGCAAGTGAATTGCCCTGATGGAAGAGAAGGTCCAGAAATTTGAGGTCCATTTATCCACTTTTCAGCATACTGGGAAGAATGAGAATTTCTTGAAAAGTGTGGAGCAGACTGTCCTGGATGAGAAACATACAGGAGGTGTCCCCTGCTGAGCAGAAAAGAAGCAATGATTTCCAGCCTCATAAGATGAGTAAAGAGGTATGCTACCTCCCTGGGGTAAAAATTGTAACAGAGCAGCTGTCAAGACTTGCCAAGCCCAGTTGTTGTTGTTGTTGTTGTTGTTGTTGTTGTTGTTGTTGTTTGCATCCAAGTCATTTTTTACTTCTGGTGACCCTAAGGTGAACCTATCATAGGGTTTTCTTGGCAAGTTTCTTCAGAGTGGGTTTTGCCATTGCCATCCTCTGGGGCTGTGTGACTTGCCCAAGGCCATCCAGTGAATTTTTGTTCTTGAGTGCAGAATCGAACTCTGATCTCTAGCGTTGTAGTCCAACACTCAAATCAGTACACCACATGACCATTACCCCTTCATTTTAGTCCACTTGGGAACCAATGGCACTGCAAGGCATAGACTTCAGGATATCACAAAAGATCATGAGGCTCTGGATAGGAAGCTTAAGTACCTTGATGTGCAGGTTGTCATTTTGTCACTCCTCCCAATTGAAGGACATGACCCAGAAAGGCAGAGAAGAATAGTGGAGATGGAACAACTAGCTCCACAGATGGTTTGGTCAGGAACAGTTTGGTTTCTTGAAACATGGTCTGTAGTTTCATGAAGATGGACTTCTGGCAAGTGATGGATTGCACCTCACAGCAGTTGGCAGAAACCCTTTTGCTAGGAGGCTCAAAAATCAGATCAAGAGGGGGCTGACTTGATGCAAATTAACAACAAGTTTGATATCACGAGATCACCAGCAGAATATACCTTCTTCTTCTGTTGCAGGTGCTGGCTGTCAAAGGTGGCTGTGATTAGGTAGGATTAGTGAATACAGAGCAGTTACACATCCATAATTCTGGGTTACAAATCTGTAACTACAGTACTGAATACTAGCCACCATTTTGTGTAACATACTATTTACACTAGAGAAATACTTAGGACGTTATCACACGGGGGCAAATCTGCTGGTTAATCCACACAAATCCCAAACAGAAACTGGATTTGTGCCCCGTGTTTTCACACAATGTCACACAGAAACTGGACAGAAAGTGGACAGAAACTGGTGTTAACTGCGATCTTTTGAAATTCGGTTGTTTGGAGGAAATGCAATTGCGAAATTAAGGTAATTTTGCATTTACTGTAATGTGAAAAGCAAATGCGAATTTGGGAGCATTTCCCTGCTTTTCCAATCTATCTGTGCATGTGCAAGAAGCTCATTTCTAGTACATTTACGGGCTTTTCTCACTTGTGTGTGAACGTTAAATGCGCTTACTGTAAATTCGCAATTAAGGTAATTACGTGTGAAAGCCATTTATGGAATCAAGGGTTATTTTCAGTTTATTTTTGGAATGCCTCATTTCCACTTTATTTTCGCTTTCTGGCCCATGTGTGATAACGTCCTTAGTGCTATATAGAACTCAACATAGGAATCTTTACTCACTGGCTTAAGAATCTTTTCCACAAGCCTGATATGTCATGTTTATTTGTGAATAATAATATTGGATCTAGTAGGGGAAGAGATTCCTTACCAAGCCCATTTAAAGAAAAATAACAAGTTTTATGGTGTATAATGGATTAGATGATAAATCACAATGTGAAGAGACAGAATGAGAGGGGAAAAACAATGTTACTTTTGAGGGGATGCAGACCAGGGCGTCGGGGACGCCCTGGTCCGGAGCGCCGCGGGACCGCAGCCTCCACACCATGGCGCTCCTGCGGTGACCCTAAAAGGAGCTCCAAATTGGTGCTCCTTTTAGAAGACAGGGAAAGTACGCCCTAAACGCGTAGGGCGCACTTTCCCTGTCTTTTCCACCGCAGCGTGTGAGGACGATGCGGCGGGAGGTTGCCCTCGGCGCGCCGGCTGTGCGGAGGGCCGGCAGCTCCGAGGGCAACCTCGGGAAGAGGAAGGGGCGCCGCGTGTGCGGCTGCCCCTCCTCTTCCTTGCCTCCAAGACAGCTCAATAAGCCGTCTGCCGAGGCCCTTTGTCTAGGTATGATTTTTCTGTTTGAAAGGTCTATATGTTATGTTTTCAATGGCATAAATTTAATGAAACTATTTGGAAATGCTGACCTAAAGCCAATACACTACAGAAGCCCATGGATTTTCTTAATCTCTCTCCCTCCTTTACCTCACAGTCCTCCTACCCCTGGTAATAGATCTGTTAATGTCTTTCATATTAAGTGCTGTGATATAATATCACAGTGAAATTACAATATGAAATAGCATTTCTAATATGGAAGTGTTAGAGCAAATGTCACCCTTAACAAATTAGCAGTTGCAGAAAAGTTCTCCCTCTAGCCATTGAAGTCAGTTGCCTTTGTCTTTAGCTGTGACTTATGAAAACAAAACTCATGATGTAGATGCCTGTAGGACATGTTTCCAGTTGCTAACCATGCCACATATTTTTTTAAATCTGTGGGGAGAAGCATCTCTTCTCCTTTTAGTCCTTCTGGTTTTGAGTGTTAGGGCTGATGCAGATGGCCTGAAAGGGGCAGCATAGAGCCTCCACTGGGAGCTGTGGATCGGAGCAGTGGCAACCACATGCCATGGCCCCAATCCTCCTTTTTGCCTCTCCTTTTTGGGGTGGCAAAAGGTGCCCTTAGAGCTGGCACCACGGCTCTTTTGTGCCCTTTTGGCACAGCATGTGTGCATACTGTGCCAGAAGGGCATTCTGACGCTGTGCGCTATGTGGATGGGCGCATGGCTTCAGGACAGCATTGGGGTGGCTAGTTAAATTAAGAAAGTGCATGTGTGTGTGTGTGTGTGTGTGTGTGTGTGTGTTTTAAATGCCCTTGGGCAGAACAGCACAATATACATAGACATTTTCTTTTCATTTAAAAAGGGAAATCAAACAAAGGCTTCATTACATGATTGTTTCTTAAGAGTTTCATAGGAGATTGCCTGAACTGTGAAACTAGCTGTTATGGGTGGCTGCGAAGGCTGACAGTATATATGGGTGAGAAGGTGGATTTTTGTTTAAGGAAGATGTTGCTACTAGCCAGTTTGATCCAGGAAAGATATCTCATGATCAAAGGTGAGTCATATATTTTATTTCTTTCCATCTTTCTATAGTGAGCTTTGTCTTACATAATAAATAAGACAGTAAATGTTGGGAAAGGGTTATCCCAGATCAGTGTTCCCAACCTGGTGCCTTCCAGTTATGTTGAATTACAATTTCTATCATTCCTTAGCCAACAAGGGATACATTTCTCTCTATATTAATAACAGCAAACCAAGCACTGGTCATTACTTAATCAAAATGGTACTATTCATACACAAAAGGGGATATCCCAAGGTTTGCAGAAATAAAAATGAAACCTTTTAGGGGGAAAATATCTAAGGGGTGTGACAGACATCCCAATGAACACTGAGTATGTTCTTTGGTTAGAGAATACTGGTGCTGGTTGGGTAGGTGAGGCAACAGCATTGAAAACCAAGGAAGAGACAAAACAGAATGGAATATCCCAGAAAAGAGTCTCTTTCTGGGGTCCTTTCTGGGATTCAAAATTGGATCACTTTACCCCCCAGCATTTTTCTTGCAAGTCTGACATGTTATTCTAGAGGGCAAAGTGTGGTCCATGGGCCACATGTACCCCCTGAAGGCTGTCTTTGTGGCTCCAAGTCAACCCAGAGACTTTTCAAAAAGTGGTGGGAGTGTGTATCGATTAAATGAATAAGATATACGGAATCACAGAATTTGAGAGAATTTTTTTATAAAACTTATTTTAGATGGTACCTAACTCCAGAAAAAAATTCAAAAATCTACAAAACAAAAAATAATTTGTGTTGGAAATGTGAGAAAATTCCAGGTACACTATTTCATTGTCTATGGACATGTAACTGGGTCAAAAAATATTGGGTAAAAGTAACTGAAATTGTCAACTGCATAACACAAAGCAAATTACAGACCCATCCAGAAATAAAAAGGTTGGGAAGATATTATTTTATTTAATTACCACTGCCAGGATTTCATTAGTGTGAAATGGAAAGCAAAAACTATTCCTAGTATAAAAGATTGGTTACTCAAATTATACGAAGCAATTGAAATGGATTTACTTACAAATTACTTGAATGGCAACATAATAGAAGAAAAAAAATTCAGAATGGATACCAACTTTAACATATTTGAAGAAACAATGGGTTATTATAGTGACAATTAGTTATGAATAAGGTATAAATTGGAAAATAAGAGAGGTGCTAGACAAGAGAGATAGGAAGAAACAACAAGTAGATATCTAACAAAATGAATTACAACTATAATATTATGATAAATTTCAGACACAAATGGTTCAAGGAGGGAAGAAGAGACAAAATATAAGAAACTTGATAAATAATCAACACTTTAAAATGTTAATAGGTTATTACAATGTTATAAAACAAATGAAAGGTTTAAAGAAGGCCAACTACAGTATGCATAATAATCCAGCTAAGACAAGGAGGAAGTTGGAATGAATGTGGATATGAAAGGAAGAATGGAGTTGAGAGTGAATTTGTAGTAGGAAGGAAGAAGAAAGTGCTAGAACAGGGATAGGCAACCTAAGGCCCGGGGGCCGGTCCTTCTGTTGCTGCCACCCCCTGCCACCGCCACCCCCACCATGATGATATTCTTTATTGTTGCTATTACTTGTTCTTGGGGTTTTCTTGGCAAAATCTCCACAGGGGTGTTGCCATGGCTTTTCTGGAGCTGAGAGAGTGTGCATGTATATATATTTTTTATATTTATTTATTTATTTATTTATTTTTGGTGCTTCATCCCCCCAATTGTCTGAGGGACTGCAACTCGGCCCCCGGCTCAAAAAGGTTGCCTACCCCTGTGCTAGAGGGTTAGAGGTAAGTGTAGAAGGTGAGCGGAAGTAGATAATGGAATGAATAAGGGAGTGAAATGTATTCAGTAAGTTAATAAGGTCAAGATAGAGTGAGAAAGTATAAGAATGGAAGGGAAGAAAGAAGAAAGAAATAAAGTAGAGGGAAGGGAATAAATGAAAGAGAAATAGGAGAGAATAAATAGGAAGGTTTAAAAGAATGTTATAGGAAGGACGAAAATGAAATAGGTGGTATAAGGAGTACATTTGTAAATAAAGAAGAGAAAATCAGAAAAAAAGCGGTGACTGTGTGACTGTGTGTCTGCACTGTAGAAATAACCCAGTTTGACACTGCTTTAACTGCCATGGCTCAAGGCTATGGGATTTTGGGGGCTATAGTTTGTTGTGGCACCAGAGCAAAGCTTTAAAATCTTTAAATATAAAATACCAAGGAAAACCTAATTATTTCTACTAGGCTTTTTAGATGAACAAATGAAGATGCTTAACTACAGAATGTTACACTACATGATTATATTATACCAGAATAGTCTATGATCAAAAGTGGAAAGGTAAAGAGATAACTATGAAAGAAAGTTGGACATTGAAGGTCTTAGAGATAGGTGAAATGGACAGATTATCAATGATAATAAGATACAAATCCTAGGATAAATTCCAAAATGAATGAAAACCATTCCAAATTATTTTTAGAAAAGGAAGAAGGAACTAAAAGGCCAGTGGGTTTTATATGCTAATATGATACTGGTGTATAAGGAGAATAGCTAGAAGCTAAATTTAAAAGCCCCTGACCCTGGTTGGTTTCCCATTTGCATTTGCTGAGTGCTGATTTTCTTATTTTGTAGGACTGGTAGCCATATCTTGTTTACTTTAAGGGTATCTTCTTTCCTGTTGAAGTTATCCAAGTGTTTGTGGATTTCGATGGCTTCCCTGTGCATTCTGACCTGATAGTTGTTGGCATGGTCCAGAAATTTCAGTGTTTTCAAACAGCATTTTATGCCCAGGATAGTTTATAATGTGTTCTGCTACTGCTGATTTTTCTGGCTGGCCCAGTCTGCAGTGTCTCTCATGTTCCTTGACTCGGGTTTGTACACTGCGTTTGGTGGTCCCTATGTAGACTTGGAGCTATCCCAGCAGACAATAGCAGACAATCTCCTTGATTGCATATCCTCACCTGGAAGCCATGCCATTAACAACAGAACAATACCTATTCAACACAGAACAACACACAGTTCACCTGGGAAACACTCCTCCCTACCCAGTGTCTCACAGTATATATAGACCCATTCTCTTCCATTCCAGTGTTCTCTGAAGATGCCAGCCACAGATGCTGGTGAAACGTCAGAAAGAAACTCTTCTAGAACATGGCCACTATGCCTGAAAAACCCACAAAAAACTATGGATGCCGGCCATGAAACCCTATGACTTCACATAACTTTTGATTATTTAGATGTCAGGGTGGGAGGGCTGGAATCATTTTGTGTATTTTAAGTTTTTATGAGGTGAGGTAGGGTAAGAGGGGTCTATGGGGAACAATATGTTGTTGTATCATGGCCGTATGTTGGTAGGATTATGTTATGTGTGTTGATATTGGCATTAGGTTTTGTTTGTATCATGTATTTGGTTTTAGCCATTGGATTTTAAAAAAACAATAAAAATATATATTTTAAAAATCCCATAAATATTGTTCCCAAATGGCCTCTAGGGGTGTGGGTTTTTGTTTTTTACTAACCCATCCATCCCTTTAGGTCCAAAGCAGATCTTAAAGCAGATGGTAAACAAGAAAACACTGCAGGAAATGTCCTGTTCTAAAAGAAGAGTCATCTCCTGGGCCCAAGGATTCAAAAATGTTGTGAAAATGCATTTCACATCTCATTAAGAATGTTTGGGTGGACATCTGGAGACAAAAAAAAATTGGAATTTTTCAACAGGTTATAGAGGAATGCATAGAAAAGATTCAAGATATGAGGGAGATGCACAGACTAACATATATATTAAACCATAAATCTATGAATAAATGGGAAGAGGAATGGAAATGTTGGGAGATATTGTGGGGAGATGTGAACATTGATTGATAAAAGATATAAATGGTTTTGCCAGATTTATATATGTATACCTGTGTGTAGAAAAAAAATACTACATAGTTAATTTATATTCAGTATATTATAGATGTCAGCTGTCTATTTTACATAGTAGAATGCATAAAGTGACACAGAGGAGGAACGTTTCAAGATAGCTAACAGAGATGTAATAGTTGAAGAGAAAAGAAATTGCATGAATGTTTGGTTTTTATTATGAAGTAAAATTGAAAAAAAGTTTGAATTTGAAAAAGTAAGAGAACTGAGAAAATACACTGTTAGAAGAGAAACAAAGTAACTCTAGAGAGTAGAAACTTCAGCAAGAGGAGAATCAGAAGAAAATACAACAAGACCCTTGACAGATGATAAAGCAAAGGAAGTCATATACTAGAAGTAAATCTGACCTGGGCTAATCCAACAAAGCAGAATGAAAATACATAAAGGAAAAAAAATCCAAGTTTTAATTTTATATAATTTTTATTATTGAATTAATATACTGAAGATAATTTAGAAGACAGATAGTTTTTTGTAATTTGATGTAATTTGATGAATACTTAATTTGTTGTTGATTAGCATAATGTAAATTTGTATAAATAATAAATTGGAGGGGGGAGGAATTTTTCCACAGGTGTGCACTGTGGATGCAGACCTCCAAAATCCACTGAAACTCTCTATATTACAGGAGCTACCCACCCCTGATCTAGAGAGGAAAAAGTCGGTCATTATGGTAGTATATTGCAGGGAAACATGTGTTTGTGTCACTACAGCTAGGGTTAAAATGAGATGATGCCATGAGTTAATCTGCACTGCAGAAATAATGCAGTTTGACACCACTTTAACTGCCATGGATCAGTATTATGGAATCCTGGGATCTGTAATTTGTTGTGACACCAAAGCTCTGTGACAGAGAAGGCTAAATATCTCACACAACCTTGAGCTATGGCAGTTAAAGGGGTGTTAAACTACATTATTTCTACAATGCAGTTTAGATTCCATCATCCCCATATTTGATACTCTATTTTCAGACTGCAAAGTGATCTGTTCTTTTCAGGGGGTCCAGCAGATGATGATGATGATGATGATTTATTCATTTATACCCCACCTTTTCCTCAATACTGGGACTTGAAGTTGCTTACAAAGATGAAAACAAATAAGGATTAAATGCATATGAAATTATTATTAAAATGCAGTTAAGCCACAAACTGAATTCAAACCATTTAAAATCTACCCAAAGACAAAAAATAAAGATGAACAGTACAGCACACCATTAAAAGCCCATTACAGTCAGTTCTGAAAAGCCAGTCAAAATAAAAAAGATTCATGCTGACCAAAGGACAGCAATGAGTTTGAAAACTTAGGATCAACCACCAAGAAGACCCTCTCCCTTGTTCCCACCAAAATTCCTGGTAAGATGATGGAATTGAAAAGGTGGTGAGGTGCAAGTGAAGTGTTCATCACTCTTAATGCTGGCTGTTATTGTAATTCCTATGGTTGTTGAATACCATTGTCCCCACCCCCAGCTCACTTCCTCCACCCAAAGCCTAATACTGAAGACTGAAAGTATAATTCTCACTTTTATCTTGGCTTCAAGATTGATTATGTATCCAATTCATATTGGATACAAAATGGATTAAGTCTAATAAGAAGAAAGACAGATGTGTCATGTCTTGTAAAGAAGTTGGAGACTTAGTGGAGGAAGCAGAACAACCCAGACAGGAGGATGTCCCCAGTCCCTTAGTCCTAGTGCCAGTAGAGACTGCTGCCAATGAGGACAGGCAGGAACTGGGCACCAGTGCAGCAAAGGTTCCTGCCAGTTTGGGCATTGAGGAGAATGAGGAGGTAAATGTACCAATGTACCTGTGCCTTCATTCATTGGGCAGAGATCTGAAAAGAAAGGCGTGCAGTGCTTACAAAGAATTTATATGAAATGCTGAGCAATTAGGGAACAGCTGCACCAGTGAGAGCCTGGGATTAAAGCCTGGGAAGAATGCCAGAACCTTTGTCAGAGGTTAACTGATTTCCCTGGTGAAAGCACTTTGTTCATGGACTCTTGTTGCCTGACTTCCTGGATTGGGCCTTTGGACTTTGGATATTCTGCTTTTTGGAACTTCAGACTCTTGGACTGCTTGACTACTCTGATTGCTGAAATCCTGACTCTCAGACTGGCAAAGGACTTTGCTTTTAGAACTCTTCATTTGCTCTAACTTCTTGTCACCTGATACTCAGGACTTGAATTGTTTCTGATGCTGTGCTCTGTGCTCTTTCGCTTTGCTATTATCTCAATCGTTTTGGTCGCTATTGGCTTCTGGCTCACAGGACAGTGGCACAGCTACAGTTGGTGGTGGGGGGAGAGGATTGATCTACTCTCCCTCCATCCTCCCAAGACTGATCAGCTGCCTGCCCACACAACAGCATCCTTCAGAGTCTAGCATGGCTACTGCATGAGCAGCTAGAACTCTGAAGGCACTGGCCTTCCCAGCAGTGGCAGTTGCTGAGGGAAGTGGTATTACAGTATTCATAAAGCCCGTTCAGGGTCTGATGTGGCTACTTGACCAGCAAACACATCAGACTCTGACGAGAAGACAATGCTCCCCCCCCCTTAGTAGCATCTGTTGCTTAGGGTAGTGGCATTGCAGCCTCAGGAGGGCCCATTCAGGGTCTGGTATGACTGCTGTTTGAGCAAGAAAGGAACAGCTCCCTTTCTCACTCACCCACAACTGCTCCAGTCCCTGCAGGTGTATCACCCCACCAGGTGTACACCCCTGCACCCACCTTATGGTGCCTCTAAGGACAGAATATATGGCTCTCACTCTGATCTGACTACAAGTGCCATCATGTCCCAACAGATTACCCTAGCAGGAATATGGCCCTTAACAGAAGAAACATTGCCCATCCTAAATGCAAAGCATCTTTGTGTGTGTGACTTTGAGTTGCTTGTTGACTTATGGCAAACACATGAATTTCATAGGTTTTCTCAGGCAAGGAATAATTATAGGTGGTTTTGCCAGTTCTTTCCTCTGAAATATAGCCTATAGCACCTGGTATTCGTTGACGGTCTCCCATCCAAGAACAAAGCAGGCCTGACTCTGCTTAGCTTCCAAGATCAGAAGGGAACGGTTGCTTTTAGGATATTTAGGCAGTGTCCTGCTCCTTTAAACTACCACCCTTCTCAATTATTTTTATAGGTTTAGTGCACATTAGTGGGATCCTGGACTTTTTTTAAAAAAAAAACTTGACTGCATGCCACATTCTGAAGGAGTTCAACATCAACAAAAAAGTTGATGTTTAATGATTTCTTTTCTGCTTCCAACACTTTCTCCCCATTAAAAAGCCTTCCAAAATGTGCAACCTATTACTGTTGTGATCAGTGATAAATGAAAAGCATTATTGGTGTTGTAAAGGCTATATTTATCTTTGACTTTTATTCTGCATTTTGTTTGCTGGTTTAATCCCAACAGAGCTCATGTGAATCAGTTTGGTTGACCTTCATAGAACAAAAATCAAAGTGTTTTTGTAAATAATAATAGTAATAATAGTAATCACCACCACTGCATCAGTGTACTAAAACACATTCTAGTTTTTTCCCCTTTTGTTTTCATCTGGAAGACCCATATTAGGAAGGTTTGATAATGCTAAAAATGAGTACACCTCCAAAGCAAGATGCCAGCAATATTGGATTGTTTACTAACATAGTCATAAAGAAACAGAGTTATTAAAGGATCTGAAATCACTCGGTAATTCAGCTGCTGACATTGATGGATGGAAACTAGCTGCTCTCTTTGCTGAAAGCTGCTGACTGGAGAAATGTTTTATGCATGAGGTCCAGGGCAGGAAAAGATGCCAAAGGTTTAGGAATATTTTAAGAAACTCTACGAGGTGTCAAGCAAGTTATCAGCAATTTTAAAGCAAAGTATCCAAACTGTTTGAAACAGAAAGGGATGTTTCTACAGCACAGAACTATTCATTGATAGGATGTAGTTGTTGTCCAACACAGAGTGAGGGATTTTACATCTTGA
>CM034703.1:311061772-311080982 GCA_020142125.1 Phrynosoma platyrhinos
AGACAACCCCTACTGCCTAGTTGCCTCCCAATCTGACCTCCTAAAACCCACCTTAAAAGCAAAGCAGCTACACCAGCCTAAGAAGTTGTGCAGCATCAGCAAGTGGGACACTGAAGGATGGCACATTCAGTCTCCTCCTTCCAGTGAGCACAGTGTGATGAACAGGAACAAGGACCTGTATAATAATATCAGATGGGCTTGGACACAGAAAAAGGAGGAGTGAAATTAGAAGGAAGGAATATCAACAATCTGAGATATGCAGATGACACCATAATACTAGCAGAAAACATCAAACACCTGGAATAACTACTAAGGAAGATCAAAGAAGAAAGTGCAAAGACAGGCTTAATGTTGAACATAAAGAGCAAAAAATAATGACCATAGAGAAATTACGCAAATTCGACCTAAGCAATGAGGAAATAAAAATAATAAAAGAGTTTTCATATCTGGGACCAAATATTGATAGAAATGGGGATTGGAACCAGCAAATTAAAAGAAGATTAAGAATTGGGGGGAGGGGAGCAGCTATGAAAGAAATGGAAAAGATCCTAAAATACAAAGATATACAACTGAGCACAAAAGTTAGAATCATACAAGCCATTGTATTCTCTATTACTATGTATGGATGTGAGACTTGGACAGTCAAGAAAGAAAATAGGAAGAAAATCAATGCATTTGAGATAATGTGGTGCTGGAGAAGAGTTTTGAGGATCCCATGGACAGCCAAAAGGACAAACAAATGGGTTTTAGAGCAGATCAAGACGGAAATCTCCCTGGAAGCCACGATGACCAAACTGAGGCTGTTGTACTTTGAACACATCATGAGAAGGGAGGACTCTTTGGAAAAAAACCAATAATGCTAGGAAAGGTGGAGGGAAGTAGAAAGAGAGGAAGGGTGCATGCTAGATGGATGGACTCTATTAGGGCGGTCATAGCTATGAGTTTGTAGGAACTAAGCAGAAGAGTGGAGGTTAAGGAGTCTTGGAGATGTCTCATCCACAGGGTTACCATGTGTGTTCTAGTTATATTTTTAACTTTTGTATGTTTACAAATTTTATATTGTTTTTCAGATAACTGATTTGAATTGTCTTTAAATTTTTATTTGTGAGCTGCCTTGGCTCCCTTTTTGGGAGAAAGGTGGTATAGAAATGAAATGAAATGAAATAAATAAAATATGTGCATGACCTTGTTGCAATTCATAATTGCACTGTGGCTCCCTGGTGGAAGGGGGATGGATGAGTGATTTTCAAGTGCCACAGAACCCCAATTGGATCTAGCTAGGGGATTCTGAGTAGTTATAGTTAAACATCCAATACCCAGTACCCAGCAAGGCCATTCGATTTGGCTGGAGGATTCTTGATGTTGCAGTCCAAAAAAGTTAATTTGCTGAGCTCTGACCACTACACACATAGAACCATAGAATCGGAAGAGACCACAAGGGCCATTCAGTCCAAGCCCCTACCATGCAGGAACTCAAACCAAACCATCCCCAACAGATGGCCATCCAGCCTCTGCTTAAATCGTTCCTCGTAGGGCATGGTTTCCAGCCCCTTCACCATTTTAGTTACCCTCCTTTGGATGCTCTCCAGTTTTTCAACATCCTTTTTGAATTGTGGTGCCCAGAACTGGACACAGTATTCCAGGTGGGGCCTGACCAAAGCAGTATACAATGGCACTATTACTCCCCTTGATCTAGATACTATACTTCTATGTGCCCCTGCACATACACAACCATCCAATCTTTTCATGAACAGATTGGTCTCTGCTGCATGCCAGGGTCCCAGCCAGCTGAATGTAGGTAGTTGACTAGGCCCAGTTTGTAGAGAATTGGTTCAGGTTGTTAACCCCCTGATGGTGTTGCCCATCCCGCACAGTTTTCTAGCTTTCATATGAGAGTCCTGAAACCTGTTTAATCACAACTTGTCTCTCTAGTGCAATCCAAAGACTGCTGTTCCCAGCCTCTAATTTCAAGCATGACTGAATGGTCCCACCTGCAGCTACCTGAGGCTGCTATATTTAATTAAATTAAAAACCTGCCGTTGCACTCCATTTGATATTAAATGAGCAGGTTTTCAGAGAATCCCCCCCCCCCAATCCTTACCACAAGGACGAAATACTAACCCAATCATTCACTAGCTTCACATTTCTGCCTACCTGAAGACCCTTGGATTTTCTGGATTTACTAGATAAGCATAGAACATAATTTGGAAGGGGATGATTATGATCAGCAACCATTACTGTCATCTTGGTTGTGGGGGAGGGGCAAGAGTACATTGTGATCACAGAACATTTTCCAGAACAGATTGTTTGGAGGGAAGATACTGCCCTGTGGTAAGTAAAGATCATATCTTTGTTGAGTAATTATAACAGAATATCTTGAACACTTACAGAGCTATTAATATGGGCATTCATTCCCCCACTCATCCTCCCAAGTGACTTATGCTGTTATCTATTAATGATGCCCTTCTGCATGCTTTTGTTAGCTTTTAAGGCACTAAAGGATAATTCTGCTGCCATGTCTTTTGCACTGACTGTGATTGGCTCAGTCATTCTCAATAAAAAGCCACAGCAGAATGACTCTCACTTAGAATAGGCACCTGTGGCTTTCCAGATGTTGTTGGATTACAACCCCGCCACCTCCAGACAATTGTCATGTTATCTAGGGCTGATAGGAGCTGGAATCCAAGATCTGGATCTCCACATTTCCCCCTTGCCACACTCTATGTGCAGTGACCTTTGTAGAAAAAAACAGGGGGACTGTTATGAATGAGAAGTAGTTCTTACAGCAATGCACACCACGGCCTTTTTCACACTACACAATTATAGAACTATGGTCCCACTAAGGGCCTATGCAGACTAGCCTAAAGGGCTGGCCTGGGAGTGGAGTTGGGATGGGGTCACAGCATGTCAGCTGCCCTGACTCTGCCCTGATGCCGCACGCCCAACTGCATAGCGTGCAGCTTCAGGGTGCCCCATTGGTGCAGCGTGCACACACACTGCACCAAGGGGGTACAAAAGAGTCATGGCAGTGGCTCTAAGGGTGGCTTTTTGCTGCCTCAAAAAGGAGCGGCATTTGCCTGCTCTTTTTGGAATGGCAAAAAGCCAGATCGGGGCCACGGCGTGTGGTTGCCATGGCCCCAATCTGGCTCTCCCAGAGGCAGCACAGAGCCATCCCTTAGGGGCCATTTGCATTGACCCTAAGTTTCATGCATGTATCTTATGGAATTGTGGGATTTGTAGTTTGGAGGAGACAGGCTCTCTCACTGAGAATTCAAAGTGCCCCTCCTTAACTTTCAAATCCAAGCATTCCCTAAGACAGAACCATGGCAGTTAAAGCTAAGAGTCTCTTAAAGAGACTCGGAAGAAAGGTAAGTTTTTTAGGACCATTTTTTAAATATTAAATATTAAACACCAAGAGTATAGAATATTTACAGTCAATTAATTCATTATTAAGAGTGCATGTTAATGTGATTAAGATTATAGGCATCTGAGTTATAAGGGGGGAAACAAATGAAATAGACATATGGGATTTGAGAGAAGGTACCTTATAAAATCACGACAGGGTGGCTTATTTGAGGGGCTGTTATGTTTTTATATTAACTTATATTTTTAAAAAATATTATTTTAATTGCTGTTTTTTTAAAATTACTGTGATGTTTTTGAAATGTTTTTATCTTGTAAGCCACCTTAGGCCGCTTCCTGGGAGAAAAGTGGCATAGAAATGAAATAAATAAATTAATTACTATAAACTTCTGCTGAAGCACTGCTGAATTATTGTTACTTTTATTGTTGAATTATTGTTGAATTATTGCTGAAAAGAAAATTGGAGAAAAGAAAACAGGCAGGGAAAGGGCAATGGGAAGGAAAAGAGAGAAAAAAGGAAGGAAGAAAGGAATGAAAAGGGGAAAAAAATAGGAAAATAGGAAAAAGAGAAGGACATCAAAATGCTTGGCTATGAATATAATTGTTTAGGGGGGATGCAGACCTGCACTTTAGGCCATCCTGGGGGTGGAGTTGGGGTGGGGTGACCACATGCCGGCCATCTGAACTCTGCCCTGACTCTGCCCCAACTCTGCCCCGACACTGCGAGTCTGACTGCACAGTGTGTGGTGTCAGGGCGCCTTCTTGGACTGTGGATTCTGGATTCTTGATATGGTCATGAAACATATTCAAAGATTGCAGGTCTGAAGATTCAAAGGCTCTGTAAACTTATACATATCCTTGACTAATAGGTGACACTTGCAGGTATCAAAGGGCCATAAATCTGATCAGATGCAAGTGTGAACTGTGCGTCTAATTTGGTTTTGCAGGGGAGATACATGTGCAACTGCTACACATGTCAAGAATATGGCAAGCATAATTTTAGAAATGGGTCCATGCTATCTGAAAGATGCTGTCTCCTCATATCAGCCTATCCAGGTTTTGAGATCCCTTGATGGAAGACATTTTTTGTATTCCACTATCTTGACAGACCCATTTGGTGAGGACCCAAGACCTTGCTGGCTGCTCCCAGTCTGTGGGATTCCTTTCCATGGAAGATTGGCCAGATCTCTCTCCCCTTTTGGAGGCATGCACACACATTTTGGGTATTAACTGGTTGGTGTGGGAGAGTTCTAATAATGCATGGTGCACATTTAAATCCCCCTTTTTTTAAAAAAAAAGTTTTCATATTGTTTTACATCAGTGTTTAGTTCTCATATGATATCTTATTTAATTATTCTGAAATTGTTCCTCACTATTACAAGTAATTGATTTAGCTGAATTCTGCTTTAGGCTGCTGCCACACTGCAGAATGAATGCAGTTTGACACTGCTTTTACTGTCATGGCTGCCTCCCATGGAATCCTGGGATATATACTGTGGCACCAGAGTTCTTTAACAGAGAAGGATAAATATCTCACAAAACTACAAAGCCCAGAATTCCATAGCACTGAGCTATGGTAGGTGTCAACCTGCATAAATTCTACAGTGTGGATGCAACTTTAATTCATGCTGAAAGCTGCTTTAGGTTTTATATGGGCAAAAAGGTGTGCTATTACACACACACATAGAATTCAAAGATATACCTATGTTCGTCTGTAGAATCAGTATGTAGAGAGATCTCGTAGCACCTTTGAGACTAAGGGGGGAAGCAGACTGGTGGCATGGGGCCGCCCTGGGAAGGTGCGCCGCGGGACTGAGGCATCCCCACACCTCGATCCTGCGGCGCACCTTCCCCATCCCTGAAAGGAGCGCTAAAATAGCGCTCCTTTTACAAGTCAGTGAAAGTGCGCCGCAAAAGCTTGCAGTGCACTTTCACTGACTTTTCTGCCGCAGCGTGTCCGGAAGCTGCGGCGGGAGGTTGCCCTTGGAGCGCTGGCCATGCTGAGGGCTGGTAGCACAGAGGGCAACCTTGGGAGGAGGAAGGGGCGCCGAGCGTGTGGCTGCCCCTCCTCTTCCCTGCCTCCAGGACGGCTTTTTAAGCCATCTGCTGAGGCCCTAACTGAAAGAAGTTGGCAGCATGAGCTTTCGTAGACTAAGGTCTATTCACTTACTTACTTACTTACTTACTTACTTACTTACTTACATATATACATGTTTAAAATGTTTTTCCCAGGTCACAACTATTTGTCTTTTTAACCCACCACTACCATGACCAAAAGTGGCTGTATGACAGGGTCATCAGGCAAATAATTTCTCCCATCCATTTCTATCTGATCATATTTTAAAAAGGAGGTAAGGAGCAAGAACTGAGACCATCTGAATGGAAATTAGTTGTGGCCTCTCCCCAAAGTTATGTGCTCACCCTCATGCTGCATGTCCACACCAAGAGTCTGCATTTCATTGAGCAGTCAAGTGAAATCATTAAATCATCAAAGATGATGTTGCTCTAAAATCAAATTTCACACCCATTCAAGAAATACATCCATGGTACATTCAGTTCCATACCCATTGCTGGTACTAGCACTGTAGGAGTGCTCACACTCTCTACAAATCTCAATGCAAGCTGAGATGCAGCTGAAGAGTCACTTTTATGACACATTCTACATCTAGAATGGAGATCATTTTTTTAATGGGCACCTACCCTATAGGACTGTCTAGATTTAATGTTTTTCTCTCAAAATGCCTGCTGATTTACTCTCAAATTCTCAAGCTGGAATTCATTTTTGTGACCTTTTTGTTGCTACATAAATTATGTTATGTGAAGATCAAGAGAGCTTTATGGGCTGGGATATTCCATGGCATATAATTTACTACACTTTTATGTCTTTGTCAGGAGAAATAAAGCCCAGCCAGAAGACCTGTACGTGACAGCAGGAGTCACATCACATGTGTGTTTAAACAGAAACGTCTGCTTTTAGGTTACTCAGGGCCTGAACAGACTGCCAGAAATAATCCAGCTTGACACCATTTTAACTGCCCTGGCTCAATGCTAGGGAATCATGGGAAATGTAGTTATTATGGCACCAGAGCTCTCTGACAGAGAAGGCTCAATGCCCCAGAAAAAAATACAATTGCCTATGATTCCCTAGCTTGAGCCAAGACAGTTAAAGTGGCCTCAAGCTGGATTATTTCTGGAAATCTGTTCAGGCCCTCAGTCTCTAACACTCCAAGCAGACAATAATACAAACATACATACAAAAGGTGTGAAGGCACAACATCAGGGTACAGCTATGGGAGGCAAAAAGAAGGCATTGCACCCCAAAATAAAAATTCTATCCCCTAGTGAAATTTCCCCAAATTTCTAGCACTTCAGAGAGTGAGACTGAAAAATCATTCACTAAACTTATATTTGCTAAGTTTGCATCTCCTTGGTGACCCCTTTCTTTGAATGCCTAAACTGTATTTCCAAATTCTCAACTGAAATTTAAATTACTGCAATGGTAGAAACTGGTGGACCGTAGGATTTTTTTTTTTTTTACTGGAGAAAGTAGCCATTGTTGTTGTTGTTGTTGTGTGCCTTCAAGTTGTTTTCAGCTGATGGCCACCGTAAGGCAAACCTATCCAGGTAGGTTCTAACACGGTTATATCTTTACATTCTGCCACTATGGAAACACCAAATTTAGCCAAATGAAGTGGAAAATCCATCAACCTCTTCAAGAAACTTAACCAGATACAGACAGATATCTTCTTTTTCAACAAGTGCAAGCAATGGGATGTTGTTTCTGGGGACCTACGTTTGGAGAGCCCTTTGCAAAACTATGTATCATGTAGAGCTCAAAGGTTCTACTCATGCTGACTGGTTCTGCAATAGCCAACATTCCTTTTCAGTTTTCTTCAGTTAAATTCCTGCACTCCTGTCTGTTCCTGGCTTCCACTCCACCATAAGCTTCTGAAGAAGTAGACTAAAGTTTACGAAAGCTAAAGCTACAAACTTCTTCTTTTTTCCCATTAGTCTCAAAGGTGCTGCAAAATCTCTATATATATATATCCAGGTAGGAGTGATGTGGAAACTTCTATATAACTGAGCACCCCATCCCAAAAGTATTATTTAGGAAACACAGAGAAGTAGTGCCCCTGTTACTGGTGTTTTAGAACAGACACCATTTCTAGAGTTACCAGTTCTTGAAATCCAAAATCCTGCTAGCTATACACGGCCTGGGGATGGATCCTCCCTGTCTCTGATAGTAATACCTTACATAGAATCATAGAATCATAGAGTTGGAAGAAACCACAAGAGTCATCCAGTCCAACCCTCTGCCTTGTAAGAACACAAAATCAAAGCATCCCCAACAGATGGCCATCCAGCCTCTGTTTAAAGTCCTCCAAACAAGGAGACTCCATCACACTCCAAGGGAGTGTGTTCCACTTAGACAAGACCTAGGGGATAGTGAAAATTTTGTTTTGATTCGTTTTTTATGGATTTGCCAAATTTGTAAATTTCTTCATATTTGGGATTAAAAGAACATGATTGGAAGAAGGTTGGTCAGGGAGGAAAGGTAGTTGAGGAGTCAGAAGGAGCCAAGATCACAAAAAAACATTCATTCATGCATTCATTCATTCATTCAGAAAGGCCCTCTCATTTCATCTTAATCAAACATATCTTTCCAAAATGTTACCTGAAGTGGTGGTATCCTTAAAAACACTTCCCAAACCCCCAATTCCCTCTATCCTCACTGTTTTGTTTGTTTTGTTTTGTTTTTAAAAAACTGCAAATTGGAAATGTAGATTAGAAGTAAATTTCCAAAAAGGGAGAATGCAGGAAAAGAGAAGGATATTGGAGCATTTTAAAAACAGCTGCAAAGGGGGAATAGTGGAAGATTAATCAGGACTGTCCCTGACAAACTGGGACAGTTAAAGGGTGTGATATTTTTTACCTTTAGACTCCTGTAGCTTAAGGAAGCTTCTCTCCTTTTCTAACTTCACCACTAATATCAAATGGAAGAAGGATAGATTAATAAAATCTACTGGTCTAATTTGGCTATTCTACTCTACTTGAGTGGAACCTTGGGTGAGCATAAGCAGGGTTCACTTCAGAGAGAATAATTTAAGAGAGAACATCTTGGCTTCTGATTAGATATATCCGAATGACCCAAACCCTATTCCCACAACTTTTCATTCAATCTGATGCAGTTTCTTGAAAATGTGAAATTAAATTATTTTAGTTACCAAAGTATTTCACTATTGTATCTTTATTGTTTCACTATTTTGAAAGGGGATGTTAACGGTAGTTGCATCTTGTTTGTTAATTCTTCATTTAAAACTAGAAAGCTACCAAAACATGCTTTTAAGATTGGCCAAGGATAAAATGATGAGGTACCTATATTAAATAAGCATTGTATTTCATTTTTACATTTTTAAAATATATTGTGCTTTTGCAGCCTGCTGTGAGTTGTTAGAATACTATATATACTCAAGTATACGTCTAGAAATTTTACTCAAAAAGTTGACTCAAAAAATCCTGGCTCAACTTTTCTGTGGATTAAGGTAAGTTCTATACTTTTAATGGCCTTGACTTTTTCCAGAATCTGACACTGGGCCAATTCTTTTTCCTTTTTGGACCCTGCTGTGATAAACCCAGAGCCTAGAAAAGTTACTGTTTTGAACTACAACCACCACCACCCATCCCAGAATCCTACAATTAGCCTAGCTATCCTTCCAGGCTAGTAGGAGAGAAGATTACATTGAAGGAAACTTCTACTTGCAGCACTTACGCAGATACTGGTGGACATCTACATCTGCATCACTGTGGACCTCCAAGTCATTTCCAGTTTAATGGCAACCTTAAGATGAACCTTATCATTGTGTGCCTTCAAGTCATTTCTGCCTTATGGAGAGCCTAAGGCAAACCTGTTGCGGGGGTTTTCTTAGAATGTTTTGCTCAGAGGAAGTTTGTCATTGTCTCCTCTGAGACTATGAGTGTGTGACTCACCTAAGGTCAACCACTGGGTTTCCTGACCAAGCTGGGAATTGAACCCTTGTCTCCAGAGTTGCAGTCCAACATTCAAACCACTATGCCACCCCAACTCTCTATATCATGGGGTGGCAGTGGCAAGATTTGTTCAAAGGAGGTTTGCCTTTCCCTTCCTCAGGGCTGAGAGTGTGTGACTCAGCCAAGAACGTCCAGTGGGTTTCTATGGGTGTGCAGGAAATCAGACTCTATTCTCCAGAGTCAAAGTCCAATGCTCAAACCACTACCCCATGTTGGGTCTCTCTGCATCATTACCATTTCATTAAAATGGGTAGCACTCACTTGATGGTGGTAGTAAGGGAAGGTGGAGGGGAGAAGGAGGAAGATGAAGAGAAATCTATCTAAAATTTTCTATCCTATCTTCCTTCAGCCCCCCCCCAAAGTGTCACAAGCAGCTCATTAAGTAGTCAAACATTACTCCATGCCATGTCTACAGAGAAGCTCTCACTTCCCCCACTCCAAAGATCATTACATTTGTTTAGGGGATTTTTTTGTTGCTGTCATGAATGCTGAAATAATGAGCCTATGTTTAGAAACAAGTCAGTGGGGACAAATGGGAAGCATCCTTTGTAATTATATGATTCACAATTAATTTCCAACAGGAACTGTCAAAACAAAAGTACTCAGCTCTCTGACTTCCTGTTCTCAACTCTTCCAAGTCTTCTCTCTTTCTCCCAATTTCTCCCCCAGATATGTATAAGTGGATTCATACCATATAATCCTGGGATTTGCAGTTTGGAAAGGGGGGATTTAGAAATCTCGACTAGAGAGCTCTAATAGCATCAAATGGCAAATTTTAGGATTTTATCACATGGAGCCATGGCAGTTGATGTGGAATCATTGCACTATAACTGTGTAGTTTGAAGGAGATCATGATAATAGTCACTTGCTTCATACTGCAGGGGGATTTAGAGACTGTGGTTGTAATACCAGCCTACTGAGTTGTTGCAATCATGTTGTTGAAGAAAAAGGGAACATACTGGTTTGAAAACAATAGCCATAACACTTCTCCACTAATTGCACCTGATGCTCTTTTGGCAATCCATAGTCTCACACTTACTCTTCTGCACTGTGTCGCTAATCCTTCCTCCCCATGTATGTCCTACCTATTGCATACCCGTCTGTTTGGGAATAGTGAGGGGAAAAGAGGAAGGGAGGGAAGAGGAGGCGAATCAGACCCACTCACTCCACGTGACTGCCAGAATATTGGAACTACAATGGAAGGGACCTATCACATTACAGCAAAATCAGCTAGATTGATTGCAATACCAGGCTAAGTGGACTAAGGCTCTGACTCAATGTAAAACAGCTTCCTGTGTTTTTACCAGTGGTGTCACAAGTGAGGGCCAAAGTGGAAGAGTGCATCTATACTGTAGAAATCATACAGTTTGACAACACTTTAACTGCCATGGCTCCATCCTACAGAATGCTGGGATTTGTAGTTTAGTGAAGTATCAGCCCTTCTTGGCAGAGGAGGCTAAAGACCTTGTAAAACTACAAACCTCAGGATTCCATAGGATGGGGATACCACACTTAAAGTGATGTCAAACTGCATGACTTGTACAAGGTAGATGCACCCCTAGTCACATGAATGCACACCACAATAAAAAAAAAATCCACCCTCTCCCCCATGTATTGATCTTGCCTTTGGTTGAAGGATATGTCTCTATTTCCCTTGCTCATTGGAGCTTCCCCATTAACTTCACTGGGTTCAGTGTGCAGAGAAGCATGCACAGAGACATCCCTTCTACTGGAGTGAATGGAGATGAGAACAAAATGGGAATGAAAGAGTGCATCACACTTTGGGTTTCAGCAGTCTCAATTTGCACTTCAGCTGTACTGTAGTCCATGTTTAATGTGAACAAACTTTAAGCAAGAGAACAAAAGCAAAAGTGTAATTGCTTTCAATTTAAAGAATGAGCATGCGCTATTGATTTGCTCTATAGCAACTATACAGGTGTACTTAGGGCGGAGTTTAGTCAGTTGAATCTAGACTTACTCATAATTAACACAGACCTATTAGACTTACATCAATCAAGTCTAACCTCTTTTATGGACTGCAACAGATCTATTCTTACTTTGACTAGTCTGCATCCAGTGTACTGAACTCCTTGGGATTAACCTTTGAGTAAACCTGAATAACATTGCTCTGTAATGTTATTAGTGAGTGTCAAATATGTCTTTTATAAATGGGTCTCTATTACATTCTTTTTCTACATTTGTAAAAGCATACTGTCAAATCAAAATTATTCAACCACCGTAGCCTCAATTCAAAATCTGTGAGCAATTGTACATGCCTAGTTGCCCAAAGATATTTTTTAAACCTCAGGTCATTGTCATGCACATCTCAAGATTTGAAAAAGACAGCTAGTTACTTTCTTTCATTCCCATGTTTATTTAAAGGTACTGGTTGTGATAAGTGCCAGTTTTTGTTAAATTCTCATCCCCATCCCCCTCTCTCTTAATAAAAGGTCAGGCAGGTAGATATTCCATTTATCACTATTACAAAAGACTCCAGCACAGTGATGAAAAGGGAGAGAAATTAATTACAAGTCAGGAGCTGCAATAACTCTCTCTAATAGTGACAAAAATTTTAAATTAATGTTTCTGACACCAAGAGAAGTTTGATTAATTTTTACGATGCTATCGCTGCAATATTGGTGGATAAGAAAACTTCATTCTTTGCAATTTAGATGTGGATCATTCTTTTAATGTTCTCCGCCAATCTGCAAGGCACCTTCACACTTTATTAACAACTTCAGTCAGCACCACAGTAGCAATAATTAGTTAAAAAAAAGAACAACGTAGTAAATAAATCTTGTGAGGTGAGCCATGTGAATAAATATGGCGGGGGGGGGGAGAGTTGATGCAATTGGAACAGGGAATGTGCATATCCTTGTGGCAGTTGTGTACATTTATTTGAAGGCATGGGAAACATGTTCAAATTCATCACATAAAATGGGGACTTTATGTATCATGGTCAAATATTCAGTGCCATTTCCCATTGCATTACCAGTTGAAATAATGCAGATTTATGTCGAGATCTTACATCAGGATTGCATAAATCTCTCTGTGTGTGTGCTATGCAACACTAGTGCTGAATGGTAAAGTTGCAGCATGGAATGAACAACAAAATGTTTGAGCTTATCTGCATGGGGTTCATACTGCACTGCATGTGCAATACCACTTCCACAGTCTTAAACTGAATGTAGATGTTGTGCCTAGGGTAAAAATGCCCAGCGCTTTTGTAGAGCAGGGATAGGTAATTGTAGGAGGCCACGGGCTTCCTTTAGCCCCTCAGGAAACTTTGGAGGGCTGTACCTGCCCATCATACATACCCACAAAAAATCCATTTTGCCCCAAATGATCCCAAGCCCATGTCAGTGGCATGGGGAACTTTAACCCCCACTTAAGTCATTTTAGACATTGTTTAACATGAAGAAGTGATAAGAAGTCACTTTTTGCTTACACTCTTAAAAAGCCTCTTCCAGGCCTAAAATGCCCCAGGTGGCTGCCCAATACTTGAGGGCACTTGAGGGCAAAAACATGAAAAGTTTTTGACTACACACTCGTGGGAGCACTGCAGGTCACAAAAAGGACTCCAAAGATCACATTTTGCCCAACCCTATAGTGTGGGGGGGCATAGATACAATAAGACACCAACAACAGGTTCTGGCCATAGATTTATAATATGTATACTTTTGAATATATAAGCCAAATATGATGTACAGTCACCCCTCCATTCCCTTGGACTTGAAGTGGTTTGATTGTTGGACCAGTTTTTTGCATATTCACAGAGGAGCGACCTCCATTAAATTCAATGGGGTGCACCCTATTCAAGCCTATGGGGGGTGGGCTTCCAGAACGGTTCCCCCATGAAAACGGTGGGCTGACTGTATTTTTTTTTTAATTAAAAAAAGCATTGCATCATAGGGGCAAAAATCCTTGTTAAGGGCTATCACATGTGGCAGGACTTTCTTGATGGTAGCAATTGGTAGTGGTGGTAGTTACAGAACTCCTTTCCTTCAGAAATCTGGTTGTTCCTTCTCCCCACCTCCACAATATTTGTCTTTCAAGTACCAGTTAAAAACATACTTATTTGTACTTAGTTAGGGAATAACCAAGTGTTTCATATAACTTCTCCTCTTGGCTAATCATATTTGTTTTACTATATATTAGCATGATTTTTGATCCAAATTTTGGATTTGTGATCCATTTGTGATCCATTTTGGATGTGTGACTTGTGATTATAGATATTGTACATTTGTAATTTTGACTGTTTTGTGTGGATTGTTAGCCACTCTGGGCTCTCATGTGGAAGGGATCCTAATGACAGCCAATCATGTCTGATCTTGGAAAGTAAGCAGAATCAGCTCCAGTTAGTCCTTGGATGGGAGACCACCAATGAATACCAGGTTCTGTAGGTGATATTTCAGAGCAAGAAACTGGTAAAACTACCTCTAAGTCTTCCTTGTCTAAAAAAGACCCTGTGAAATTCATGGGGTTGACATAAGTCAACAGGTGACTAAGGGTTGTCTACACCAAAACTCTCAGACTCATTCTATGTACCATGTGATGAGTTCTCCTGATACATGAAATGAATCAGCTTCTTTAAAACCATTAATCCAGTTTAACATAAAACATTGTTAAATGAGTGTATTGTATGTGAGGAGAGCTGGATCAAGCTGGATCTGTAGCGACCCAACTGTCCACGAATCGACACACCTACTGCATCATCCCTGTTGGCCTGTTCTTGGGGCCACTACCATAGTATACTCACCAGCTAAGCAGCTCCTTGCAAAAGCCTGTCTGTCATCATCACTTCTGAACAGAATACCTCACCATGTAATCAATAAGGAGAGGCTCTCTCTACTCTCTCTTCGTTGATCACACAGGTGCTCTGTTCTGACCCCAGTGGAAGTAACAACTATGACCTTGCAGGGAACTGCTTGGCCAGTGAGATTGCAACAGTGATAGCATTGAGAGGGACAGGCCAATGGTGATGATGCCATGTCACCTGGTGGCCTGTCTGGACACATTTGGCCAGCATTGTGCCAATCCAGGGAATCATCATCATCATCATCATCATCATCATCATCATCATCATCTAAATTTAGGGAGGGAGCAGTGTAGACACATCCTTGAAGGGCCATACACACAAGGAATAAAGCAGATAAAAGAGGAGGAAGAGGAGCAGAGGATAAGTGAAAGGAGCAAAATAGACCTCACCAGTTGCCTCTGCTGCCACCCAGATTGGCTTTTGTTCCTTGTGAAGCAAGTATGAAGTGTGCATATGTCAATCATCCCTTCCTGAGTTGGTCTACAAATTACTGAGTGTAAATGAGTGTTTTGAGCACTTGAGATGTACTCGATAAGTGTTATAAGGATAATGGTCTACCTGGGACTGCTACCAATCTAAATAAAGAGAAGACAAACAGCAGTGATTAATACTGAAGGGAGAGATAAAAAGTTCCACAGCTTGAGCTCACCTGAAAAGCAGACATTCTAACCCAGACAAGATGTGCCTTAATCATATGCTAAGGTTGTTTAACTATTTTAATTTAGCCACAGCTACATGTTTCCACCCATTTCTTAAAGAAAGGGGTTTTTTTTTAATGGATGAATTGGGGGGGGGCATTTTTACTCCCAAAGCTTTTTATTCTGGGGGAAAAATGAATAAAATTTGAATAACAGAGTATTCTCTTTCAGAATGACAAACACAGTGTTTAAGGCAAGATATTTTATGTTTGTTGTTGCTATGTCCCTTTAAGTGATTTCTGACTTATGGCAACCCTAAGACAAACCTATCACATGGTTTTCTTGGATCTTGCCTACTTTTTGTTTAGAGGAGGTTTGCCTTCCTCTGGGGTTGAGAGAATGTGACTTGCCCAGGTTCACCCAGTGGGCTTCCATGATTGAGAGGGGATTTGAACCTTGGTCTCTAGTGTCCTGGTCCAACAATCAAACCACTTCGCCATGCTGTTTCTAATAGTTACATACCATGACAACATTTTGTAACACAATGCACACAAAATTCCTCATCTTGGTTTCTTTTTCTAAGTTCTTTTGATGAGAATGGGTGTTTTATGGCTGTTTGACAATCTGGAGAAGGAAAAGAGACAAAATACTGTTCTTTTTCATTAATGTTGATGGTTTCCTCTCATTTTACTATTCCCCCCCCCCATTTCTCATAAACAGTTCATGGTCTTGTAGCTCCATTTATAACATAAATAAATATATAAATAAAAACAAAAAGTAAATTCCATTTGCAATTATTTTATTAATAAAATGCATTTTCATATTCCTAATATTATTATTTTATGTCAAATAAACTTAGACATAATTTATGTTCCCAATATGACTGTTAATCTGTAAAATAGCATTTTTCAATTTTTCTGAAAATCAGCATAGTAGTTTTCTTCTGGGAGGGCTGGAAAAGATGGAGTGGATTTATACTTCAGCTTTCAACATTTTCAGAAAATGTACATCTCTAATTATTTCTGGATGGGAAAAGTATGATCTGTAGGAAACGTGCTGCCCAAAACTTTTTTGCATTCCCTAAACCTCTCCTGGCACCACAATATCCTTGCATCTCACATTTTAAAAAATTCTGGCAAAAATTCCTCCATCACCCAAAGCCTTACTGCATGAGAAAAGAAAGCTGAAATGGAGCAAGAGAGTACCAGATTTTTTCATGCCTCTCCACATGCCATCATAGCACTTCCATGCTCTTCCCAAGGGAGACAGTCATAAAAGTATGCCTTTTATTGCACTGGAAAAATCTTTGACAAAAGGCACACTTTTATGACCATCTCCCTCAGAAAGAGAATGAAAGTGTTATGACAGCATGCAGAGAAAGCCACAACTCTCCCATTCCATTTCAGCTTTCTTTTCTCTTGCAATACAGCTCAATAATGTACCCAAATGTGGGTAATTTGATTATATTTGTACTCCCTGACCTGCAAACCCTAGAAAAAAGGGGTGGGGATAGCTGAACATCAACCTAAAATAAAGTTTTTAAAAACTAAAAGGGATTTCTGGTCACTTCTTGTTCATCTGGAGCATGGCTCACTGGGAGATGCCTCACTGGGAAATGGGATGGGTGTCAGAAACTTCTGTAGGATCCTGGCTCAAAGATGAGGCAATCTGCAAGAAGGAGCAGCAACAAAGAGTGGGGCTTAAGCTTGGAGCGTAGAAGTAACTTTTGGGGACTACAATTCCTAGAATACCACAATCAGTATTGGAGATACGAAAAATATTTGCATACTCTCTCCTTCTAGGTGAGAGAAACTTTCTCAACACATCAAAGTGGTCTTTAGAGGAATCATCAAGTTCCATGAGAGTTCTTACCCTCAATGGAAGAAGGAAACAAAGACTTTTTTTTTGTTCTTTTATAATCTACACAGAACATCTATGCACAAAACCACTGTTTGTGAAAACATACACAAACACAACAACCAAATCCCAAAGGACTGGCCAGATGGTGACAAACACACAAGTAACAGTAATTATTCATCCTGGCATGCAAGATTGAAATAGTCAAGGATTTCCATTTCTTCTCAGAGTTCCTTGTTTGCTCTAAACTTAGCTGCACTTCCCACTGTTACCTAGGATAATGGAGAGCAAAATTCCAACAGTGATATATGGTATTGTGCTATCTTTTTTTGTGATGCAAGGCTTGCTCTATAATGGGCAGCTGAAGAAAATTAGGCCTACAATTTGGTGTTTTGTTATTCTCATGTGGACTCAATGGTGGCCTTCATGTCAGTTAGGGAATGAATCCATTCAAAATTTTTGTTTGAACTGAAAAGGTGCTATCCAAGGTGCTGAACCTATTTTGAGGCTATAGGGCAGTGTTTCTCAAATAGTGGGGCACGCCCCCCAGGGGGGGCATGAGGCTCTGTAAAGGGGGGCACGAACACTGGAGATTGTCCCAGCGCAGCCCTAGTAGCAGCCTGACGTGCTCTATCCTGATTGGCCAAACCCGCCCATGTGACTATTTACAGTCGTGCAAAATGTTTTCTTCTTCCTGGGGGGGGCATGACAGAAAATAATGGAGAAGCACTGCTATAGGGTCAGTCCCTTGGATAACTGTGGATTTCTCCCAAAGGAAGTGAGGGATCCACAAATTATCCCCTTCCCCACTCCCACTAACTCTCTTTTTGGCAGCAGGCAAAGATGAAGGCTGGCCTTTGACCACTGAATGTAATGGGAATAGTTGTGACATAAACAGCTAGCAAAATTAAAATTATATCTTTAAATTACAGTATCGTACACACAGCCTAAAGGTATTTACATGCACATTGTCTTGTAGTTAATGTGAAAATTTGTTAAGATGTGATGTTTTTAAAGAAAATGTAAAAGGAATTTTAAAAATTATTGTTTAAAACCTGTGGCCTCTCATTTCTCCTCCCACTGAGCCTTGCCCCATTCACACTATCTCTTCAGCCTTTTAAGGGAACACAGGAGAATCTTGCTAAAATAATTCTATGATAGGTTCACTTTAGGCTGTATTCACACTACAGAAGTAATCCAATTTGACACCACTTTAACCACCTCAATACTATGGAATTCTGGGATTTGTAGTTTTGTGAGACATTTAGCCTTCTCTATCAGAGATCTCTGGTGCCCCAACAAACTACATTTGCCATGATTTCACAGCTGTGGTGGTGTCAAATTAGGCCTACAATTTTCTGTTTTGTTTGGATTATTTCTGGATTATTTCTTCGAGTTGCCAAAGTCAGAAATGATTTGAAGGCATTCAATAACAGCAGCATTATTATGTGTTTTTTAAAAAATCTTTTTATTATGGTTTAATGTGGTTTTAACTGTTGCAATTTAATGGGGTTTTTTTAATTGATTTTTTTCCAATTTTTAAAACTTTTGTATCTAACAAGTTTTTAATGTACTTTGTTGTTAACTTGATGTAAGCCTCCTTGGGACCTGTACTGAGAGAAATGTGGCATATAAATTAAATAAATAAATAGCCCCTTTAATGTTGAGACTAAAACCAAGATTCGCCACCCCTATGGCATGGAAGCCCCCAGCCACTACTGTTAGTACAAGTTTTGATTTATGACAGCCATGTGTGACAGGTACTGTTGGAAACAGTTTCTAATAGCTGCTAGAGTAGATCCAAAGTAAAACTCACCTTCAGCAGGTCTCACTCAAAGACTATTAGTCTATTCATTTCATAAACATGACAATGATTAAAAAAATCTAACAAAAAATAAGACAATAAAAGACACTACCAATTGCTCTAATGAAAATGTATTGGATTTGTGGCAATCGATGCCATTCAGCTTATGGCAAAGACACGGCTTGCTGCCTGTACTAGGCTCCCTTTAGGCAACAAGCCTGATGTTTTGCAGCATGGATCAATGAACCATTCATTAGGGGAAGTGAACCTGTAAGAATAAGCATTCATTTCTCTCCAGCAGGATCAAATGGAACTTGGGCGGTGGAAGTTGCAGCTGGAGCTTTTAAATTATCTTGAAATCTTTCCATCCTGAGAGAAAGTTTGAGCCTTTGAAAATCAGTTTTCACATGGCAGCATCAAACAAACCCACTGTAGCAGGGAGTAAGGCAGCAAGACAGAAGATTCTGGTGTTTACTTTTACTGTAGCTTCTTATGCATGTTTACTTAGGAAGAGATTCCTTTGGCTAAAACTATATTCCTTTGATGTGGGGTCAAATACGTGGACAGTTTCAAAGGTCTTGGCATGCTCTTACATTCAAAAGAGACTTTCCTACCCAAGATCAATTACTCAGTGACAAGAATCCTGTACTGGGAAATATAAATGTATCACTTAGCTACACC
>CM034703.1:311093964-311109514 GCA_020142125.1 Phrynosoma platyrhinos
CTCCAAATGGAGGACAGTTTGACATTTCATCCTGGAGAGGGGAGAAGGATCTGCCCTGGGAAAGGAGGAGTCTGGTCACAAAACATACCCATTTCTAGTACATTTAAGGGGTTTTTTCACTTGTGTATGAAAGTTAAAAATGTTTTTTTTTTCGCTTTTCACTCAATTCCGTTTTTATTCTAATTACGTGTGAAAAGCTTTTGCACAATTTAGCGCTATTTTTGCTTTATTTTCAGGATGCTTTATTTCCACTTTATTATCTCTTTAACCACGAAACTGGCCCTCATGTGATAACGTCCTAAGAAATCCTGGGATTTTCAATTTAGAAAGCTACATTTAGAATTCTCAGCCAGAAAGTTCCAGGGCCTCACTACAGACTTCAGGATTCCATAGGATGCAGCCTTAGCAGTTAAAGTGGAATCATACTGTGTTATATACTGTGAAAGGGCTTAGAATCTGGGGAAGAACAGATAGAAGGCACTATGCAATTGTCAGTTACCAAGGACCAAAAATACGAAGGCAATCTGGAATTTATAAACTGCCTCTTCATGTATGAAAAATGTGAAATAGCCACTTCTGTTTTTTAGCCCCTGTGATGGCTTGTGATCCAAGAAGCGGGGCTCAACCTGCCATTTTAGAATGATGTGAATTCCCTGCATCTCCCTTAATTCCCAGCCCCTGTAACAGGAATGGTTAGCCTGAGAACATCCAGGGGGCATCTTTTTCCACTGGAGACCACATCAGCCATCTTCAACAAAACTAGAAGTGTCTAGGAGGAAATTTTTGATTTTTAAATAAGTGCAAGAGATTACTTATTTAGCTAAAATCAGGTATGGGGCACATCTAGATTTGTAGGGCCTGGAATCATAGAATCATAGATTTATATGATTTATATGATTCATTTATATGATTTGTTGTTATTATGGGAGTAGTTTTTGCATTGTTTTAGATGTAAGCTGCCTTGACTGCTATGGCAAAAGGCAGGGTATAAATAATAATAAGAAAAATAAGAATAATAAGAATAATAGTTATTATTGAAGAGACCACAAGAGCCATCCAGTCCAACCCCCTGCCATGCAGGAACTCAAAATCAAAGCATCCCCAACAGATGGCCATCCAGCCACTGTTTAAAGACCTCCAAAGAAGGAGACCACCACACTCCGAGAGAGTGTGTCCCACTCTTTAACAGCTCTCACTGTCAGGAATTTCCTCCTAATGTTGAGGTGGAATCTCTTTTCCTGGAGCTTGCATCCATTGTTCTGGGTCCTGTTCTTTGGAGCAGCAGAAAGCAAACTAGCAGCCTCCTCAATATGACATCCCTTCAAATATTTTAAAGAGGGCAATCATATCCCCTTTTAACAGTCTCTTCTCTAGGCTAAACATACCCATTTCCCTAAGTCGTTCCTCATAGATCTTGAGCTTGTTTGGAGGTTCTAGCAGGGGAGCGCAGCTATCGTATACCATTGACCAAAAAATGGTACACTCCTTCTATCTGGGATGGTCGTCCTCTTCTACCGAGTGTGCAGCTTTGGGAGGGACGCACATGAAATGGTGAGGGAGGAGGGGGACACCCGCCTAGCCAGCCAGATCAGCCAAATCAACCCTGGCGATCAATGGGGTGACAGATGTTGCAGCCAGATCGCCCTCACATCAGATCTAAAATAGCTGATCCTCTTGTTACCTCTTCCATCTTTTGGACAAAGAAATTATCTTTGAAGCAAGTGAGGAATTTGCTAGACCTTGAAGTATTGACTGAGTTTGACTTCCAGCAAATATCAGGATAGTTGAAGTCACCCATCACTACTACATCTCTCCTTTCTGAGTGTGTGGTCATCTGTTCTAGAAAGGCATTATCCAATTCCTCAGTCTGACTTGGGGGGTCTGTAGTAGACTCCCACTATAACATCCCTGTTGTTTCCTTCCCCATTAATTTTTATCCAGATGTTCTCCACCTGATTTCCTGGATTTAAGTACTGGATCTCTTCACAGGTGTAAATATCCCTGACATATAATGCTATTCCAACTCCTTTGTTTGGCCTATTTCTCTTAAAAAGGTTATACCCCTCTATTCCTCCATTCCAATCATGAGACTCATCCCACAAGGTTTCAGTATCGTATTTGCTTTTTAGTGCTAGGAGGTCAAGTTCATCTTTTTATTCCCCATGCTCTGTGCATTAGTGTAGAGACATCTAAGAGCATGGGTCCTCCCCACTTGCTGCCTATGTGAGGTTTTTTGCCTCCCACTGTTGGGCTCTTGCATCATTTGCCTTGTTCCCTCTATAACACTTTGACCATTATCTCCAGCCCAAAACCTCATAATCCCTTCTGATATTTTGAAGACTATGCCTTGCAGTATCATTGGCTCCCACATGGAGCAAGAGGAAGGGGTGATGGCCAGTAGGCTTGACAAGTCTTGTCAGCCTCGCTTTCACATCACGGATTTTTGCCCAAGGGAGACAACGCACCTCCAGGGACATCTTGTCAGGCCCAGAAATCACAGGTTATGTACCCCTCAACAAGGAGTCCCCAATCACCACTACACACTTCCTAAGCAGTGGCTGTTCACTGTGGTGTTACTCTTAGAGTCGCCTACACTGTCCCTGAGGACTGCCCCTGCTGCTCTTCCTCTTCATCCTTGTTAAGGGAGAGAGTTTCAAATCGATTCTGTAGCTGCAAGATTCTACGGATATGATTTTCACTTTTTCACAATTATTAAAAACTATTTTGGTAGCAGGAATCATAAAAGTGAATAATAATAATAATAATAATAATAATAATAATAATAATTTATTTATACCCCGCCCCTCTGTTAAAACATTCGGCGCAGCTTACAACAGTTAAAATTCTGTACAATACATCATTATCCAAAATACAATCTAAAATCCCCAAAACCCACCCACCCCCTAAGAGCCAACCCACCCACCCCCTAAGGGCAAACTTAAGGGCCAAAAGCATCCTAGGATGCATGAATGTGTTACTTTATGGTATACAATGGTCTTGATCCATAGTAGTTGTGATGTTTGTTGTTGTTGTTGTTTCTGACTTATGGTGATCTTAAGGCAACCCTATCATGGGGTTTTCTTGGCAAGTTTCTTCTGAGGGTGATTGTCTTTGCCATCTTCTGAGGTTGAGAGATTGCAACATGCCCAAGGTCACCCATGGCCAAGCTGGGATTTGAACCTTCATCTCCAGAGTCATACTCCAATGCTCAAACCACTATGCCCCACTGGGTGCAAGCCGATTATTCTAGCCAAGTTTTATAGTTGCACACTTGTAGATCTCAGAGCTCCCTGGCTCATTCTGTAAACCAAAATGGGATCTACAACAGTAACCACATTTTCCAGTTTTCATCATAGCATTGGAAGTTATTGTATAAGATCAGTATGCAGATAGATCATGACTTTGACCCAATATGGCATTTTTATAATTGTTCTTCTGAATTGTCCTGCTGCTGGAGGCCAAACTTGCTTTACAACCAGCAGAAGTATTTTATATATTATTAGCCTGAGATTCAAGTGTCAAAGGGTTAGAGACTAGAGTCTGCAAGATTAATATTTCTTCCCAAAATTATTTTGGCTGTAGATGCGATAAATTAAGGCCAACCACTTTTTAATGATCTGCATTATTAAAAACATTACTTAGGCTTCTGGGGCATGACAAAGGGCATGATTAATAAGTTTGATAACATTTTTATCAGTGCTATATAATATAATAGAGAGGACATGTTTTTAACCCTTGATCCTCTATGTGAACTAGAGTTTATATTAAGAGAGCCAAGTGGCAAGCATGTGAAATACGAAAGAAAGTATAGAAAAATGATTTTCTGTAGACTGACTCTGTATATTTAAGTGGTGACACAAATTAATTCAAACCTCTATTTTCTTTATATGAGTGTTGTTTCACTTGACTTTTGCTCCCCACCACCAGAAGGATTGCAGATCCTCTTGAAAATAATCAGCCTGACTGTAGGGGAGACTTGTGAAAGGTGTTGGTTAAGATCTTCATCCAGAGATCCTCCTTGATAAGAGAGGGATTTGGGGAATTTGTTACCTTTCAGGCTGTGTTACCAGATTCAACAAGTCCCAGAATTGATGCTGAATTGGATAGGTAGAGCTGTGATTTGTCTGATGCAAAGCAAAGCCCCATTGACCTTGACATTAATTGTGGTCCTCCTGAACTCAGAAAGTCAGAGGGATACAAAGACAACTATCTGTCCACCATTTTGATTCAAGCTCTCCATAGAAGGGAAGCACAAGAAGGAGATAGGTTGTAGATCTGTGACTGTCACCTTTCTCCCCGCCCAGGAATTTAAGCAGCAGTTGAGTAGGTAGGTAGGCAGACAGGCAAGTAAGGATGGATGGATGGAGACAGACAGATAGACAGATTTGTGTGTATGTGTTTTCAGATTGTCTGTCGACTTATGACAACCCCAATATTTTCACTGGATTTTCTTAAGCAAGGAAAACTCAGGTGTGGTTTTGCCAGTTCCTTTCAAGAAAGAAAGAAAGAAAGAAGTTTTTGTGGGGTAGCATCAGGAACAGTGGCTATGTTGCTGAAGCTATTTCTTTGTAGCTATATCACAGGATCTCAGCCCATATTTTTTTATTTAATAGTTCTGTGTACACGCCTTTTTTTTTTCCTTAAAAAGAAAAGCAATACACTCATCCCTCCATATTCTTTGGGTTTATGGGCACAAGAATCCCCCCCCCTCATGAATGTGGAAAAACCACAAATAACAAAAACACTGTTTTTACTTGAGAGAACACCTCTTTAGGAATATCTAGGTCCTCCAGTGCAATTCTGTGGTCAACATCTGCCAGACATTGACCATAGAATTGTGCTGGAGGAGCAACAAATGCCTAGTGAAGTGTTCTCTCTAGGAATCTTTAGGTCCTTTGGTGCCACTTTTGGTTAAAGTTGACCATAAAGTTGCACTGGAGGACCTAGATATTCCTAGAGAGAACATATTAATAAAATCCGTGAATAATAAAAACCGCAAAAGCCAAAGCTGCAAATATGGAGAGATGAATGTATATAAACTGTTAAACAAAGAGCAATCTATGTGGTGGAATTAGCCCTCCTGTCAATGGTTTCTATCTTACCTCCATCTTGTTTGATCTTTTATATGGCAAATTTAAGATGTTTTTGAATATGGCAAATTTAAGATGATACCTAATAGCATTATGAAGAATCATTTGCATTTTGAAATAACTTTGGTTTGAATTCCTCCATCAGGGGATGTGGATAATCACTTACAAAGATATAGTCTTTGTAAGTGATTAAACAATGGAACCAATCATAACACAGTAATAAAACAAAAGGCGCACCTGTGAGTTAAGGATTTTCAAACAAGCCTGTCAAAAAAAATGTAATAATGTTGTCAGATCAATTTGCTGCCAAGTGCAGGTATAATGTGATAAAACTTGAAAGTGGAAGTTCTTAGCAGATTATGTTCTCAAAGCTGTCAATCAGAAGCAGATCTCATAAGTAACAAATTACAGTGTTTCAAACCACAGCTGAAATTATCTCGTAGGTTTAATTTCTGACTGTGGTTTTGTTGATGTGGACAAGCACCCTGTACTTGTCCTGTGCCTACTGCCATCCAATTAATAGCCATGAGGATAGTGGGAGATATGAGCATTTTTTACTGGTATATGTCCTACATCCTCATATTAGCTCCAAGTAAAGTAGGGCCATTGAATCAGTATGTTTTAGCTATGTGTTCTTACTATTCAACAACTGATTCCATGAGCATACTCTAACTGAGAGAAAGCAATAAGATTCATGGCTCCAGAGACTAGGACAAGGAGCAATGGATTTAAACTACAGGAAAAGAGATTCCACTTAAATCTCAGGAGGAATTTCCTGATGGTCAGAGCTTTTAACAGTGGAATATGCTGCCTTGGAGTGTGGTGGAATCTCTTTGGAAGTTTTTAAACAGATGGCTATCTGCTGGGGGTGCTTTGATTGTGTATTCCTGCATGGCAGGGGATTAAACTGGATGGCCCTTCTGCTCTTTTCCAACTTAATGGTTCTATGATTCTAGGTCTTTATACTGTTAAGTGTGTTTCACAGTAAATAAATAAATAAGGTTGGATGTAGAACATACTAGTTGTTGTTGTTGTTGTTGTTGTTGTGCCATCAAGTCATTTCTGACTTACAGTGGCCCTAAGGTGAAACTATTAAAGGGTTTTCTGAAGCTGAGAGTGTGTGGCTTGACCAAAGTCACCCAGTAGATTTCCATGTCCAAGGAGGGAGTCAAACTCTAATCTCCAGAGTACTAGTCCAGTGATCAAACCACTACACCATATTGTATGAGATTAGAGACTAGTGTGGAAAGGCTGCAGAAAGTTGTGGTGAAAATGGCATGCTTTCATTGGGCTTCCACATGAGAAGCTCCTTCCCTCTAAAAATGAAATTCATGTTATGTGCTTTTTGTTTGACATATGGCAGCTCTGTATTAGGGTACTCTTGGCAAGATTTATCCAGAGGTTTCCCATTGCCTTCTTCTGAGAGGCTGTAACTTGGCCAAAGTCAGATACTGGGTTTCCATTGCAGAACGAGGATTCCAAACCTGGTCTTCAAGAGTCCAAAATCAAACCACTACACCAATTTGCCCAGGGTTAAATCCTTGTCAGTTCTACCTAAGAATGGACAGAAGTGTCTGGATGCACCTTTTCACTTATGGACAAAACCCATCAATAGACTCAATCTCACAGCTATTCCATGACTGCTTTATCTGATAGGTCCCTTCCGCTGCAGTTCCACTTCTCAGACAGTCACGTGATGTGAGTGGGAGTGATTCTGCCTCTTTCCCTCTTCCCTACTCCCCCTTACAGTGATGGAGGAGGCGACACCTTCCTGAAGCCAGCTCCTGTGAGCAGATTCACGTAGCAGCCAGCTTTGGGAGGCAGTTGGCAGTTGTGATCACTCAGGCCCCCACTTCCTCCCAGAAGGTAATGTTTGCCAGTGCAAAAAAACAGATTGGATCACCAAAGTCCTATTGTGAGGAAGAAATTATGCAAAATGAATATGCTTCCATTCTGAAACTAGCACAATTGTAGCAAGACAGCAGGCTGGTGTGATAAAGTCTTCAGTTTCAGTTTCTCACATTTTAATCTTTCGAAGCTCAATTCTGCTGGATCTGTGGCCTGAGTGAAGTGAGTAAGGGGGATGCCTGGACTCAAAAATAGCAGGCTTATTGGTGCCACTCTTGATCAAATGAGAAGTTGCCAGAAATTTCTTGCCATCAATATATAATGGGGGTGGGGAGTGAATTGGGATCAGTTCTTTTTGAGAGTGTATTGAATAAAATTTGCAATCCTGACAACTACTAAATGTGGCTATTTCCATGATGGCAGATGATGTTAAGGATAAAGAACAAAAACACATGAATTGGATGGGAGGGGTTAACACCTTGGGACAGCATGAGAATATTGCTGTTTTTTTAAATTGTAGTTCATATCTTGTTTGTGTTGCTAGATTTTGTAAGGCATTATAGATGTGATTTTTTTTGTCTTAAATGTTTTTATGTTTTTGTTTTGTAAAGTCTTAATTTGAATATATGTTAAATGTTTTTAATTAATATTTTTTTAAAAAAATGCTTTTTTTTTTTTTAGAAATACAGTCTTCCCTTGAAATTCGTGACTTTTGGATTTGCAGCTTTGGTTTTTCATGAGTCCAAAGCTTTGTGTGCATGCATCCATCCCACTCCATCCCTTCTGGTGAGTGAGGGGAAAGCTGAGGACAGAGGGAACAGCCAGGAGGTTGTATGCACACTTCTCAAGCTCCTCCTCCACTGCCTCAGGAGCAGCAGGAGGGAAGGGGGACCATGAACGCACCATCCTTCTTCCCCTTCCAAGGCTTCAAAAGGGTCCCTGGATCTCACTGAAGCCTTGCAATGGAAGGAGAAAACACCAAGGCACCCTCCTTTCTTCCCTCTCAAGGCTTCAAATGAGTCACTAGATCTCACTGAAGCCTTGCAAGGGAAGGAGGAAAATGCCAAGGCACGCTCCTTTCCCCCCTTTCCAAGAATTCAAAGGGGTTCCTGCATGTCCCTGAAGCCTTAGAAGGGGAGGATGAAGATGCAAACAGACACTCCCCTGCCCTTCCAGCACCTCAGAGAACTTGCTAGAGATGTCTCCTCATTGCCAAATTGCTGATACTGTTAAGTGCTTCCTTCTGATGTTGAATAAAAATATTCCCTCCTGTAATTTACAACCATTAAACCTGGTCTTACCATCTGTGACAGTAGAGAACAATACTGTCCTCTCCTCTCTGTGATAGCCCTTGAGATATTTAAAGACTGCAATCATGTCATCCCTCACTCTTCTCTTCCCCAAGTTGAACAAGCCCAATCCTCCAATTTTTCTTCATCAAAAAAGTCTGGAAGGCCTACTTGTACCATAGCAAATGCTGAATGCTAGGCTGTCCAATTACATATTTGTTGAAGGCCAAGTGGTGTTTACCAAAACTGAGTACTTGGAGTGTTAGCAGGTCTACTCTAGAGAGGCAGGAAGATCACTCTTTAGATGATTCAAGGAATATTTATTGTGCACAATAAAAAAATCAACCCAGATCATGTCCCTCAAGATGAAAGGAAAACATGTCAGTAAAGCTCTCTGTGCTCAGGGACAAGCATAGCCCTCAACGAACATTGATCAGAGTCCAAGTTTATTGATCATTTGCAACCTAATAGCTATGAAAAGGAGGTGTTAAGACAAACTGTTTTGTTTGTCAGTGAGGTTTAATTGGTTGTTCCTACAGGTAGGTTGTGATTGTTATGTTCTCCCACTTATTGCTTATAAACCCAGCATCTGAACACTCTTATCAGCCCTGACTTGTGGCTAGAGGTAGTTTTTCATACCAATATGTCTCGTATATTATACTTTTATATAAAATTTCAGAAATATTGTGTGTACCCGTATTCTCTATTTTTTTTTTCTCTGTGTAATATATTTTATATGTTTCTGAAATTTTTTTTATCAATATACATATGTTTAAAAATGGTTATAAAAAAAGATGTTCTTTTTCTTTTTTTTTTTTCTTTTTTTTTTTTTTTGGAGAGGTATGCATGCATCTCACATTGTCTACATATAGATTTATTCCAAAGAAACATCCAACCAGTTCAGTAGGAGCCAGCTCAACACCTTGATATGGATGAGAATGATTATTTTGATTGCATTGCTCACACTGCATTGAAAAAAAATGCCCTTTCCATCTTATGACATAAAGCAGTGTGGTTATTGCAACTAGTAATGTGCCCAAAATATCTTATACTTTTAAAAAAAACTATTCTCATTTACTTTGATTGAAAATTAATTGCTTTTAAGAACAAAAACACATGCCACAAGAAAAAAATTCTGGTGAAATTCTCATAGCAGAGATGCTTGTTTCATGTACATATAGGATGTACATGTACATTGTTTTTTGTTGCACAATTGCCACTCCAGCTTCCCGCACTCTGGTTAAAACCCAAGAGAAGATTCCTGAGGTCAGGGCATAGGATCAGAAAAAAGGGGCAGCAAAAGAAACTATGGGGGTTGTAGACAGCCAGAAATAGTGCAAATTGAGTCCACTTTTAGGGTTAGGGTTAGGGTTAGGGTTAGGGAATCATGGGGACTGTAGTTTATTGTGGCACCAGAGCTCTCTGACAGAGAAGGCTCAATGTCCCAGAAAAAAAACCAATTCCCATGATTCCCTAGCACTAAGCCTAACCCTAAAAGTGGACTCAATTTGTACTATTTCTGGCAGTCTACAACCCCCCTATGAAATACTATTATAAAAAATAATTAGAGTAAAGAAGATCCATCATGCTAAACCAACCATCATGCTGAAATACAACCTGAAGAACATCCCCATAGAATTTAAATATGATATGAAAAATAGATTTGCACTGTTACACCTAACTGACTGGGACCCAGAAGAACTCTGGATTGAATCCAGAGACATTGTCAGGGAGAAATGCAAAAAGATTCTATCTGTAGCCAAAAAGAAAGAAGCCTCAATGGATAACAGAAACTCTTTAAGGTGTTAAGGAAACACAAGAACAAAAGTAAAAGGTGACAGAAATAGAGCCAGAACCCTGAAACCAACCATTCAATGACGTGTTCAGGAACAAGGAGAAATACTTTTATAATCAATGCAAAGAAATAGAAAGTACAAACAAAAAGGAAGAACAAGAGACCTCTTCAAAAGTTCTGAGACCAAGAGTAGGGATGTTCTACAACCTGCATGGGAAAACATTACAGGACCAAATAGAAATAAAAAGATGATGGAAACAATATACTTAAGAAGTACATAAAAGAGATGAAAGGATGCCAGGTTCATAAAGAACCATTTGAAGATGAACCCACAGTGTTGAAAAGTGAAGTAGAAACTGCAGTCAGAGTGCTTGGAAGAAATAAATCACCAGGAATAGATGGCATACCAAAAACTTTAAGTTCCTTCATAGTTCCTTTATAGTTGCTTTAAGCTTCTAGTTCTAGCTAAAATTTGTCAACAAATACGGAAAACAAAAGAACGGCCCACAGATTGGAAATGTTCAATATACATTCCAACCCCCTAGAAAGAGGAAAGCAGGATTATTGCATTAATTCCCCATGCAAGCAAAGTGATGCTCAAAATTATACAACAAGCACTCTTACCATATATGGAGCCAGAAATGCCAGATGTTCAAGCTGGGTTTAGGGAAGGAAGAGGCGCTAGAGATGATATTGTAAACATGTTGGATAATGGAACCCACCAAAGAATTTAAAAATAAAATCAGTCCATGTTTTATCGAATATAGCAAAGCTTTTGATAGTATAGCTCATGAAGAACTATGGATCACTCTTTTTAAAAATAGGTGTGTTACAACATTTGATTTACCTGATGCATAACCTGTCCTCAGGACAAGAAGCTACTGTCACGACAGAATATAGAGAAACAGAATGGTTTCCAATTGGCAAATGGATCAAACAAGGCTGCATTTTATCCTCACTATCTTGTATTCTTGCGTATCTTGTATCCACCCCTAACTTGTGTGCTGAACATATATGTAAAGCAGGATTAGACTTGGAGGAAGGAGGAATGAAAAATGAAGGAAGGAACCTCAATAATTTAAGATATGGAGATGACACCAAGTAGCAGAAAATAGACAAGACTTGGGATGATTATTGAAGACAATCAAGAAAAAAAGTGTTAGGTCAGATTTATAGTTGAACAATAAGAAAACAAAAATAATGACTACAAATAACATAACTTTAAAGTAGACAGTGAAGACATTATAGTTCAACAATTTTCATACCTTAGGTCAGTCATTAATCAGAATGGGGAGTGCAGTCATGAAATCAGAAAATGACTTAGGCTGGATCTACACTGCAGAATTAATGCAGTTTGACAGTACTTTAACTGCCATGGCTCAATGCTATGGAATTGTGGGATTTGTAGTTTTGTGTGATATATAGCCTTCTCTGTCAGAGAGTGCTGATGCCACAACAAACTACAAACTCCAGAATTCCATAGGATGTAGCCATGACAATTAAAGTGTGTCAAACTGCATTAATTCTGCAGCCTGAGACTTGGAAGGGCAGCTATGAAGGAATGGGGGGGGGGGGAAATACGTTGGTTTTAGGCTGTATTATTTTAATGTTGTGAACCTCCTGGATTGGGTCACCAATGGGCAGTATATAAATAAAATTTATTATTATTATTATTATTATTATTATTAGACAAGATCTTGATGAGTAAAAATATATAATTGAATACTAAGCTTAGAATGGCCCATGCCATCAAATTTCCCATTTCTTTGTATAGTTGTTAATAATAATAATAATAATAATAATAATAATAATAATGTATTTCTATCCCACCCCTCTGCAGAAACAATGGCTTACAATGATAAAATACCACAATGTACATCCCAAAACCCACCCACCCCTTAAAATAGAATTAAACATCAGAAAAAAATTAAAACAATAAAAACAACCAACAATACAGCTAAGAGATCCTAATAACAGGCAGGCAATCAGTTACACAAATGGCAAAGAGTAGAGGGAAGAATAAACTCACTCCTTAGGCCGGGAAAGACTAGTCAGGAAAGGCCTGCTGGAAGAGGTCGTCTTTACAGCTTTTTTAAAGCTGTTTAAGCTGGTAATCTGATGGATCTCATCCAGCAGGCTGTTCCATAATCTGGGAATGGCTGCCGAGAAGGTCCTCTAGGAGGTTGCAGACAGCCTAGTTTTAACAAGCTGAAGCAAATTCCTCCCAGAGGACCGGAGTGTGTGGGTTGGGTTATATGGAAGGAGGCGGTCCCAAAGATAGGTTGGATCCAAGCCATTTAGGGCTTTAAAGGTGATAACCAACACCTTGTGCTGAGCCTGGAAACTGATTGGCAGTCAATGGAGTCTTTTTAAGACAAGTAATATATGGTCCCTCCTAGATGTACCGGAGACCAATCTGGCTGCTATATTCTGTACTAATTGAAGTTTCCAGACTAAGCATAAGGGTAGCCCCATGTAGAGCGCATTGCAGAAGTCAATATGAGAGGTCACCAGCATACGTACCACAGTTTCAAGATCCCTTATTTCCAGGAAAGGGCACAGCTGGTGAATCAAACAAAGCTGATAACAGGTGCTCCTGACCGTTGCATTTACCTGATTAATCATCTGGAGCGACGGATCCAGGAGTACCCCTACACTGCAAACACAGTCCTTCACAGAGAGTGTGACCCCATCCAGGACTGGAGGTTGTATCCCAATAACTAATTTCAGGGCCACTACTGTGAGTACCTCATAGAATCATAGAATAGAATCATAGAATCATAGAATTGGAAGAGACCACAAGCGCCATCCAGTCCAACCCCCTACCATGCAGGAACTCAAAATCAAAGCATCCATGTCAGATGGCCATCCAGCCTCTGTTTAAAGTCCTCCAAAGAAGGAGACTCCAACAAACTATCAGGGAGTGTATTCCACTGTCGAACAGCTCTCACTGTCAGGATGTTCCTCCTAATATTGAGGTGGAATCTCTTTTCCTGGAACTTGCATCCATTGTTATGGGTCCTGTTCTCTGGGGCAGCAGAAAATGAGCTAGCGCCCTCCTCAATATGACATCCCTTCAAATATTTAAACAGGGCTATCATATCCCCTCTTAACCATCTCTTCTCTAGGCTAAACATACCCAGTTCCCTAAGTCATTCCTCGTAGGGCATGGTTTCCGGACACTTCACCATTTTAGCTGCCCTCCTCTGGACACGCTCCAGTTTCTCCACAGAACTGGACACAGTATTCCAGGTGGGACCTGACCAAAGCAAAATATAGTGGCACTATTACTTCCCTTGATCTAAATACTATACTTCTACTAATGCAGCCTAAAATTGCATTGGCCTTTTTAGCTGCAGCATCACACTGTTGACTCATGTTCAACTTGTGATCCACTAGGACTCCTAGATCCCTTTCACACATAGTCTCATTACGCCAGGTGTCCCCCATTGTATATCTGTACTTTTTGTTTTTCCGGCCTAAGTGCAGTACAGTAGGGTCAGGCAAAAGCAAAATCCTGCAGTCTCTTGCAGCCTTCAAATTCTTCCTCATTATTAAATTATTAAATGGGGGCTTTGGCCCGGGCACTCTTCCTTTTGTGCTATAGCTGGCCAAGGGGACCTATTTTATGTGGCATAGCCTCAGCACCAAGACTAGCTCATCCTAGGAGAAGAGGTACTTTGAACCCTGAACTCATTCTAATACATGCTGTTGCTGTTTATCTCTTTGCAGATTTGTTATACATAGTTAATAAACTGTGCCTAGTTACCCAGCTTCAACTTCTGAGCCTTGTATCTTCCTTTCTAGGGAGGGTGCAGAACTTTCTAGCTGTCTGTCCTCTCTTTATGGATCTAAACTCTAGGTTCAAAGCTATTTTATATAGGAAAAATGCTCTCTCCATTTTCTTTTCTTAAACCTAATTCCTGCTCTGAATAAGAAAACACAATCTTGTGAAGGATCTCTTTGGGCTATACATACACCTCCAGTTTACTGAGTGCAAGAATAACCACTGTAGGCCTGTGTTTTGTCTAAATACTATTCACCTTAAGTGGAGCTTCAAACTTTCCTTTATGTTGCAAGTCAATACATGTGTCCATTCTCCACACCCAGAAGGTGAATTGATATTGAACTAAGGTCTCCATGTACCACCACAAAATAAAGTCCTTTTAAAAAGGAAGGCAAAGAGTAGATGGAAAACAGAGTGGCCTAAATTGATCGTGTGATGTTTTCCCACTTAACTTGATTCTGTTGGAAGGCCCCCTCCTCACACAGCCAATGAAAGCCAAAAATGCCCTGCACCAGACACCATTAGCTTGTTTATAAATGGAAAGCTTAGGCTCTTTAATAGATGGTTCCAATTTCCTATATCACCTCTGAAATTGGTTTTACTCACTCGGCAGGCCTTTTTAAACAACAGTTCCTCAAATCCTAGTTTATTCCAAACATATTTTGATAAAGTCAACGGGAGTGTTGAGACGTTAATGTTTCATTATTTCTCCAGATGCAAGAGTATGTGAGTTAGTTAATGCCACCACGTGTCTTCCACTATTTGTCATTGGTTAATTCCTGTCTTCATTTTGCCATTAACTAGTGAGAAAGCAAGCAGAAAGGAAAGGGTGGGGTGGGGTGGGGGAGAGAAGTTTATATTAATTCTTAGGTAAAATCAATTTTATGAAGCCCAAAAGGCTATTGAGAACAATTTTATTTTGTTCACTTCCAGCCTAGGGAAGATTTCTCCCGATGCTAACATAGGAACATGAACTTGTTATCAGCCCCAACACTTTATTCCTAACAAATTACTACTTAGAGAGATCTTGTAGCACCTTTCAGACTAAATGAAAGAAAGAAATAGGCAGCATGAACTTTCGTAGACTTCAGTCTACTTCCTCAGATGCTTTTGTTGGAGTGGAGGCCAGGCAAATTACAAATCCTTTGTATATGGAAATGAAGTGGTAGGTCCAGTCTTAACAATGGTTATTAGTGCACAAAGACATAGGAAACTGGTCTTTGTGCATGGGGATGATCCAGCAGATTCAGTTTAGTAACGGGACTAGCCTGTGGTGAGAGGAATAGATGAATGTAGGGCAACCCTATGAGGATGGGGTCAGATAGTGTTGAAGTGTCTGTAGTGAGTAAGGAACCCATTGGTCCTTTGTTCAATCCATTGCTGAGGGACTGTAGGTTGTAGATAAATTCCAATTCTGCTGTTTCTCTTTCCAATCTACCTTTGTAGTTCTCTTGTTCAAGGACTGCTGTTCTGAGGTCTGAGAAGGGAGATTGAAATGTTCTGTCACTGGTTTTTGTGTATTCCCATTCCTAATGTCTAATTTATGTCCATTTATCCTCTAGCATAGGGACTGGCCTGTTTGCCTAATGAAGAGTGCTAAAGGGCATTGCTGACACACTATAGCATAGATCACATTGAATGATGAGCACGTGAAGGCCCCGCTAATATTGTGGGTGATGTCATTAGGTCTTGTGATGACATTTCCTGTATAAATGTGTGGACAGAGTTGGCATCTTGGTTT
>CM034703.1:311114497-311124684 GCA_020142125.1 Phrynosoma platyrhinos
ATTGAACTCGCAACCTTGTGGTTTATGAGTGAGTGGCTGCAGTACGTTCAAGGAGAGATGAGAGAGGATTTAGTTGTTAGCCCATCAGGTGAGACATCCTGGGCATTATTGCCCATCCTTCTGATTATGGAGGTGATGATGGTCCATTTGCAACTCCCACACTATCTGCCTGACTATGGAGGTTGGGGATTTTCCAGTCTTTCAGGTAACCTGGACCTGACCTCTTTGCCATGCCCTGGAGGTACCTGAAGTTCACTGCAGAGTGCATCTGGGGTTGAATTCATACACACACCAAAATTCAGGGGGAAAAATGCACTTTCAGTAACAAATGTCCTGTTTAAAGTCACCTTAAGTCCCTTTCCAGGAGAAAGGTGGCATAGAAATGAAACAAATAAATAAATAAATGTAGGCAAGTAGCTAAGATGTATAGCCCCAGCCTACAGGGGCTGACCAGAAGAAAGCCAGCCCAGCCCCAAGGTAATGTCAGTGTCTGTAGTAGCAGAAGCACAATCCAAACAATCCTGAGCTGAATCTGGAACCAATAAGGAAGCTGCCAGACAGCCAAGGATCAGAGATATAGGAAGCTGAAAAAAATCACACAGGGTCACTGGGAAGCCTAGGATCTATTTCTGCAGCACCAGAATGGTCTTGGCTGAGTTCATCTGATGTCACATGGCCATATATGTTTTTGTTTTAATTTATTAAATCTTAGGCATGGCAGAGGCATGACCAGTAATCACTAACAAAGTGTGGAAAATATTTTGGACTACAACTACCAGTCAGCATGGAAGCTGTAGCAATGTTTTAAAATTATGGCCACAGATAGCTTTTTCTGCCCTTAATTGCTCCAGTCCCCCTTTAAAGTCCTTTGAAATGGTGGACATCACTAAATCTTGTGGCAGCCCATTCTACAGTTTAACTACTACTTTTCTCACCAAGGAATATGTGAGGCCTAGGACAGGCTGAAGCATGTATATGAAGCTCACTACTCTCCCTTCACAATGAAGCATGTGGTAAAGGGAATTACACAAATTCATGAGGAGTGGATAACACATGTGATAACTAAGTACCACCCCAGAGACAGCATTCATCCTCAATTATGCAGGACAGCAATAGGAGAGGGTTATGACCATTATGCCCCACTGTTTGGTTTCCCAACTGGTTTGCCACAGTGAGAAACAGGATGTTGGACTAAGAAAGGCCTTTCCTGTGATACTGTTAGCATGGTTACGCAGTGCGTGAAGATTCATGTAGACATGCAGCACCAGGATCACGATCTTCTCAGATGCAGCAGGTAGCTTGTCAGCTGGAGAAGCACCTTTCCCCTTCCAGGCAGAATAAAGAGACTCCACAGGCAGATGTCTCTCAGATGAGACTTTAATCTTAGTTCCTCTATGTACAAGGTCATTTACAGCAATCATCCAACATGACTCAAAGCAAACCACTACGACAACACCAACCACCCACATGTGTGTCCAGAGGCTTCTGCCTTATATAGCCATGGCTCCACATGGCCTTTTGGCCCTGCCTCTTCCTGCTGGACACCTGTCACTCACCTGAATGACTCTGAAGTTTTGCAGCAGTTCTTTGTGCTTTACAGCACCAGTTGACCATCTCCCTGATGTCACATCCTATGACACAGCATGACTCAGCAGTGATCAAATGCTGTGTCATCATGGCTGCTGCTATTCCCCACATTGCACATTTTACCCCTGGGACTCCATCCCAATAGATACAACAAGGCTCTTCCTTTTTCTTCTTCTTCTTACATTCCTAAAATAATCTCTCTCCATCCTCAGGATTCAAGCTGTTTTACAGCTGCTTTTGTCCTCCTCCTTAGAAGCACAATTTATTTACATTAACTATCTGATTCCAGAGTGACCAGATATCAACTACAAAGAAGGACAAGGCACCCTGAACTGTAGGGCATTCAAGGAAAAGGTAGGGCATTACAAAATAAAAGCTAAAAACATTAATGTAAATGTAAATTCATGCTCAAAATGGAAGACATTTTGAAATTCATCCTGGACAGAAGTTTAAAATGTAGGACATGTCCTGGAAAGAAGGGGCATCTGGTCATCCTGTCAGATTCTCCAAAGGCTTCTCCTATCCTTCTCCCAGATTGGATTTCTTTCATTGTTTCATTCCATTGTCCATTGGGATTGTCTCATAACTGGACTCATTATACAAAGAGACTTTTTCAGGAATTGCTGGAAGTACTGTGTGTACAATGACTTCCCTATTCCTCCTGCTCTTGTTTCTCCCCCATTGCTTCTCCTTTGTCTTCCTTTTCACTAAATGTTTTCTGTCCAGAAATCTGTTCCTTTCCATTTTCCTTACCCTGGCCTTACACTTCAAGTTTCTCATCAGATGCCCAAACAAATAAATAAATAAATAAATTTATATACAAGCCAATCTAGGCAGTTTACAAAGCTAAAATACATACAACTTAAAATAATATAAGTCCCTCCCCCCTTAAAAATCAATTAAACTACATCTCAGTTAAAATCGACTAACAATTCAACTTAACAATAAAAACAAAGTAAACATACAAACCCTGCGAGTTTAGTTCTAAATGGGGCTGCCTAAAACCTTTTAGGCAGTCAACTATATATTTCCCCCCTTTTTCCAATCTCAATCCTTTATTGATTCCTGAAATGCTCATTTCTGAGATGTATAGCATCATTGGATTATTCTCTTTAGCCATTTATATGTGTCTGTCTTTAAGTGCCAAATTGGTTCTTTTCCACAAGAGGCTTGAGGGACGTGAAAAAATTGTTCCTACCATTGTTGCTATTCAGGTATCATAACTGCTTGCATGACCCTGAACTATTAGACAGTATTGCTCCAAGAAACTCTGAGCTGTAGTAATTCAGGTACTAAATCAAGTTTTCTTATCACAGTATGAGGATATTAATAGGAGGGCAGAAGTTTGCATTGAATTATTTATGTGAAAAAAAGGATAAAGAATGGTATAATGCTGCTCATGGTATGTACTTCTTTTCTCAGGAAAAGAGGGGAAATACTCCTTGTAGAAAGAAATACTACAGAATGCATGAAATAACATGAATAAGGCATGACTGGAAGGCACCAAGTGGCCTCATGGTTGGTGGTTTCCATATCAATTCAGCATGTTGGATAGTTCCTTTAAATCTTGGACTAAAATCCAAAGCAGATTGTTGCCCCACTGACATGGAAGCAGTCAGGCTCCACTTGTAAAGTGTTGATTTCCTCCACTTGTTAAATTCCTAGTTGATTTCCTCATTCATCTACCAACACAGCCTGGGAGAAATTTTGTTGATTTCCTTATTCAGCTACCAGCACAGCCTGGAAGAAAACAGGTATGAGGTATAATTGAATTCTATTATGATTCTAACTTCATGGAGATTAACTTTTGCAGTCTAACTTTTACCATTATTATTACAAGGGTTTGTCTTCACTAAATGGTGGAAGACAAATATAACTTATTTCAAGGTGCATCTTATGCAGTTTCTTCTGTGGATGAATTAAATGTAACTGTTCTAGTAACTTTTTAGACTCAGGGAAGTAAAACAAAAATGCCTTTCTATAACAGTAACTACTTCTGTGCCTTACAGCTGCAAACAGAATTTGGGACATTGGTTTGAAAATTAATTTGATAATGTTAAACATTAATTCAATACCATAAACACTAATAACAGAAATCATTTGACTTCTTGTTAAGTAATTCATTGCTTGAAACATTAATACGGGGCTAGGAATTTAGCAAGAATAGCATGGAGGGTATCAGTGTTGACTTTAGTGAGGCACATTTTGTTATGGGCTCTTTCCAAAGTGTTCTTTCTGTCATTTTAAAGCTTCCTTCCTCCATTCAAGTATGTTTCCCCATATCAACCAGAAAGTCTGTTAATAGGACTGATGCCAGAGATCAATAAAAATTCAAAATGCCTGGGAACTGTCAGGTTTGGCTTTCCCAAAGCATGGGATCTTAACTTAACAACCTCCATCAGTTTGTCACTCATCTGCGGGCCTGTACAGACTGCCAGAAATAATCCATCTTGAGACCACTTTAACTGCCCTGGCTCAGTGCTAGGGAAGCATGGGAATTGTAGTTTTTCTGAGTCATTGAGCCTTCTCTATCAGAGAGCTCTGGTGCCACAACAAACTACAGTTCCCATGATTCCTTAGCACTGAGCCAGGACAGTTAAAATGGCCTCAGTTTGCATTATTCCTGGCAGTCTGTATTTTTCCTGCATCCCCCCTCCCCGCATCCTCATGAATATACACATTTCACTCACACTTTAAATGCCTCATTTGTTAAAGGTTAATAAGAAGTAGGTTACTTCATGGCAACATTCCAAGATAAGCACAATAATAAGTAGATGGTTACAATGAATTATTAATGAATCAAGGGTGGATCCTTCTTAATCTGTAGTTTTAGAGAGTCTCTAAATATAGGCAGAACACTTTTTTCTGCACACTGATCCTTTCTACCTTCCAACTGGCAATCAAGAAGTTTTATCTGCAAATATCAGTGGTAGAGCAATTGTTTTGTGCTAGGAATCCCAAATATAATCTGTAGCATTTACAGTTTTCATAATCAGGTACCTAATAGTTCTCAGTCCCAGAAAGACACTTTCCTTCCATACAAGCCTTTGAGGCAGAAGGGGATGCCTTTCCATTCAGGCCTAAAAGGCCTGACTTTCTAAAAGGCTCCTGACTGCTTGACAGGCTTCTTCTCCTACTATGTAAACAAATTACTCAACCTACCTCAGCCCCATTCCATTCCAAGAACCACTCATTTCTTTTCTTTTTTTACATTCATCTTTTTTTTTCTCCCAGCTCTTCTGCTCAACAAATCCAGCTCCATCACTCTATACTTGGCCTCAGAGAATTCTATCTGAAATGACAGGTGGTTGGACTAGTTGGCCCTTGTTATATAATAGGATTATGTCAATAATGATAATTATTTTGCCATCTGGATAGCAATATCAAGAGCTAAAATTCATTTTAAAAATAAATGTAAAAAGTACTGTCTCTGCAACAGGGAAATTTGAAAGTTTAACATATAGGCCGAAGACCTGCCAACTGGCTAAAAGGAAACAAGAGATAACAAGGCTGTTTTAAAGCATAGCTTTTATTTAATAGCTACCATATAAGGAACCTTGGGCTGGATGCTAAATCAGACAAGTATGGCTCTAAAAGTGACCTAGAATGAAGCAAAAAATGGATTCTCTAATAGAATAAACAATCTAATATTGTAAAAGCAATAAAAGCAGAAGAAAGGCAGAAGATGAAGCTAATGTGCCCACTAAGGCTACCAGGCCAAAAGAAGTTGTTTGCTAATCACTAATGACTGCAAATGGGTGAGAATCCATTAATTAAAATGCCATTCGATGGCAGTATAATGAATCATTATTTTTTGTAACAATAGCTATGCTGAATTAGTACAATATATGTGAATGCACTACAGTTGGCCCTCCATATCCACAAATTTTTATCCATGGATTCAACCATCCATGACTTGAAAATATCCCCTCCCCCAAAAAAACTAATTATAAATTCCCGAAAGCAAACCTTGATCCTGCCATTTTATATAAGTGACACCATTAACTATACTATTGTACATAATGGGACTTGAGCATCCTCAGATTTTGGTGTCCACAGAACATTTTGGAACCAACCCTCAGTGGATACCAAGAGCCCATTGTACTATGCTGATGTTCTGTAACGTACTGGAAATGCTACCAAATACTGAAATATATTGAAATGGCTGAGTGGCATGTGTTATTTCTTCAAAAGAAGCATATGGGCTATATTATGCTCAATTATTACAAATATTGTGTTAAATGGGTGTTTTTTCATACTATGATGTACTAAAAGCACCATATTCATCATGATTTTATCTATGAGCTTTTCTTGGGTTCCTTTCCAGGAGAAAGGTGGCATATAAATGAAATAAATGTTTAAAAATAAATAAATGTTGAGATGAATTCCACAGAATAAAAGAAAACTATGTTAAATAAAGTTTGAGAATCAATATGCCTAGAGTATGTGAAGTGTTTGATAAGAGACAACTTGCATTGTGAAATGTCAATGAAAGAAATGTAGCTAGACTGGAAATGTCAAAAAGATATGCGAATCCTCCATTAAGAATATGTAGCTAGATGTTTTATTTAATAAATATAGAAAAGATTGTAAAATTCCATGGTTATTCTCCTATCCTATAAATTTCATTATTGAGATTATTATAGCACTAATTAAAACGGCTTACCTGAGTTGGCTTAAAATTTAAAATGGGTGGCATCTTGATGTTATCACAAGGATTTTGCAGCTGAAATCGCTGACTGGGTGCAGCCTGGGTCCATTCCTGCTCCTAGGGCCACTCCAGAGGCCATTTTCTTAAGCTGGAAATCTCCTGGCTTCAAAAAAAAAAGCTGCATATGTTGTATGACAAAGTAGTCCATATTTGACTTTGTCTCTGTTCCCCCCCCCCCCCCAAAAAAGCATGCAAAGTACACTTTATATAAAAGTGTTCTTGTACCTTGTCAGACCATTAAAGGGAGCATGGCCCCAGACCTGGACAAGTAGGCATAACCCCTCCCAACCCATAAGAGTGGCATCCTGGTAGTTGATTACAGTGTCATAAAGTAGACATAACTGTTGCCCATTCATATTTGCAATCATAGTACCATTGCCATGATCATAAATAGAGTTTGGCGGGCATACCCTATAAAGACATACAGACTCATTTTGAAACTCCCAAAATGAGTACTAGACTACAAGTGAGATCTTCTCAGGAGTTCTTGGGGAGTAAGAGCTCTCTACAAGCAAAGGGCTCTCCTCCTAGGGCAAATTGATAGAATCTGCAGCTGAGCTTTAGATTTGTTTCAGGCTATCCAGGCATAAAAGCCTCAGACTTGAATCAGATAAGTTGCTGAGAACAATGCTGTTCCTGATCCTGCAGTCTGTCCAGCTCTCCTGCCCTGTGGTCCTTGATGGAATTCATCTCCTGCTTACTGCATCTGTCATCCTGTTAGTCAGTTACAATGTCATGAAGTAGACATTGTAACTTTTTCTTATTCACATGTAGAATCATACTACCATTGCCATAATCATAAATGGAGTTTGGTGGCACTGATAAGTGGAGTGCTGAAAGATGACACAACCACCCTACTCCTACCAGAAAACCACAATGCATCAAAAAGTTGCAACAGGGGTCCTGGCCCCTGCTCTTCACACTGTAGTTTACTGGTGGAAAGAAGCTGGATGCTTCATTCTTCAGTGTGCCGGTCACTAGCACTGCAGAACTTTGTCCCTCAGTGCATCTGGCTGGATTTTAAAATTGGTTTCAGGAGTCAGAATGGGAGATGGATCATAGCCACAACATCGTGGCTAATGTCCAATACAGAATCTCAGCCTGTGTTTTGATTTGGTCTCTAGGAATATTTCTGCCTGGTGAAACGTCAGAAAGAAACTCTTCTAGAACATGGCCACACAGCCCGAAGAACCCACAAAAAACTATGGATGCCAGCCATGAAAGCCTACGACTTCACAATATTTCTGCCTGTTCAGTGCTGTGGACAGTACTGACTCAGCTGGATTGTTATTTGACTTTGGGGTGTTATTTGACATTGGATCATCCTTATTTAGCTTTTCCTTGCTAGGACCCACATTCTTAACCCTCACTCTAGTCTTAAACTGTGCCTCTGAATTATCTATGACTGTTCTATCTGTTGCCTCTAGGTGGGTTTTCTGACATTGATAACCAATGGAAGTTGGCAGCTCTGATATCAGTGAACCTGCTCTAGATATGTCTGAACTTAACAGAGCTATCTAAGGTGTGGAATCTATTGTTAAGCTCCTTTAAAATTTGAATCCAAATGTGTATAGTGGATTCACTATCCCTCTGACAATTTAACTGCCAGGTTTAGCTGCTCTAGACATGCAACGTGGACTTGGTTGCCTGCAGATAGAACATGGAGAGAGATGGCATGGTTTGAGCAGCCTGTCTATCAACATACAACCAAAATTTGAAAAAGTATTCTGTATTCAGACAAGGCAGGTATTTAGCTATCCTGTTCAGTTCTGCAAAGCAATTCATTCAAATGACTCTTTATCTTATGTATTCATAGGCTGTCTGAGCAGTTACCTTTGAGCAGGTCCCATAGGATTTTTAAGAGATCTCATAAACCCATGAGGTAAGGGAGGTTTGCATGCGTTGGTTTTTATAACCCGTTGGGTCACCCTTGTAGTCTTCTGGAAGTTATATGGAATACTGAATTTCTTAGTAAGTTATGCTAACACTGTAAGCAAGGTCATTTCCCACTGGCCTGTCAGTATCACAGGGAGTTTTCTCTGTCTCTCTTTGGTTTTTTCTTTTTCTTTTACCATGCTGGATTCCATGTTGCAGAAACAGAGCAATGTAAATTCAACACCACAGAGAATAAAATCCTGCTCTCAGATGTAGGATTATGAGTGGGGGTGGCATAAAGGAGAGATGAAAGCTTTAATCAACTTGAGCAGGAATAAAGAGGGAGGTATTTTTAATTTCCATCAAGTTGACTTTGACTTATGGTGACCATGTGAATGCGAGACATCCAAGTTGCCCTATTATCAACAACCCTGCTCAGGTCTTCCAAATGGATACATGTTTTGCTCAGCACTTATGGCACAACACCAGTGGTGTATTGGTTCTTGAATATCCTTTAAGAGCCCTTGTGGTGAAGCAGGACCTTGACAACAGTAAGGGTGTAAGCCAAAGTCCTTTATTAATGTATAACAGAGATGGGCATGATCTGGCTCTGGGACCACATATGATACCCAAGACTCCTTCAACAACAACAACAACAACATAATAATAATAAATTATTTGTATCCTGCTCCTCTGTCAAGCAATCTGGGTGGCTTACAACAATTAAAATTCCATACAATATATTAAAATACAATCCAAAAAATCCCAAAAACCCACACACCCTTAAAAATGTATTAAATCAATTATCTAAAACAGCATAATTAAAACATCATAGATAACTCAACTCACTACAACAAAACAAAGAGAGACAGATAGAGCAGCAACTTCAGCCAAGGATAGGAGAGGAGGGGATAAAAAGACTCCTGAGACCGGGAATTCTAGTCAGAAAAGGCCTTTAAATGCTCCAGGCTCTGGAGTCGGCAGCCACCATCCACACAAAGAAATTAACATCTTAAATTTTTGCTTTATTTTATTATCTACTTTCATTTAAATTATCTATATTCCACCCTCTGTCTAAAGATCTCTGGGTGGCATACAACAAAATGGATAAAATCAATTTAAAACAATATAGACGGTAGAGCATGGGTAGGCATCCTAAGGCCCAGGGGCCGGATGCGGCCCACCAAGGCCTTTGGACCAGCCCCAGGCCGGACCTGCTGCCGCCGCCGCCACCACTGCCCCCCACCGCCACCACCACCTGCCATGATGATATTGATTATTGTTGTTATTACTTGTTCTTGGGGTTTTCTTGGCAAAATCTCCACAGGGGTCTTGCCATGGCTTTTCTGGGGCTGAGAGAGTATGCATGCATATTTTTTATTTTATTTTTAATAATTTTTATTTTTTATTTATTTATTTTTGGTGCTTCAGCCCCCCAATTGTCTGAGGGACAGCAACCCTGCCCCTGGTTCAAAAAGGTTGCCTACTCCTGCGGTAGAGAGTAGATGATGCAACAACTGGCAAAGGGATCAGGCAAGGCTACATTCTGTCACCCTATCTGTTAAACTGGTGTGCAGAAAATATCATACAAAGAGCAAGTTTAGACACAGAAGAAGGAGGAGTGAAGATAAGAGGAAGAAACATCAACAATTTAAGATATGCAAATGACACCGTACTATTAGCGGAAAATACTAACGAAAAACATCATAGACTTAGAACAATTACTAAGGAAAGTTAAAGAAGAAAGTGCAAAGGCAGGCCGAATTTTAAACATAAAGAAAACAAAAATAATGACCATGGAGGATTTACATAAATTCAACCTAGAAAACAAGTAAAAGATATCCCATACCTTAGGAAACATTGATCAGAATGGAGGCTATAGTCAAGAAATTAGAAGACAAGTTGGAATGGAAAGGGCAGCCATGAAAGAACTGGACAAGTTTTAAAATGTAAATCTGCACAATTGAAAATCAACATGGGTTTCTCAAAAACAAGTCATGCCAGACTAATCTGA
>CM034703.1:311136671-311152819 GCA_020142125.1 Phrynosoma platyrhinos
CCCCCGACTTTAACCCCAGGTTTTCCTGGGTTTAAAAGTCATCTTATACACTGGACAATACAGTATCTCTTTGTTCTCCAGCACTTCATATGAGCAATAGCTCTATCTGTTCAATTTGATAAAGGCACATAGGGGGAGAAGATAACTTGGTTCAATTTTTGACAAGAACTTTCCAGAATTCACAAAATGTGTTTCACAGTGAAAATAATTTAAGTATGTTTTTAACAAATGTGGCAAAAAATTCTAATAACGGATTGTCCATGCCTACTCATTTAGAGCAGGCCAAATCCTGGCAGGGAAACATGGATTGAAATAATCACTGGCCCACCAGATTTTTAATATGACCGGTCTGTTGGAACTCAGGGCTATGCAGAACAGGTCACTTTTCATACCTAGCCATAAAAATGGGACAGAATGCCAGATTAAGTATCTGTGGGAAATGTAGTAATGTTAACCATACTTATCAGTAACATTTACTACAATTGTAGATCAAGATGAAAAACATAGTGGCTCAGCAAAACCCACCCCTGTGTCTGGAAGAAAAAGGAAACAGGATTTTCCCCACTACTACAATTATAAGAAAAAGTTTTTTGGCTCTTTTACATCACAGGCTACTTACAGAATATAGTGTAGTGTACAAAACTTTGAATTGTGACTACCTGCCTTTCCTTGCCAGTCATGAATTCTCTGGCTGATCTTTGGGCAAGTCTCTATTCCCTATAAGTAGAATAGAATATTAATAACCTTGGTACTGACCGAAAGGTGAACATTTCTTTTAAAATGAAACTTGATGAATGAGAAGGGGTTGTGATATCTGTGAAACCTTCCACTTTTGAGCTGAACAGTAATCAGAAATGCTAATTATTTTTGTGATTAACATTTCTGTATGAACAGCACTTCGTGATTACCATTTGCCTCTGGAAGAGGCAGTGAAGCTTCATTTCTCTTATCTTATCTTCCGTTTTCTTTGTCCTCAGTCTAACCCAAGATCCCATCCACTGGGAGACTATTTATGAAGATGTCAAAACAACCTGATAAGAATATCTTAATTACAAAAAAATCATTCAGGTAAATGCACTTCAGTAATGAGAATAAAGTGTGCATTCTACTCCATAAAGATGATTTTTATATACAGTCAGCCCTCCGTTTTTGTGAGGGATCTATTTTGGAACCACCCACCCCCACAGAAACAGATTCACAAATATTCAAACCCCATAGGCTTGAATGGGGTGGGCCCCTGCGGGTGCACACAAGGTTGTGCCACATTGATGTTAACGGAGGTCACTCCTGCATGAACAGACAAAACCACAGATTTCAAGTCCATGACAATGGAGGGCTGACTGTATAGAGAACTATTTTGTAACATACTCTCTCTACATATTAGAGTTCCCTGCATTCTTATCAGATTGTTATGACCTGTTCATAAACACCACTTGTGTAGCTATTGGGATCAGCCAGACCTAGGACCCCCCCCCCCCCATAATCTAATGCAACATTCTCCATAGACTCCTAAGTGTCCTCATGAATCATGAATACAAGGATTCTCTCCCCATCCCTACCTGGCTAGTGACCAGTCTCCAACCACATTACAGCACTACCATCGTATAGTGCTGCTATATACCACTTTTACTGATCTGGTTGCCTCCTGATGAATTTTGGGGTTTGTAGTTTAGTGAGGCCTAAGAGTTCTCTGGCTGAAAATTCTAGAGACCCCTCCCTAAACTGCAAATCCCAGAATTCAACAGAAGGCAGCCAGAGCAGTTAAAGTGGAATAGCAGCACTATAAGAGTGTAGTGCAGTAATCTAGCAAGTCATTGTCAACATTACTCTGACATTGTCCTGAACACAAGTCAATAAGTGCTCAAGGAAGCAAGTAGGCAATGTTGAATGGTCAGTCCAATTCAGGTCTTTCACAGACTGTCTGATCGGGATGCAAGGGTTGTGCTAGCTGGTCCAGAAGTCAAAGTACACAAGTCAGCAGTGAGTAAACAGAGTAGTCCAAATGTAGTCAGTCATAAGTCAAGGCAAGACAGGAACACAAGTGAGTACTGCCAGCAGATGAACCAGTTGTCAGAACTAAGGTTGGAAGAGAATGGCTGAGATACTTATGGGTAGTTCAAGGTAACTTGTGCCTCCTAAGTGCCAAATTAGTTCAGCATTTGTTAATCTGAGCAGGGCGTGGTGCTTCTCCCTTCTATGTTCACTGAAGGATGGAGGTGTGCTATCTTTGTGGCCTCTGCCAGCTCCTGAAAAGCATTATAAATTCCTGACAGTCTGCCTTTTCACCCTCCTCAACTGGGTGGTTCAGGGAATGAATTATGGCATCTTCCTGCTTTTTGTCAGAGTCATCCAGGGAGTGAGTTATGACAGACATGCACAGAGGCTCACTGTCCAGGGGCCCTTTTGCAACCACACAAGAACAGAAGGGGGTAAGATAACTATTTACTTGTCACATGGTCATATGGTTCTGCTGCCAACAGATGTGCAGAACTCTTGGAGGCTGTGGACCAATAAACATTTCATCTTGGTCCTGGAGGTGGGACTTCCACAACCAGACCAAACAAAAATACAGGTTGAGTCTCCCTTATCGGAAATACTTGGGACCAGAAGTGTTTTGGTGTTTTGTTTTGTTTTGGATTTTGAAATATTTGCATATACATAATGAGATATCTCATTAACAGGTGAGTCTACATGTGTGGTGCTCACCTTGGCACAATTTGAGTCCAACAGCAACTAAATAGATGCAGGTACAGACTGGACACAGAAAAGTAGACATCTAGAGATACATACTTAATAGATGTGCACATCCTTGCTGTGAGTAAACTAAAAAGAGAAAATCAAAACCTAGAGGAAATACAAAGCTTCACATTGCTATGAATCCTCATTCAAAATATTGACACAGGAGAACAATAGCCTACACAGATCTTCTTTGCAAGATGCTTTTGTGGAGAGGATCAGACATGATTAATTTAAAATTCAAACTCACCCAGAGCAGATGCTTTAATATTTATTTATTTTTCAAAATGAGTGTTTAAATCTTCATTGCTGCTGGGCTCATTCCTTGCTGCCTTGTGAAGCCTTCATTTTATATAAACATCTGTCAAGTGAGCATTAGGAAAAGCTCAGGATGCACCATTAGTCCTGAGCTTTGGACAGAGTAGACAAGTTTATTCTACTAACACTGTTCTATTAATGGTTTGTTAGGGTTTCTTATATGTCTTCTGCTAATAAGAATAACCTTGGGACCAATAGCAATTTACCCATACATCTAGCTTACACAACTTGTCACTGCTAGTAACAGTTTCCAGCCCTCTTGGGCTCCATTTTCATCTCTGCAGAGGCACCCTCACTCTCAAATACATTATTTGAACCTGTCAGCATCTAAACATGACAATTACTTAGTCCAATATAGGCTGAAAATGCTGATAACTAAAGCTAACTTCTCGGTTGTCACTCTCACACACTCATGGACTGACTTGTGGAGGTCGAGAGGGGATGGTTTTCTTGGCAGATTAAAAAAGAAGTTAGTCTCCCTGACTCAAAGGAGTTTATTACACTACACTTGTAAGGTGCCACAATGTTACTCTAGAAAATGCAAACATACCACGTTGGGGAAAGTTATTGCATAGCTCTTCCAAATTCCCATGGTGCTTCTTTCTTGGCCTCTGTTTTTTGCACACCAGCCTCCATAGCCCTGCCTCCTTGTTCTAACCTCTTCCCAGCATGCCTTTTGGTCTGTATTTATTTTTATTTTTAACACAATTGTACAATCATTAAGTGCAATCAATATCCATTAAGTAATAAATAAGTGAAATAAAAGAGAAGAAATTTGGGAGGAGGGGGGGATAAACACCCTACTTGGGAATTGCAGGGAGGACAGAGGGAGTATAACCACACCCACCCGCACCACGTGACTACCTGCATATTGGAACTGTTTCAGAAGAAATTTATCACATGTGCAACAACAGTGGAAAAGCACCCTAGTTGAAAGGCATTAATGGTCTTTGACCATCAATGAGAAGGTACACTCCAACAATGGACAGACCAACTACTGACCAGCTGCTGGACAGGCAGAATGTTGTGTGATAAAGTATGGCCACAGGTGCTACTATCCTCCTCTAATTCCACTTCTTAATTCTCATGAGATAGTCCAAAGTTGATAAACTGCAAGATTTCTTGATTTGCAAACAGAAGCAAAGATAACTATGTAGCTTTAAGAAAAGTCCCCAAGACACAGTAGGCTAATGTCTTTTTTAGACCAACTGAAAGAATTACACCATCTGATGATGACATGCCCAAGGAAGAAACATGAGAACAAGGTCAGATAGCAATTTCATCTAGAAACAATACATTTTATAAAAATCACCTCTTTTTAACATTTTGTATCTCTCTTCTAGATACAAAACATTACAAAGAGGAGATTTTTATAAAATGTATTGTTTCCATTGCAATAGAACTGTGATGTGTTTCCAATCAGAGTTTGTTGTTGTTGTTGTTGCTGTGTGCCTTCAAGTCATTTCTGACTTATGGCGACCCTAAAGCCAAGATGATATTCCAATTGAACTGCTGCAATCCTCACTGACAGAATTAACTCTAGTGTTAACCAACATATGTCAACAGATATGGAAAACAAAAAAATGGCCAACAGATTGGAAAAGATCAATATACATCCCAATCCACAATAAAGAAGACACAAGAGACTGCAGCAACTATAGGACCATAGCACTGATCTCTCATGCAAGCGAAGTCATGCTCAAAATTCTGCAGCATAAACTCCAACCATACATGGAGAGAGAAATCCCAGAGGTCCAAGTGGGGTTCAGGAAAGGAAGAGGCATGAGGGACCATATTGCAAACATACGATGGCTAATGGAGCACACCAGGGAATTCCAAAAGAAAATCAGCATGTGCTTTATAGACTGTAGCAAAGCCTTTGACTGCATAGATTATGAAAGGCTATGAAATGCCCTTAAAGACATGGGAGTGCCAACACATTTGATAGTCCTAATGAGGAATCTGGACTAGAGGCTACTGTCAGAACAGAACACAGCGAAACATAATAGTTCCCAATTAGCAAAGGAGTCAGACAAGGCTGCATCCTTTCACCCTATCTGTTCAACTTGTATACAGAACATTTTATATAAAAAGCAAGCTTGGGCACAGGAGGAGGAGGAGTGAAAATAGGAGGAAGAAATATCAATCTAAGATATGCAGATGACACCATAGTACTAGCAGAAAATCTCACAGACCTGGAACACCTACTGAGGAAGATCAAAGAAGAAAGTGCAAAGGAAAGCTTAATGTTGAACATAAAGAAAACATAAATAATGACCACCAAGAACCTTCACAAGTTCAACCTAGACAATGAAGACATAGAAATAGTAAAAGAATTCCCATACCTGGGATCAAACATTGATAGAAATGGGGACTGCAGTCAGGAAATCAGAAGATGACTAAGAATGGGGAGACTGGCTATGAGAAAACTAGAAAAGATTCTAAAATGCAAAGACATATAACTCAGCACAAAAGTTAGAATCATACAAGCCATTGTATTGCCTATTACCATGTATGGATGTGAAATATGGACAGTTAAGAAAAATGATACGAAGAAAATCAATTCCTCTGAGATGTGGTGTTGGAGAAGAGTGCTGAGGATCCCATGGACAACTGAAAGGACAAACATGTGGGTCCTAGAGCAGATCAAGCCAGAAAACTCCCTGGAAGCCAAGATGACCAAACTGAGGCTGTTGTACTTTGGACACATCATGAGAAGAGAGGACTCTTTGGAAAAAACAATAATGGGAAAGGTGGAGGGAAGTATGAATAGAGGAAGGCCACATGCTAAATGCATGGATTCTATTAAGGAGGTCACAGGTATTAAGGGGTTGCAGGAATTAAGCAGAGCAAGGGAGGACAGAAGGTCTTGGAGATGTCTCATCCATAGGGCCACCATGAGTCAAGATTGACTCGAGGGCAGTTAACAACAACAAAAACCAAGCTACCATGGGGGTTTCTTGGCAAGTTTCGTCAGAAGGGGGTCGCCATTGCCATCCTCTGAGGCTCAGAGAATGTGACTTGTTCAAGGGAACAGTGGGTTTACATAGCCAAACGAGGATTTGAACCCTAGTCTCCAGAGAGTTCTAGTCCAACACTCAAACCACTAAACTACACTGGCTCTCTCCAATCAGATTACATCTCCCTAGTGAAATAGAAGGAAGGATTAATTGATAAACAACCAACACTGGGAAAAAAATACCTTATAAGGGTAGTATTTAGCTGATCTGTTTTAAATTTAGTAAGTCACCTTGAGTCCCAGACTGGGAGAAAAGTAAGATAGAAATAAGGAGAAGGAATGGTGCACTCTCCATTATTATATGATTTCTAAACCAAGGCTAGATAGCGACCTATCAGGAATTCTGTTAAAAGGGATTTCCTGCTTCAGTGAAAGAGTGATCTAGATCATAGTAGTGAAACTGCAAACCTCTAGATCACTTTACTCCCTCACCATGGAAATATTGAGCCCAAATTATTCTTATCACTTCCTCAAGATTTTTGCAAGATTATTATTGACCATTTTACTCTAATTAGGAAAATAGAAAGGGGTCTCATAACCTTGTTTTCTGACCTATACAGTCTCCCCCCCAACACACAACACTAAGGAGATTATCGCACTAACATTTAAGCCAACTGCACCCTAATGGTTGCAGCTAGGAGGAAGGATATAGGCCGGAATTATTGCATGTCACTACCAATTCCACCAGCCAAATGCAACTCGGCTGCAGCCCATGTCCCAAGAGTGCTCAGCAAGCCACTTTTCAAAGTTGGAAAGCTTCTGACTTTGATGAAAATTTTTCATAACTCAGAACTTTTTTATTTTAAAAATGGTGCAAAAAAAGAGTCCTTGATTTCTGTGCAAAAGCCAACAGTTCTGTTTATGAAAGAGCTGGACTTTTCAATGCAACTAAAATAAAAGAAGAGTGTTGCAAATTACTTTGTGGCCAAAAAAGAAAAGTCTCTAGGTAAGAAAAACTGATCCCAAAATATGTAAAACCTCTCATAATCTAACTCAGCAGGAAAGAAACTTTTGAATTTTTTTGTATCTGGGGATGTGCACATAAACATGAAATTAGTGAAGATTTGCCCCCCCCCAACAGAACACACCCTTTCCATTTTCAAAAAAAGAGATGTGTACAGTTCTTTTTAAAAGCAAGTAGCTCCCTGGAAATGCAACTGATTGCATGAAAATGAGGGATAACACCCCCGGTTTTCCAATGTAATTGTGCAAATTGCATAGATTGTTATGAAATTTGCATAGGTACATAGATAAAGCAGGAAAACCACAAGCATGCTGACATCCTCCATCATCAGATATAACTGTGATGACAGAGCTCTATCATCATTATAATGTCTGATAATGTCATCCCTTTCAAAATAAATCTGCCTTTCAGCCAGGCAGTGCCCCAACTAAAGTATTTCCAAGGTTCTGAAGATCAAAGTCCAGGGAAATATCATCTGCAATGCTTTCCTGATCAAATGGATATGTTGAGATCAGGCAGCAGGAAGACCTCACATTTCTGCAGAGCTGCTTCTCTCAATGTGCCCCATGACCAGGAAAGCAATGCAGATGTCATTTCCCAGCATCCTGATTTGCAGAACTTTGAAAACCCTTCAGATGGGGTGCTGTATGGCTAAAAAGGTGGGGATTGAGGGAGTTACCCTTAGTTGTTAAAACCATAAATATGAATGCCAAGGTTACAAGATCATTGTACAAAGCTGTACAAAATTACAAGTCCAGGTTATGATTTTGTAAATGGTGAACCATATGCTAGCCATCATTTTCTGCAAAAAAAAGCGCTCCCATTTATTTTATTTTATTTTACACAGGGGTCAGTTAATTTTGTGCAAACTGGGCCTTTTATGCCCCAAAGCACTTTTTTGTACAGGAACAATTGTGTATTTTTGCACAAATGAATTTCCCCTTAAGAAAGTTCTGAAGGATAAGTAATGCCCAAAACTGGACAGAAACCATCATCTTCTCATAGGAGAGCAAGAAAGTGACTGAAATGGTTGGTTCTTGCATGTAAAAGTGATATCACTGAAAACAAGCATGCCCAGTGAGGGTTGGTCATATATGTGGAAAGGAGGAGTACAGTGTGAACTGGTTCTTTGTACTTACATTGTCATCTTTATCAGCCATGATTAGATTTGTGATAAAGACCTTCAAGAAGGCTCAACTCAAGTTTCAGTCTTTCATATTCAGACAATAAACTCTTTGCTCTTTAAGTCATGTATTTTATTATAGGTCTAAATACTTGCTACAAAGTGCTTAATAAACAGTGAAGTAAGCTTTTTTATCAATTGTTTGGCCATTATACTTTGCATGAGTACATGATAGAAGGCATTTAAGATGGAGGGCTTCTCAGGCTTCTGCTTAGAAGGTAGTGTGCAACAATTCTGTTGCTTTCTCCTTGTTAAGAATAACGATTACAAGGAGGTAGAAAAAGGGAGATGAATTGCAAATGGAGAATAATGTAACTCCCCTATAAAGTTCAGAGAAAAAGGGAGGATGGCGATACAATAAATCCTCTTCTGAAAGTATCCTGAGACTTCTACTGATATATATAAAAAAGTGAGGCTATTTGTTTAGCAGTGCACTAATAGAAAGCCAGTGCGGCTCAGCGGTTTGCGTTCTGAGCTAGGACTCTGGGATACCAGAGTTCAAATCCTTGCTCAGCCATGGAAATCCTCTGGCCTTTGGCAAGCCACACTTTCCCAGTTTCAAAGGAATCATAGAATCATAGAGTTGGAAGAGATAACAAAGGCCATTCAGTCCAACCCCCTGCCATACAGGAAGTCTTAATCAAAGCATACCTGACAGATTACCATCCAGTCTCTGTTTAAAAACCTCCAAAGAAGGAGACTCCACCGCTTTCTGAGGGATTGTGTTCCACTGTCAAACAGCCTTACTGTCAGGAAGTTCCTCCTAATGTTGAGGTGGAATCTCTTTAGCTTGCATTCATTGCTTTGGGTCCTGTTCATTGCTTTGGGTCCTGTTCTCTGAAGCAGCAGAAAACAAGCTATCTCCCTCCTCAATATGACATCCCTTCAAATACTTAAACAGGGATATCATATCACCTCTTAACCTTCGCTTCTCCAGGCTAAACATACCTAGCTCCCTAAGTCTCTCTTCATAGGGCATGGTTTCCAGACCCTTCACTATTTTGGTCACCCTCCTTTAGACATGCTCCAGCTTGACAACATCCTTTTGAATTGTGATGCTGAGAATCGGATGCAGTATTCCAGGTGAGGCCTGATCAAAGCAGCATAAAGTACTACTATTACTTCCCTTGATCTAGACACTATACTTCTATTGATGAAGGAAGGCAATTACAAGCCTCCTCTGAAGAAACTTTCCCAAGAAACCCTTGTGATAGGTTTGCCTTAGGATTGTCATAAGTTGGAAACAAATTGAAGCCCCAGAATGACAACAACAAATAGAGATTACAAACTTTTCATGCTAACTGCATGTCAAATGGCATAAGACAAGGGTCTAATCACAAAATGTGAAGCACAAAATACTATTTCACAAACACCTATCTGTTCCCATGAAAGAGAGAAAGAAAGGAGAGGGACCAGGCTCTCAGAATCAATACCAGGTTCTAAGATCTTGGAACCCTAGCACTTTGCCAATGAGATAAGAGCATCACATTTTAACCTCTTGGGTATTTTCTTAAGCACATGTGAATTCTGAACTTTCAAAAATGTCCAGACTTGATAAATGCTTTAGAATGGCATCCATGCAGAGTTTGGATGGACAGACTCTGCCCTCTGTAAACTTGATCCCCAAAAGACAAATATTTTGCTCATAAACTTCTGGCTTATTTGCCAGAAGATGTGATTTGTCTTTTTGTGTGTGTGTAATTTATATGATTCAGGTAGATATAACCTGCTTTAGTATGGAAAAGGGATTTTTAATAACTGGGTTATCAGTTTTTAATTACTATTTTAAAAAATGGCATTTTATGGCCTAAAATATGCCAAAGTGTACAAAAGTACATTAAAAAGGCAAGTCAGAGGCTACTGGAGCCATGAATGCCCTTTTTCATCATCATCCATGCCATCATATTTCTGATTTCTATGTGTGGTTGTGGAAGCTGGACAGTGATGAAAGTTGACAGGAAAAGAATCACCTCATCTGAACTGTGGTGTTGAAGAAGAGTTCTACAGATACTAAGGACAAAACAACAACAACACTCATAAATGGGTCTGAGAGCAAATAAAGCCTGTACTCTCTTGGGAATGTCTAAAAAACAAAACAAAACAAAACAAAAAAATTAAATTGAAGATGTCATACTTTGGCCATATCCTAAGTGTTGAAGTATTAGCATCAATGCTTGTGTGTAGTTCTGTTTTTCTTTGAGAAGGGGCAGTGTCTTCTACACAGAAACACTAATTTATCTCTATAGTCATTTGATCAGTGTTGTTGTGAAGAGGTTACTTCCCATACCCCTCCTCTTCCTGGGGGATTCTTTCTGAGGGTAATAACAATAAAGTGATTGGCTGCAGGTGTGTCTATGGGAAGAAAGACATGCCTGTGACTGGACTATGCAGTACAAAGTTAGTTTAGTAGCCAAAGGAGACTCACAGAAACAGTTTGAGAATATAACAGGACATTCTCACCAACAGCTAAGGCAGAGAGTCTCAGGATGGTGCTTGCTACAGCTGCCAAAAGAAAGTTAGTTGTCATACCTCAATGCCACCCTAGAGGAGACTGTGTTTATGAAGCAAACTCCTGGACATGAGTGTGAAGGCAACAACAAGGTCTACAGGGTGAGGAAGGCCTGTATGGACTCAAGCAAAGTGCCAGATGATGGAATCTGTGCATACATGAAGAGCTAGTGAGGCTGGGGTATCGGCGCAGTGTGGCCGATGCATGTGTGTACACAAAGGACAGCATAATCCTGATCATTTATGTTGATGACTTATGTGTTGCACCCAGAGATCAAGAGATCAGACTGGTGCAATGTGAGTTGGCACAAAGGTTCAAGCTCAAGGAACTTGGACATCTGAAGAGCTACCTATGGATAGAGGTAGAAAGGGAACCAGAAGGGTGGTTTCAGATTGTGCCAGAAAAGAAAAATAGATATGTTGATAGAGAAGACTGGTTTGAGCAAAACCAAGATTGTAAATAGCCTGATTACCCCTGACTACCAGAACCTGGAGTCAGAGGAGTTGTTTGAGAGGCCTGACTTTTATCACTCGGTGATAGGGAGTCTGTTGTTTTTGGCAAACAATACAAGGCCAGACGTCAGCTTTGCAGTAGGGATAGAATCATAGAGTTGGAAGAGACCACAAGGGCCATCCAGTCCAACCCCCTGCCATGCAGGAACTCCCAATCAAAGCATCTCCGATAGATGGCAATCCAGCTGAGCAGGAGAAGCTGCAAAACAAAGACAGGTGGACCAGATGGCAGTGAAACACATTGTGCAGTACTTGAAAGGCATGAAAGACAAAAGCTTGCTGATATCAGGAGGGATGTCAGAGCTGGAAGGTTTTGCAGATAGTTCCTTCGCATCTGAGACAGCTGATAGGAAGTTACTAACTGGACTGATCATCAGTTATGCTGATAGCCCTGTCATCTGAAGGGCCAGAAAGCAAAGCTTCATACCACTCAGTACAACAGAGGCAGAGTTTGCCATGTTGTCAGAGGTTGCAAATGAAATACAATGGGCTAGGCAATTGTTGAAAGACCTAGGAGAGAACTATAGTAAAGCAACTGTGGTGAATGAGGACTCATAGGCATGCATTGGCATGGGAGAGTCAGAAAATTTGAAATATAGGACCAAATAGATCACAGTAAGGTACCAGAATGTGAGAGAGTTTGTGCAAAAAGGGATGCTGACACTGCAGTATGTTGGTAAAGAGGACAATATAGCTGACATCTTCACAAAGCCATGGGAGGTTGGCTAGCAGGCTGGGTATCAGTGTATGAGGTCTACATTACACTTGGGACAAATGCAAGGATACATGGAACACACCATATATCATTTTGGAGGGGATTGTCAAGACCATGTTGCACCCTGGTCTGGAAAATGACATGGATGTGGACACTAAAAGAACTGGAGCAAGGTTATTAAAGTTCAAGTGGCAGGTGCATGAGTCAGCATTTGGTAAGGCACTGGGGATGAAACCAGCCAGGTTTAATTAGCACGGATGTCACACATTCCCAAGAAGACCACCTATATAAGGGAGAGGGTCAGAATCTCTGTTGCTGGTTGGTGGTTGGTGAAGCACTTTGTTAGTCTGTATATCTTTGAGTATTCAAGATGGATGTCTGATACTCTATGTATCTTTGTAAATATTTGCAACAAAAATTAAAGCCCTCATTGAGTGAAGTCTCACTGTCCAGCAGTTCATTTCTCCAAGGTGAAAGCAGCAGCCTGCATGGGGAAGGATTTTTTCTGTGCTGTCTGGAGCAAGATTCTTCACAAAGACCATCTTCTAGGCGTTCCTGTCTACGTGCATCAACTCTATGTGCGTGTATGCTAGAACCTGCTTGTCTACATACCTCAACACAGTTTTCTCTAGTGATGTTATTTTTGTAGAACCTAGATGTAACAATAAAGTAAGTTCCTTTTTACCTACTTATGTATCCTTTTTATTTACCAGAAGCTCAGATCTAGTTGATTCTTTACAGAATACCCGTGGAGTACACACTTGCTGCTGTGTTGCTGCTGCTATACTGATTTAACCACAAATAACTAAACGATAATTCTAACAATGAGATGGCATGACTCATTAGACTAGGCAATAATTCTTGATAAACTTAGAGGCAGTAGAAAAATAGAAATAACTCATTTCATGTGGATAGATACTCAATTAAGGAAGCTATGCCTCTGAGTTTACACAATCTGGGCATGTCTGTTGATAAAGTGACTTGGAGGGTGCTTTTTTGTAGGGCCATGATATGTCCAAGTTGACATGACAACAATGAACAACAAATGGCCCACAACATCTAGGCAAAAGTAAAATTAGTCCCAGATGCACTATAGCATTTGGGAGATTGACATTTCAGTCATATGGGGCAACAAAAGTAGACATTTCTTCAAACATGTTTTGGTGGCCCCATCAGCCATTGGAAAAGCAACTGTCTTATGTAGACATTTTCAAATATTACATCAAACAGCATGTCTGAAGGAAGGTCTGAGCACTGTCATAAGGCATGACCCACTTACAAGTACAGTCAGAACTTAGAAAAGTGAAATTTGTACATCAGTTCCCAGAATCCTCCATCTAGCATCGTTGTTGACCATGTTAATTGAGGAATTCTGAGAATCACTGGGCGATCTCTGAATCATTTTTCCAAATTCCCAAGTATGGCAAGGGATCAAACTAAAGTAAAAACAACAACCAATGAACCAACAGGAGAAGAGTATGGTAAGAAGCTATGCAGCAAGACCATCATGCTAGAAATACTGCTTCTAGTCTACATAAGTGACATATCCAATTACTTCTTACTTTTATGTCCCAGGCACGCTTCCCATAGATGTATCCCACCTCACTGGCCTTCAACACCATAATTTAAAGGAACCATCCTATCATTAGGGAGGTTATATATAGACATGAAGTAGAGAAGTTAATTACCAAAAAGGAGCTACCCATGGATTGACCCTTGTGGGATTAATTTAGTCCAATCAACCATATCCAATTATGAGAAGGAGAAGTGGAAGCACTCTGTGTCTCTCTCTCTCTGTGTTAAATTTATATCTATTTGCAAACTTAAAATTTTTCCCTATCAGCTAATGAAGGATGGTGAGGATGATGAGGGAAAGGATGACAATGGTAAAGACTGTATTTATTATATATTCCACTTTTTCTTTCTGAAACCAGGACTCAAACGTGGCAGCCCTTGGGGAGAGGGAGGTTAACAGTGACACTCTTTTCTCCTTTTCAGTTAGCAGGATGTGGGTCTATCTGAGAGTTGAGATCTCAAATATCCTGCTTTTCCCAGCAAAAGCCTTAACTATTATTAACTAATTATTCAGCCAAAATAAAAATGATTCTAGACAAGCACTTCCAGCACAATCATGAGTGTGTGGATAGGAGTGTGATGCCAGGCACTAAAAAAAGAATCAAGCCGGTGCTTTAGAAGGTTGTGGATCAAAGTACAAATTGTTATTCTCATTGTTCAGTAGAACAATTACTAAAATCCATTTGCCAGTAAATGTGCCTTGTCTTGTAAATCAGTGGGTCATTAGCCTTAACAATGTCAGTGTGTTGTCACGATCCAATTCAATTAAATGGCCAACCAAGGTAAGTCTAAAGAACACGTTCCAGATACAAAAAAAAAAGGGGGGAGGGAGAAAAATGAAGACTCTACAATTATACCATCACCTTTTCCTTTTTTAATATAATGCATTCAGTAATATTTTAATTCCACATCTAGAAACAAGGGGACAAAAGTAATTTATGCTAAATCCATCACAGGGAGACATAGACACATGCCAAGCAGAGGGAGATAAGCAGAAATTGGTGAGATGTGAGAAAAATTAAATAGGATGCACCCACTACACCAATGACACGTATGCTTAATCCTATGTTCTCTGAGGAGAAAATAGAGGATAACACATAAATTGTTATGCAGACTGGAACAATGCTTTTCAGAGCAATTTTTTAAAAAAAAAAATTGATGGAGCATGGTCTTGATTTCCCCTATACACTGACACCCCAGTGGTTTAGCCCATATCCAGATTACACTGTGCACCAATAGAGGGAAAGAGGTAATCATTCATGCTAGAGATGCCTGTGTAAAGCAAAGGAGTATGTCATGTATGTATCTGTTAGTGGATAAGATTGGGCAGGATTTGGAAGTGAGATGCTAACAACAGAATCAGAGTCATAGATCTGGAGGTACAAGAGTCAAATCCCCTGCTGTGCTGAAATGAACAACTGAAGTACTCCTGTTTCTAGGGGAAAGTGTTTTGGGGGAAGATAATGGGGCCCATTTACTTTATACACTCTGTCCCATGTAGTGTATCACTGCAGTGAAGTGATACTTTCCCAAGGGTCCATGCCTCAATATTCTCTAGTACATGGGTGGGCAACTGTGTTGAGATGGGGCTTTTGATAATGGGGCATGTGATTGTCTTAGGCAACACAGCTGAGAGGTGTGGGTTCATGTCCAGGTATATGAAAAGTTAAAGATGTGATGGGTTAGATTACATTTACTGGTGCCATCATCAGGTAGGATCTACAGAAAATATGAGAAACAATCATCCAGTGGGGACCACCTGCTTGTGAGAGGTGTGAAAGCCTCCAGACAGGGTGAGAGGTTTGAAAACATTGTGCCATAAGGTATGTGAGAGATGCTTGGGACAGTTGGGGAGACTGCTCCCTACCTCACTGCCCCTAGGGAAGTATGGTTGCAGGCTGGATATTAAGGTCCTGGCTGTAGCTTCCCATGAGCATCCAAAGACCAAGAATACCATCTGTATTGCGAGTAGAATAGGAATGTTTAGCTAGTCATATTAAAACTGATGTTTTCTCTCTAACCTCAGCTGAATGTGATTTGAGAGTGTTTTCGTAACCATTCCTCAGTAACAGCTGAACAGTCTTCATGAATATGATACCTTGCTAATGTAGGGTTTGCTTGCTTAGAATAAAAGCTTTCCTTAAAAGACTCCTTCTTTCCACTCTCTCTCCATGTGCCTACTGCCTCTTTCTTTAGGACAGCTTACAATAATTAAACCATCCAGTACAAAGGATATTGAACATTTTAAAAAACCACCCAGCAGGATAGCATAGTAAATATGCTTGCTGTGGATTAAGCACCTACATCTTGTCCTTTACCATTTCTAGAATATTGCTGGAATAACCTAATGGAGGAGGAACTTCCAGGCCATAGTCTCTCTAGTTTTTGTTTAAGATTTATTTATTTATTTATTTATTTATTTATTTGGAGTATTTATACCCCACTCTTCAGCTACAAAGGCTCTCAGAGCAGCATACAAATGGTTAATTAGACAGTTCCCTGCCCTCAGGCTCACAATCTAAAAAGATATGACACAAAAGGAGAAGGGAAAATGAGGAAATTTACTTGTTCGCAAGATTTGAAGGAAAATTATTGGAAAATGGAGCAAAGGTGGCAT
>CM034703.1:311161668-311174255 GCA_020142125.1 Phrynosoma platyrhinos
CTATGATTCTATGATTCTAAGTCAACTTGACTGCAGTTAACAACAACAAACCCCCGCCCTGCATTTAGTCTGGCAATCCCAAGTGTCCATGAAAGAAACAAGGCATTGGAGAAATAGACTGTCTGGAGCCAGCAGATTTTTGTCTGCACAAACCTGGAAAAAGTGCAATTGCTAGCGTAGTGCATAAACAGGATTCTAGCCTTAAAGTCTCATTAAGTTCCTTGAGAAATCCCAGTAGTGCAAGGCACAGAGGCCATGTAGCTTGTTAAGAGTATCCTTCTATAACAATCCTTTTGAAAAGCTAGGTGTTGGTTATCACAGTTTCTTCCCTGAGGGTCTGTTAACTAAAACTGTCAGAAAACAGGTGAGGGTTTGGATAACAATACTGTGCAGTTTTTAAGATGCATTTGACAGTGGTAATTTCCTCTATATATTTTCATACATCCTTTACTGCCAGAGGACTATACTTGTCAGTACATAATAAGGAAATGGAAGTTCTGTCACTGGGCAGAGTAACCTAGGCCTGGTTGCTCTATCCCTCTTTTTTTCTTCCTATTTTGCCAGTTTCATTGCTCAGTATGTTGGTATTAAGAAAAGCAAGAGCAATCAGGGGTTTAGCAGGGTGAGGGCAGCAAAATGAGGGCATTGCCTCCTGATGTGAGAATTCTGGCCACCTGGATGGAGTTTTCCTAATTTCCTAATTTCTAGTACTGCCTACAGTGAGAGATATTGAAAATTGTTCATATCTGGAACTCTTCTATTTGCTGTGTTTGCAATTCCTTAGTCACTTTACCTGTCCTTTTGCTTTGGATGCCTAAACTCTGTTTCTAAATGCTGGGGTGAAGTTTTAAGTTACTGCAATGCTTGAAATTTGGGGACTAAAGAAAAATTGCAGAATTCCTATTTGGAAGGGTCTCTCATTGCCCCCCTCCCACAAAAGCTACACCTCTCTAACCATAACTAGAATTCATTATGCAAAGAGATATTGTAGCACCTTTGAGACTATGGGCCAATGCAGACAGCATCTAAGGGGTGACTCTGTGCCACCTCTAGGAGTGCCAGATTGGGGCCGCAGCAACCACACACCGTAGTCCTGATCCTCCTTTTTGCAGCTCCAAAAAGAGCTGGCAAATGCCACTCCTTTTTGGGGTGGCAAAAATCACCCTTACAGCTGCCACCATGGCTCTTTTGCACCCCTTTGGCACTGCGTGTGTACACACTGCGCCAACAGAGCACCCTGACGCCATGTGCTGTGTGGTCGGGGGTGTGCGCCGTGATGGTGGTATTGGGGCAGAGTCAGGGCAGCCGGCGTGCAGTCACCCTGCCCCAACTCCACCCCCAGGCCAGCCCTTTAGGCCAGTCTGCATCCGCCCTAAGTGAGAAAAAGAAGTTAGTAGCATAAGCTTTCACAAACAATGGGTTTGTGTACACGGGCCAGAATTCTCTGAGTTAGTCCCAGAGTATTCTGGTCCTGAAGCCTCCCTGCATTCCCCCTGTTACCTCTGCATTCCAGAGTGATGCATTGTGGTTGTCTATAGCAATAGCAATAGCACTTACATTTCTATACAACTTTATAGTGTTGAGCACTCTTTAAGTGATTTACGGTGTGTAAGCCAATTGCCCCCAACAAGCTAGGTGTTCATGTTACCAACCTACAAAAGGATGGAAGGCTGAGTCAACCTTGGTGCCCTGGGATCAAACTCACAACGTTTTGACTGTGGTACTAGCATTTAACCATTGCACCACCAGCACACAGTGTTCTGCTGAGCCTTCTGGAGCCAGTGCCACTGGTGCATGTTGCTCCCTCTGTGGTGGAAAATGAGGTGCACAGTGTCAATCAAGTGGCTGAATACCTCATTGTGATCTCAGAGGGAGTGACTTATGCCATCAGCAGCAGCACCAGGTGGCATAGCAGAACTCTGGGTAAAGAACAACCCAGTGTGGCTTTGGAGTGCTCTGGATTTTCCTGGAAGATCTGGAGCAAAAGGTAAATTATTTTAAACCAGATTAAGAGAGAAATTACTTGGATTAGGTGCAGAACTGGCCTTCCCACATAAAGACAATCCTTATTGAAATCGGAGCTTTGGCCCTGTATTGTCTGGACAGGATGACATGAGGGCAGGAGTGCACAGTTTTAATGGCCTGTTGAGACATGCTCTATGTCTTCTTCAACAGATGCATGGAGTGAAGTGTTTAGGGAGAGACATTTATACCTATAGAGCTTTTGCTACCAACTTCTTACTTTCATTTAGACTCAAAGGTGCTACAACAGGGACAGGCAACCTTTCCCCTTTAAGGGCCAAGGGACTTCAGCTCCCAGAATCCCAGGAGCTATTGGCCAACATGGGACTATTGTCCAACATGGCTGAGGCTTCTGGGAGCTGAAGTCCCTCAGCCCTTGAAGAGGAAAGGTTGCCTACCCCTGTGCTACAAGAACCATTTGCACAGTGATCCAGGCTAACACAGCTATGTTTTTGAATTCTAGAATTCATTATGATTGATGTGTAGTATGTTTTACAGTACAGTCCTTTATATGTCTACTCAGACGGAACTGCCATTGAGTTCAACTAGAATTCCTCCAAGATAATAGTACCCATATACACTTGTCCCTCCACATTTGTGGACTTGGAGTCTGGGGTCTCAGTTCTTCATGGATGGGAAGCTGGGAGGGACAAACTGGTGTGCATGCCCAGGGTGTGCACACAGTAGCATGTGCAGGCGCAAGCCACCATTAATATCAATGGAGCTTGGATATTTGTGATTTTCCCGATTTGCAGGGGGGTCCAGAATGGATCCCCCATGAATTGGGATGACTATAGTTCTGTACTATATGGGGCTCAGGCAAGATCCAACATTTGCTGGTAATCATGTTTCTCCGTTTCAGCCTTTTTCTTGGATGTTTGCAGAAAACATATTGTTTCTTGGTTTGTACAAGCCAGAATACCCTAGCTTATTTGTCACTTGTTGGAAATAATATAGAGAAGCTGTGATCCAGTAGAAACTCAGGCTGGAATCCTGTTGGTAGATTATAGCTTACATAACTGCTCAGTAACACAAGCAGCAAGAGCCAGCATGATATAACGGGTTGAGTCTTGGACTTGACTCCAAGAGACCAGGGTCTGAATCCCTGCATGGCCCTGGAAACCCACAGGGTGACCTTGGAAAGTCACAATCTCTCAGCATGAGAGGACGGCAATTTCAAACATGCTCTGAATTTTTTTTGCCAAGAAAACCCTAAGACTGGGTTGCTATAAATCAGAAGTAACTTGAAGGCATAGAATAACACATTATAAAACTCAAGCAGCTAAACTTTACACTGGCTTGCATAAGGAAGTCTTTGAGATCTCATTGCACTCACATTCTCCAAGTTGTACCATGCAGTCCATAACACTCTCAGAAAAAAAAAGTTCTGCCTCCTTCAGTACACTGGATAACTGAGTTCCCAAAATTTCACAAAGTTATGCCAAGACAGAATAATTTGCATCCCCCCCCCCACAGGATGTCAGTCTCAATATCTACTGTGGTTAGCATGTTGCATGAGAAAAAAAATCATGTGTTACATGTCTCTTCTGGAAAGAGCTGAGTCAAACCCTGTATTATGTGAGCTTGTATTAGGTGGCTTCAATTATATATGACCAAAAGAAATATGTTCTTTCTAGGCATTTTCTAGGTCCTCCAGCATTATGCTATGGTACACTTCCACTGGGCATTGACTATTGAGCTGTGCTGGAGATGTGCCTGGAGAAGTATTCCATCTAGAAATGTCCAGGTCTTCCCACATGATTCTATGGTCAATTTCCAGCAGAAGCATATCATAGAATCATGCTGGAGGATCAAGAAAATGTCTAGAGAATGCTTTGTTGTTCATTTCTGGTAAGAAAAATAGCATTCCAGATTATATGTGAAATTTGTATTATGTAAAAGGTCCCAGAATGGTTCCTCATGTAATACAGGGTCTGACAATTTGGTTTCAGTGGGCCTTACTCTGTGGTAAAAAGTAGAGAAATTGAACTTTTGCTTAGCTGAGAAATATAGTGTTGATAAATAAATAAAGAAACAATTCTTAGGATTTTTTTAAAGTTCTCTTTTTGTGGAAAAGGCCATCTGATGCTCTTCCAAGTGGTAAATTTGCCATTTTTAATGGCTCTGGAATGTATTATTTAATAGTGATGTTATGGAGAAGTTATTTAAATCAAACAGAGGTATTGCCAAAAAATGAGACATATACTTAAGCATGCATGAAAGATTAGGAAGTGTTGTTTTCTTTCACAAATACATTGCAATTAAACAAATGTCAGAAGTTCACTTGCATATGCCAGTAATTTGACAATTGCAGAGCCTAAGCTCCACCACTTAGATAAATTTGAGGTCTGTAATGTCTTTATTTCATCCCTCCCCCTGCAATTAGCTTTTCTTTATTGTTGTTTTTGTCTTGTTTCTTCCTTCCTCCCACCCTCAGTCTAAAAGTATCTCAGCAAAACTGTAACTTGCTCTAATAAATAGCATCTCTAACCAGTTCTGCAGATGTCAATGCGAAGCATTGTTCTGTGTGATGAATTCACAATGTGAAGCGATAGTACTAGAACATTTCAGACAAGGGGTCATGTGGATAGGCACCCTGCCTCCAATAACAAAACAAAACAACCACATTTGGTCTCCCTATAGAAATTCAAATCATAGGCTAAAATCTTCCACATCCATCGGTTCTCAAGACAAGCTATGGTCCCTGGAGGGACATCCATCATGGCTAAACTTGTTAAAATTCCTCAGCTCCCCTTGAAACTGGCACTTCACAAGAATTCTAATCAAAAGCCACACTTCAGTGCCATCAGAAGTCAAGTGAGAAATGATCGTGACTCTTTTTGCAACTAGAAGACTCTCTTCCTCCTGCTCTCCTACCAACTTAGTACCAACTAAGGAAATTAAAGCTCTGAGGAGATCCCTACAGTTGCTAATATGAAAACTCAGCAGGACTAGCAAAGGGCAAAAAACACTGCCTCCACACCACTTCATGCTTTTGTTTTACAATCCCAAGAATTCTCTTTCTTATACTCTTTCTCTCCCTCTATTCTCTCTCTGACTCAAGGAATTTCAAAACTGAGCTGTGAGGCCTTGGAGCTGAAAGAAAAGTTATTACTGCATGACTGTTATGTTATTAGTTTGGCAATCAAGTACTTTCTGTCATTAGATACCATGCCCTCCTTCGCTTGCCCTCCTTCATTCTCAATCTACTTTTCTCCCTCTCCACCTCCCCTTCAGGCAAAACCAAGTTCATTTTTAGCCTTTACCCACAGAGGAACCATAAGAGTTTTCATTCCAAACTCAGAACACTTAAGGTGCCTAAGAACAATTAGAAAAGATGCAGCACTTCAGTGAATCTCAGTGAACGTGAACCGGTAGAGTCAAATAACAAGAAAGGAGATTCCACCTGCACATTAGGAAAAACTTCCTGATTGTAAGAGCAGTGGAACAGACTGCCTGAGAGGGTAGTGGATTCTACTTCTTTGGAAGTTTTAAAGCAGAGATTAGATAAATCTAGTGGGAAGTACGTACTTTATGTGTGGATTCCTGCGTGGCAGGGAATTGACTGGGTGGTCCTTGGGATCCCTTCCAACTCAATGATTCCGTGAAGTGTCAAATTCTCCACCCTGCCTACCTGTCTGTCTCAGCTTAGCTCCTTACCCTTAGCTTTCAGTGGTGTAGTGGTAAAATATGAAGTTCAGTTGTTCATCATAGCAACCCCCATAGCAGCCACTGTCCAAGGAGGGTTCCAAACCACAGGCAGCAGGGCGATGCCATATCAACAAGCCAGTTCTAGTTGTTTCCATCTCCATGAGCAGCCATTCCTTTGTAAAGTGGATGGGTTGCCTATTCAAGACAAGTTGCCATAAAATCTTTTGGATTAAAACAGGGATAGATCATAACAATACATCATTGATAGGGAAATGCCTTTTCCCCTAAGCTACTTCAATGGTTGCAGGAATGCTCAGAGAGACAGGAAAGATGGTAGCAAGTGATAATAACCATTGCTCTTTTTTAGTGGCTGCAAAATTGCAAGTCAAATGAGAATCCATTGAGGTTTAGATAAAAGAATGTAGATGCACTGTAAAATGAAAAAAAAACTAGCTCAAGGAGACTGCTAAACTAGACACTAAATGGCTTATGATGCCTTTGTCTTTCTTTTCTTTTCTTTTTTCCCATTCCACCTGACAAGTGTCTGGACCCTTGGACTAAGTGCTTTCCATACAATGCCTCTTATTTGTTTCTCTCATGATATTAAACTTTCTTGAGGTGATAATGCAGAGGATTTAGCTGCTCTTGGCTGAATAAATATCCACCAAGGCAAGCCAAGTGGAAATGTTATGGTCAGGCAGAGAGCATTCCATGACTGCTGAAAATGATTTGCTAAGTGGCAGAACAATATTTGCCAACAGCCCATGGTGTCAGAGGTTTTGGGACACTCTGAAGAAAAAAGGCCATGAGCAATCCCTCCTGTAGTTTCAATAAGGCATTTTAGCGTGGCTAAAATACAAAGCTGCTACTTTCAATGTCGGTTTCTTTTAATCCTCTAAAATGTTTTAATGGCCAGCTGAATCATCTCTATTTTCTTTGTTACAGTAACTCGGCACGAACTCTTTATTTGATGCTGAAATGTATGGCTGACCGAATATGATCAACAAAATTGAATGGTACCTTTAGTTCCTAAATGGCAGCTTTTCAGGTGGTAGGTATAGGTTACACACACCTGAATGTTCTTGCTGTTAAAATGCACACCTACATATATAGCTACATATATACTTGCACATAGAAAAGCATGGTGCTAAAGTGACCTATTTCCTTCATTTAGAGAAATACCAAAGGATAGCCTGGTGAAGAAATATTGTAGAAAAGAACAACTATTCTTACACAAGCAACTGTGAGTCTAGAAGAGGCAGAACAGGTAACTAATGTCCGCTTGAGTGTTTCCCTTTTTTCTTTTTTTCTTTTTTTGTCTTCCTGATCGATTGCTTCCTATAGATTGATATTCTGAGGTCTGTCTGTACATTCGTCACTCCTCCTTCTTCAGAGATCTGTTCTGTAGTCTTATAAACATAGCCATAAGATTCCCATCCTTTTTTATGTATCAGACATGTTGTTTCCTCAATAAATATTCTTTTTAGGATTCAGTATAAGCTTCTTGTTTGGTTATTGAGAGCCATATACAACCTAGCTCTTCTTCCCCCCCCCCCCCCATCTTTAGGTCCCGACTTTTTTTTTTTGCTAACCTGCTTGAGATCTGTGTTATTGAAACTCTAGGCTTCTCATTCAACCAATGACACATCTACACTGTAGAAATAATGCAGTGTGACATCTCTTTAAGTGCTGTAGCTCCATCCTATGGGAAGTGTAGTTTTACAAGGTCTTTAGCCTTTTCTGCCAAGGAGTGCAGGTGACTCTCAAAACTACAAACCCCATGGTTCTGTAGGATGTAGCCATGGCAGTTAAAGTTGTGGCAAACTACATTATTCCTACAGTGAAGAAACCCAAGAGTCTCCCTTCCTTGGCTTGGCTTTGTCTTTTTTCATTTGCTGCTCTGTATTCCTGAAATTGCCTCCCTGAACATTTGTGAACTGCTTCTTCCCTCACTTTTTTTAAATCTCAGTTAAAGACTTCCTTGTCTTCCAAAGGTTTTGGAATTTTAGTTGAATATTGCTTTATAATCATGTGTATTTTCATTCTATGTATTTTGTCAGTTTGTTTTGGTTTTTGTATTTGGTTTTTTATAGCTCAGAAGTCATAAAAATTCAAAATGGATTAATCATTCCCCTGATGTCAGGACCACATCAACCACTGAAAAGCATGGATTGTTTTTCTCTCCAGGTTTGGAGTCACCCAACCAATCTGTGGTGAAGGGACAAGTGGTTTTCTCCATCACTTTCTCCAAGAACAGAAGAGGCAAAGCCTTAAAGTGATGTTCAAGTTCAATTCAATTTGCAATTGAATGCAGCCAGTGTATTTCAGCTTCTGTTTCAGAGACCTGAAGGTTGTTTTTTTTTTCTTTTGTGCACAGAGAATTTTATTTTAAATTGCTAGCAGTGGTCCTGGTCTGAACACAGCCTGAAGTCAGTGGGGCTTTGAATGCAAACTGGGTGGGGTTATAGAAGTGGCAAAGTATAGAATTGGGTGGAATTATAGATCTGGCAAAATCAAGGTTTGCTTTTTGGAATTTATATTTTATTTGAATATTTTCAAGCCATGGACATTTGAATCCATGGATAAAAAAAATCGGTGCATATGGAGGTCTGGCTGTAACCACATCCCTGACCTAGGCTGCATCTCTACACTGTAGACTCGATGCATTTTGACACCACTTTAACTGCCATGGCTCCACAACAAACTACAATCTCAAGATTCCATAGCATTAAACCATGACAGGCAAAGTGATGTCAAACTGCATTAATTCTGCAGTGTAGAAGCAGCCTTTGTTGTCGTTGTTGTGAAATGTCCTCAAGTCAATCCCTATTCATGGCAACCCTGTTCTGCTTAAGTCTTGTAAATTCATGCCCATGATCTCCCTTATCAAGCCTAACCGTCTAGCATATGGTCATCCTCTCTTTTTACTGCCATTTACCTTTGTTAGCATCATTGTCTTTTCTAATACATCATTCCTTCTCATGATGTGCCCAAAGTATGACAGCCTCAATTTAGTCATCGGGGAAAGCTTTGGCTTCATCTGTTTAGGACCCATTTGTTAGTCTTTTTGGCTGTCCATGATAATCTTCAGCACTCTTCTTCAGCACCATATCACAAATGAGTTGGTTTTCTTTCTATCAGCTTTTTTCACTCTCCAGCACTCACATCCCTATATGATGATGGAGAAAACATTGGCTTGGGTGATCCTCACTTTAGTGTTCAAAGGTATGTCTTTACACTTTAGGATCTTGTTCAGTTCTTTCATAGCTGCCCTTCCCAATCCTAGTCTTCTTTTAATTTGTTGACTGCTGTCTCCGTTCTGATCAATATTTGATCCAAGGTATGGGAACTCTTTGAGTTTTTCAATTTTCTCATTATCTATTTTGAATATTTGTAGATCTTTCATGGTCATTATTTTTGTTTTCTTAATATTCAGCATTAAGCCTATGTTGTCACTTGTTTCAGCTAGAAGTATTGTGCCATCTGCATATCTTAGGTTGTTAATGTTCCTTGTAGGCAGCAGCCCTAAAGTATGCTAACTGAGCATAATTATGAGGCTTTCTCTGCTTCCTTTATAAATGCTTGCCAGTGTTGCCTCACCTATGGGTGTGTTTTCCAGTTAAAGGCCTCTTCCAGACAAGAGACTGAGTTCAAACACAGAAAATCCAATGGGGGGTGGGGGAATATCACTCACCTGGCCATTTGACCAGCATTTGGAAATACAGCAGCCAAGGGCTACATGCAGCCTCCAGCCAATTTTTGTGGGTACTACCCTTGACAACAACAACAAGTGGCAGTTCTCTAAAGTGTGAGGTCTTGATTTAAGTATGAGAAGAAATGCTTTCTGATCACTTTTAAAGAGTAAAAAAAAAAACACCACAGTTTGGGAGGGGTGAAGCATGAAAAGTAATTAAAGGGAGGGAGGAAAATTGGGCTAGAGACACTCAGAGCTTGCCCTCCTTTGCCTCTTAAGCCATGTTGCCTATTGATAGAGGCAAAGCAAACTGAGCATTGCTTGTAATGAAAAGGCAGCAAGGTTTGGAAAGTTACTTCTGAGAAGAAGAAGAAAATCATCCCACTACCTCTTAGTTATGGATGGCTTCCTTATATTCATTTTTCTTAACTTTCCAAGCTCTGATTTAAGACAGGATAAAAATGCAATAAATACATACATAAATAAACAAAATGTATTTTATATGACTGTAGTTAAGTACCTTTAAAACTACTGGCCTATAGTAGCTTTCATTGGTTGGGGGGAATGTTTTCTTCTGCACTCTCAAACCACCAAGGAGAAGTTAACATAAAATAATTTTAAAGTTTTGAAGCTTTATGCCTCCACCATTCTATTAATAGTTATTTAAATAATGTTCCTTTAAGCTACACTAAGTAACGTATAGGAGTTCCAGCTTCATCTTTATGGATGCCTTATCATAATTTCTGGAATTATAGAATTTCCTGCCATGCCCTTAATATATATCTGAAAGGTTACAAAATATTTAAAGATTATTTTTAACTGCTTAAAAATTGCTTTTCATTAATCAGAATTGCAGGAGAGAGAGAATTAAATCAATGCTTCTGGCTGATATTTGAAAAGCGAAAGAAGATCAGCATTCTGAAACTTCTAAAATAAGTTCTGTCCTGGCTTATGCTTATCAAATCAACAACAACAAACAGAAAAGAGCTAAACCCCCCCCCCCACACACACACACACAATAACATTTCTTGCACTTGGTCCCATTTAAGGAAACTGCATAATCTCTAGGTGAAAAAATGTTAGAAGAGAAATCTTACAAGATGTGTCCCTATATCATGTGGGAGAGCTTGCTGCCTTGAAGGAGGTGGTATGCACCCACTCCTGAAGAGGACCTCTCTGAATATAGAAGTATGTGAGAACAACCACATAATTGCCACTATTCCTCCCTTTTCCCCCTTCTTTTATCAAGATGCTTGATTATGTGGTGGCTGGTCCTCTTCATGCATTCTTGGAGGAAATCAGTTATCTAGACCAGTGCTTCACAACATTTTGTTCTCCATTTGATTTGGACTTCAGCTCCCATAATTTCTGGCTGTTGGCCAAGTTGGTTGGGACTTCTGGGAGCTGAAATGCAACACAAATGGAGGATCAAAGGTTGGGAACCAGTGATCTAAACCCATTTCAATCTAGTTTCAAGCCAGGATACAATGCTAGTTACCCTGACTGATGGCCTGCTCTGTGTGAGTACTTGTTGATCTCATTGGATTTTGATACCATTTAACAAGGTATCCTGCTGGATCAGTTCTATCAGATAGGAGTGGGAAACACTGTGTTGTGGTGGGTCTGATCCAACTGGTTCAAAAGGGGACCAGTTCCAAATGGGACTCCTGTTCAATACCATGGCCATTAAGTTGTGGGGTCCCTAGTGGTTTCTATCTTGTCCCTCTATTCTGTTCAGTATTTATATGAAACTTTTGGCAGTGGCATAATTGATGAGTACAGAGGTAGTGGTGACCTGCACCAGGTGATACCTCAGAAGAGAAGTGACACCTGGTTGGGCCCTCTTACTGCTGCAGGGTAAGAAGAGGTGAGCACACCCCTCCAGGCTCCTCAGTAAGAGGCCAATGCTGCAGTGAAGAGGTAGGCAAACATGCCCTTTTGATTGCTACCACCACCACCCCAGCAGCACCCCACACATACTGGGTGATATGAGGTGTGGGGACACCACTGCTACTGGGGGAGGTTGTTAGGAGTTTTGAGGTTATGTGCTACCAATATGCTGATGACACTCAGCTCTACAGTTCCTGGATGCTGTAATAGCCTGGATGATGGACAATAAACTAGAGCTCAATTCCATTTGGCAGTTATCAATTCCAGGAACTAGATAAGCTATGTGTCCTGGATAGGATTTCACTTCCTAAAAGGAACAAGTACTAACTTGGGAGGTCCAGGTAGATTCCATGGCTCAGTGTGCTTCAGGCCAACTTCAGTTAGGTTACTGCAATGCACTCTGAGTGGCGCTGCCCTGAAGATGACTCAAACCTGCAGTTATTGCAAAATATAGCAGCTAGACTGCTGACAGGAATAGCTTATAGATATTATGTAACAGTGGTTTTAAAGGAACTTTATTGGCTGCTAATAGTTTCTGGTCTGAATTCAATGTGCTGATAATGACATTCAAAGCCCTAAATGACTTAGGACCTTAAAAATTCAATTAGTGTCTATCTATATGCCTGACCAAGGTTTGAGGTCTTCTAGAGGGATTGTCCCATTAAAGCAATAAACTGTGGGAAGATATGGGAGAGGCCATTCTCTTGTTTTAAAATTCATGTTGATTTTATTGTACACTGCTGTGAAATCTGCAAATATAGGGCAGGATATAAAAACATGGTTAGCATTATTTTAAAATAAGGGCAAGAAAGAAAGAAAAACCTTGTCATTTTTGCTTCCCTCTTCTGAAATCTATGCCCCCAACACACGCATGTATGCAACATCTGAGTACTATTAATACATTTATTTGTCTTTTTAAATTGATGTGTGTTTTAACCAATGTGTTTTAATTGATGTTGTTTGTTAATTGTTGTTGCCTCACCTCATTCCATGGGAGAGGCATGTAAGAATTATTATTATTATTATTATTATTATTATTATTATTATTATTATTATTATTATTATTATGGTCCAGGCTGGCTGAAAAACTGGAGTCATGAGTAGGAGCAGACTTCTTAAGGGCTAATAGAATGCATTGAAATACGTTGTTGCAAGACCCACTTGTTCCATGTTTGGAAGGATCTAATTAGGAGAATTTATGATTAGCTCAAGAGTGGGGCCCTAACAACATCCCACGAGACCAGAGTACTGATATGTATACGAGAGGACTAAGAGATTCCTGCAATGGATGATGCTGAGACAGGCTTCTTCAATTAAGGTCTAAATATTT
>CM034703.1:311174355-311189857 GCA_020142125.1 Phrynosoma platyrhinos
GTTTATGTGATTAGTTAATCATTAATAAACTTCAAAATCTAATTCATTTATATTTATGTTGAAGGAAACTTTTAATTATCAACTTTATGTTAAATTGTCATTTAAATTTAAGTTTAAAGTCTTATCAGAAAGAAGCCGAAAATGCCATGATTTGATGCTCCTCTTCCTTGTTCCCAAAATTTTTAGTTTTTACTCCACACAGATTTCAAGTGTTTCTACAATTTTCTGAAGTTCTCCAGATTTTATAGATGCAAAGAAATGTCCACTTTCTGTGGTATGGATCCTTTATTATATTTAGAAATTGGATGTGAGTTGAGGAGGCTCAGTTACTGGAATTGATAACTTCAAAAACCCTTAACATGAGCAATACCACTGGAACATTTCTTTACTAAGTAGCTTGAACCCTGAGACCCAAACATTGTAACCCTTGAGATCTTTTCTGACAGACTAACAAAAAGTAAGAAATATTTTCCCTCAAAAATTCAAGATAGCTCTGCTTTGAGTAACAGTAAGGAAATGTAAAATTTGCTGGCTTTTCACTATGCTTCCTCATTTATTTAATTAATAGCAATGAATAACTTAATTATGGAATTATGCTAATGCTGAAATTTCAACTTAAGCCAATCAATTAAGTTAAAAAATAAATTTAATTAAGTTGCCCCTCTTCATTAGAATGTTTCTAACTTAGTTGATAACTTAATCAATTTTAATTAGTTCCGACCACTGACAGCATGAGAGCAGATTTCTCATGGCCACAGATTGGAACCTATGTGTTGATAATAATTATATTAAAATCAGTTGGGAAGATTGAATTAAGCCAAAACATGATTTGCCTTTTCTTCAAACAAAACTCAGTATAATCTGGGACAATTTCTAAGCAATTTGGTTTGCTACATTGTTCCCCCAGTTTTAAAAAAATGTAAGCATGTGATTGACAAAACGAGATAAGAGAAGAGAGAGTGGAAGACAGAACATACCCTTTAACATTTCACAGATGAAAACCAGGACACATGTAGAGAGCAATCAAGTTGACAAACATTATTTATGAATTTAAAGATATAGCTATGTTAGGGGAGTTGCAGACTGCCACAAATAGTGCAAATTGAGTCCACTTTTAGGGTTAGGATTAGTGCTAGGGAATCATGGGAGTTATTTTTGTTTTTTTCCTGAGGCATTGAGCCTTCTCTGTCAGAGCGCTCTGGTGCCAGAATAAAATACAATTCCCACGATTCCCTAACCCTAACCCTTAAAGTGGACTCAATTTGCACTATTTCTGGCCGTCTGCAACCCCCTTAGTCTGTAGAATTAATATGTATAGAGATTTTGTAGAACCTTTGAGACTAACTGAAAAAAAGAAAAAAAGAAGTTTGTAGCATGAGCTTTCATAGACTTTAGTCTATTTCTTCAGATGCTTATGGTGGAGTGGAAGCCAGGGACAGACAGGAGTGCAGGAGTTTAATTGAAAAGAAATACTGGCTACTGCAGACCCAGTCAGCATAAATAGAACGCATGAGCTCTACATGATACGTAGTTTGTAAAGGGCTCCCAACACATAGATCCTTAGGAACAACATCCTGTTGTTTGCACTTGTTTAGAAAGAAGATATCTGCCTGTAACTGGACAAGTTTCTTGAAGAGGTTGATAGATTTCCTTGTCATTCAGCTAAATTTAGTGCTTTCCATAGTGGTAGAATTTAAAGATATAACCATGTTATTTATGAAGAAGAACAGACAAGCTAAAACAGATTGCAGTAGATTGCTTTTGCCTGACCCTACTGGGAAGGGCAACATTTCTTCTCTCCCCTGGGCTAAGTTAATTGAAAGCAAACTACTTTTGCACTTTGAACTATGTTTGCAGCAATTGAATTAAGTGAAGAGGGGAGAAAGTGGGTGGAGGAGAGAGAAACTGGGATATTTTAAAAGCAGTTGAAAAAAATAGCATGACAGAGCATTAATCAGAAATATCCCTGTCAGATTGGGATAGTTGGAGGGTATGGAAAGAAAAGAAAGAATCACACAGGATACATGGAGGAATGGAAGGGGCACATGGAACAGGATAAAAGACAAAACAGAGCACTCAGACCAGAAGACACATAGTGAACAAGACAAACTAAAAGAAAGAATAGAACAAATATGTGGAGAGACAGCTTACATGACACCAAAGAAGGACAGGAGGAAACATACCAAAAGACTCAGTGGAGGAAAAGAAATTGAAAAGGATTCTTCTGGATTGCTGAGAATGTGATTCCAGACCTACATACCATAAAATGCTTTGAGGCCAGGGAAGGTCACATTTGATGGCTTTCATGGACAAAAGACCATCACCGATGGTGCCATGCAGTGCATTGGAAGTACAACCAGAGGGTCAACCCCCTTCACTATAGGAATGTAACATAAATCTAAACATCAAGTTACCCTTTTCAGAGTAAGCATAATGTATATAAATGGAGTTTATAAAATTTTTTACTGCAAATGTAATGAAGTTGCACTTTTTCACTAACTCTCCTATTTCTGCTCATGGCTTCCTCTTACACTGCTTTAAAAATATTGTTGTCTTGAGACAATGTGGGCAGGAATCCATATTACCCAATGGTCAGCCAGCTAGGACTATTCAGGTAGTCAAGACCCAAGTTATTTGACTCATTCCTGTGATTTGTTGCTGTAATCTTTATCAGAGAAGTATGAAAAGAAGCCCAAAAGCAGCAGATCCTACATCAATATGTACATGTCAATAAGGTATGAACTGTCCTCAATATAATCACAATATCTTCAGATCCCATCCCATCCTACAACTTGATCTTTCAAGAAAGTAAATATGCCTGGCCTCCACTCCACCAAATGCATCTGAGGAAGTAGACTGAAGTCTATGAAAGCTCATGCTGCCAATTTATTTCTTTCAGTTAGTGTCAAAGGTGCTACAAGATCTCTCTACACACAGTATCTTCAGTTAATCAACAAGAGGATGAGTAAACATGGAGTGATCCATGGAGTTACTGCATACATCATGAATATTCTGGACTCAGGATGGGTAGATTGTGGCCCTCTAGATATTTCTGGACTGCAGCTTCCATCATCCCTCACCATTAGTTATCCTGGCTAGGGTTGATGGCAGTTGTAGCCCAATCATGTCTGAAGGGCCACAAGTTGACCATCCCATCCCATCCCAACTTGATCTTTCAAGACAGTAAATGTTTAAGCACACACAAAGAATCTCCAGATGATTCTGCATCTTAACTCTAGTTGTATTCTAACCTTACTCAAGCAACCTTAACTTCCTCTTTTATTTCCTTCACTAATAGAAATCTGCTGTTGCATGGCTTGTATGTTGATTTCACATATTGTTTGTTAAATGTGCTGTGAAGTTTTCAAAAAGTCAAGCAGACCCATGTTATGTCAGGTCACTAGTTAAAAACAGAAACGCATCTGAGGCAAAATGATAGGGTAAATTAATGTTAAACCTTAATTCAACTGGATGAATTCCACTTTTCTTTTCACACTTTTGTCTAAACATGAGCTATGCTCTTTTCAAAGCTGAGAAGAATAAAACATTTCCAGGTAGTTAAACACAGGAACACACTGTGGGCAAAGATTACATGGAAGGTCATATCAGAAAGACAGTGTGATCTTGAAGACTGTGAGTTTACTAATCCAAAAGTTGTAATTACACCTACTTAACATACTTTGTGAACCATTTTTATGAAGAGGTAGAATGACATGGTGAGCATGTAGCATTTTGTATTTCTTTTCTGATAGATTTCTCTTAAGAAAAATGACCAAGACTTGGCATAATCTTGTTATTGATTTTTTAAAAAAAAATCCATTACATTTGTGGCATAATTAAAAATTAAGGCATTCTTATCATCCAAATGGTTTCGTTCTCTCCTATAGCTAATTTTGCTGTACATTTGAAGGAAATACATGCAGGGAGACTATACATAAGCAGGCATTTCATAAGGTAAATTGGTATCCAATGTGGTTTAGTGGTTCCAATGTCAGACTAGGACTATGGGAAGCCTAAGTTTGAATCTCTGTTCAGCCAAGGAAACCACTGGGTAACTTTGGGCAAGTCACACACTATCTGCCTAAGAGGAAAGTAATTGCAAACTTTCTCAGAATAAACTTTGCCAAGAAACTCCTCTGACCAGGGTTGTAATTCTTTCCTAAGTTTCTTCTCAAAGATAGCAATAAGTAATTTCAGCAATTTCCTTCCTGCTTCAAGAAAGTCTGAAAACCACACATTTTTTGAAGGCTTTTCACAATTTGGGACTCATTCTGTCAAAATTTGCATATGATTGTTTTGTCCAGAAAGCAGCATTTTCTGCATGGAAAGTAATATCAACATCCATGGCAAACTGCATTTTCTGTGTAGGGATTGATATTTCTGCATTTTAATAGTATTTTTTAATTCAGAGAATGCTGTTATCTACCCAGAAAATGCTGCCCCTGCACAAAACAACCACACGTGAATTTTGCACAAAATGAGTCTCAAACTGTGACAATTCTTCTCAGTCCAGAAAAACATATTTTTAAAACCATTTTTGAATATTTTAAAATGTTCTTTCCATCCCTGCCCATGACAGGATCACCATTTAGCTGTAGTTGACTTGAAGATACATAACAATAACCTTTGAAATTATTACTTGTAGTCTGGACAGAAGGAAAGGGGAGCACAAACTAGCTAATTAAATCCATCCTTTCTGGTTCTTTGCCTGGCCATCTCCACTAAATGGTACTTTGCCCTCTTCATTTCTAGACCAGCAAGGCTGAGTTCACTGAAGATGAATGACAAGGCCTGAGACAAAGTTATTCCAAAAACATTTGATTCTACTTAAAGATTTAGTAAGGCAACGAGTTACCTTGAAGGGGTGGCAGCGCTAATTTTAAAACAATTAACAAAGATAAATGTATTGCCAAATTCGAGAGCTCAAACTTTAACCCCCAGATGAATTCATTGCCTGCCCAACCCCAGTTAAGATTTTGGGGCTGAACTTTTAACCTTGCTGTGCACTTTTGGCCCTTCTGCTTGTAGCTACCTCTGAAATGAATGCAGACCATTTTACACTTCCAAAAGACCAATACAAAATGGCTGGAAGTTCTGTTCCTTCATCATACCATTTCTTACCTCTAATCTTTACTTGAGGTGAAGACTGGAGAATAACTGAGAGAAAATTTCCTTCCTGGAATACCAGAGAAACCTGGAAATTCCAAGCCAATTAGGTTAAAGTCCATTTTTGATCAATGGATATAAAACAGTATCAGTAACTGAACAAGTAAGATCATTCTTCAGATGTTTTTGGACTTTATTTGCTGTCAAGTCAACTTTAATATTGGGTGACCCTATAAATGACACATTTTTGAGACCCTGTTATTAACATCCTGGCTCAAGTCTTACAGATTCAGAGCCATGGTTTACTTGATGTGTTCTGTTTATTAATTAAACAGGGAGGGTGATAAAATCCTTGTCAATTTAGCCAATGGAAGATCATTCTTTTTCTCCCTATCCTCTCCTTACAGTAGCCTCTTATCCAGTATAGGTAATCAACGATTGTTGATTACTGTTGCATCAGGACAATCAACTATTGTGACACTCCCTACCATAATTTTTCATGAACTACAGAATCAAAACTTTTGCTCTAGGACATTAAGATTTTGGACTACATCTCCCATAATGTGTTACCATTGGTTATTGGTTATACTGGCTTGGCCTTTTGGGAGTTGTGAGTTGAAAAATTCTGGAGAACTACAGTTGCTCACCCCTATTCTAGACATATTACTGCACAGTGCTGTACGTGTCTGCTCAGAAGTGTGTCCCATTTATTTGAATGAGGCTTCTCCCCAGATATGTGTGTAACAGAACTGGACCCTTAGCATTGCTGAGGAAGAATCAGCATTTTTCCAAAAGACTCTCAGGTCCTGTAGCATTTTTTAAAATAATTCTTTGAAAAGGCCAACAAACATTCTTGATTGTGTTTTGACAAAGTTCCCTCCACCAAAGACTACTGACTGAATGAACAGTGATGGGATGAAAGTAGTTTGAGCATTGGACTATGGCTGGAGATCTGGGTTCAATTCCCCACTCAGAGATGGAAACCCACTAGGTGACTTTTGGCAAGTCACGTGCTCAGAAAGCACCATGATAGGTTCACCTTAGAGTTGCCATAAGTCAGAAATGACTTGAAGGCACACAACAACAACAACAACAACAACAACAACAACAACAACGGAATGAAAGTGATGCATTTCTTTGAAGCCAAAATGAATGGAAACAAACATTCTAATCTGGCTCTCTCCCACTTGGTATGGTGGCGCAGTGGTTAAATGCCTGTACTACAGCCACTCACTCATAAACCACAAGGTTGCGAGTTCAATACCAGCCAGGGCCTAGGCTTGACTCAGGCCTGCATCCTTCCGAGGTCACTAAAATGAGTACCCAGCTTGTTGGGGGGGCAATCAGCTCACAGTTGTAAACCACTTAGACATCCCATAGCATGATATGAAGCGGTATATAAATGAAGCTGCTTTGCTTTTGTTTTATTTTGATATATTGCCTTCTCTTTGTCCATTGAGGGGTGCTTGACTTAGCAGATGTTCCTGGACTACAACTCACATCATCTCTTGTGACTTCTCATCTAGAAATTGCTCTTGCCCATTTGCTCTAAGGTTGCCAGATCAGAAGTACCCAAGCAAAATCTGAGACTTAGGGATGATGCCTTGTGGTGGCACAGCAGGCTGGCCTTGGTGATATTGTAACACAAGATATCTTAAGCATCAACCACAGTTTCACAGAGTATGCCATTCAAATAAAGAATGCCCAAACTAACAAGAAACATTTCAAGGCCATGTTCTCATCCTGAAATCCCCCCCACAAGAAACAGAGAAGAAGGGCCTTCCCAACACAAATACATTTACACGCTGTACAAATGTCAACATGCTAATTTTCTAAGTAAGCCATGTCAAAGCTTCCAAACAGATTTTCAGTCAAAATACACAGTTCAAAAAGTCTAGACTTGTTGGCATTTCTTTATACTTCTGATGGCTTCATATATGGCATCTCATAAGTTGTCAGTTGTCAGGTACTGACAATTGACATTTCATATTACATAACAAACGTGGGCAAATAACAAACAGCATTATATGTTATATAGTGAATACTATCAATTAAAAAACTACATATAAACGCAACCCAGTGGTGCTGTTCTACTCAAAAAGAAGTTTTTGATTCCATGGATAGCACTGTTAGTGAAAGAGTGTTTAACTGGAAAATAAGTGCTTCTAGAAGATACAAAATTTGAAGAATGTCATTCCATTTCAGCTAGTGATTCTGGGAAATGTTAATTACCACTCCATATCAATTATCAAAAACTCAATCAACTGTAAGACTATGAACTATCAGGTATCTGATAATGAAATCAAATATTTCCAGGCAAATACAGGAATCATGTCTTTTGACAGCATATTTTATAGTAATGCAGACAATTTTTAGTGAATATTTGAGCATGCATCAAATCTTCTGGAGAACATTCACTAGGAAAATGTTGAGTATACGATTTTAGTGGATGAATGGATCTGGCATGCAAAATGTGTATGACAAACTCAGTATGAGCAACTGAAGTGATGGCTTCAACATATGCTTACTTTTACATGCAGGTGTGGATTATCAAAAAGCATATTTCACTGGCATAAATTTTTTAAAAAAAATATGCATATCAACAGCTACCAACAGACCATCTGCAATCACTCTAGTGTACAGGTGTGGCCTCTCCATTTTCTTCAAATACACAGCTTCTGCTGCATTTTCACATATCCACAATCTATTGTATTATTAGCATAATTTCAAAAATCTTGTCATGGTCCCTGCTTGCACTGGTCAAATACAATGAACTCTCCCCTCACCACATTCAACCCATGGGAAACCAGAAGATGCAAGGCCCAAACTTCATCCAGCGTGTTCAACATAAGAACTGAGATATACCCAAAATGACCAGATGCAAAGGAGGAAAAGGCACCCAAAATGTAGGACATTCAAGAAAAATATAGGACATTACTACATTAAAAACTAAAAACACTAATATAAATATAAATTCACGCTTCTTAGTCATGCTCAAAATGGAAGATATTTTGAAATTCCTCCTGGACAGAAGGGTAAATTTAGGGCATGTCCTAAAAAAGGAAGACATCTGGTCATGCTGGGTATACCTCTTTGAAACAAATTGTTAAAAGTTACCTTTTCCTTTGCATTTTGTGGGAAAATCTGGAGCACTCCAGGCAGCTATTTGAAACATGTCCCATTGAGCCATCCAATACATCCATCACTGCAACCAATCACTCGCTCTGAAGTCAATATGAGGCACCCAGCCATCCAATCATCTCTGGGTGCCTCATTCTGACCTGAGAATGAAGCAACCCACAGCAACATAAAAGCACCGGGTGTCCCACATTTCTAACATTGCATAGAGTGAGACATTGAAATTCATTCAAGCATTGACTTCTTCCATCTGGTGTGTTCACATTCCCTAACCTGCCCCTGTTCTTTGGATGCCTACACATGATTTCTAAATGCTTATAGTTTTAAGTTTATTTATTTATAATTTATATCATATTGTTGAGAAAAACAGGCAAAATTGTTTTTGGAGGCAGCCAATAGGAATCAGGCAGGGGAAAAGTGGGGGTGCTCTCAGTAGCGAGTATAAAAGGAGGAGGAGCCAGTGGTTTGGTGGAGAGTTTGTCAAATCAGATTATCACACAGGGACAGGATAAGGAAGGGATTGTTCCACCATCCTTATCCCATCTTTAACTCATCCTTAACCACAATGATGCAAAAAGCTTTCAAATTGTTGTGCCTCCATTAACCTGTCATCAAAGTGGCATTGTATTAACATGAAATTCTGTTAATACAAAACGCCAGCCAATGTCGCTTTAATGATAGGTTAATGCCAGGTTAATGATGTGATTGGCATGACTTCATCTGGAAGCCTTTAGCACCATTGTCATCATTCGCTCTTCCCGGATGGGATAAGTGCGAATGCAGTGTGAAAGTCCTTCCCGTGATCATGCAGGAAGAATGGGACAGTAAAGAGACAGGGATGGGATGGGATGGGATGGGATGTGCAGTTAGCAGTAAGGGGTTCAGTCTGGATGGGATTCATATTCCCAGACCAGGAAAAGAAGAGACAGGAAAAGTCCAGTATTAGAGAGTGTATCAGTATCCTGTGAGATGTATAGCCAGGAAGGCTGTGGAAAATATAAGAAGAGCTGAGCTGAGAGAGAGCTGAGCTGGATGTATTATGAGTATAATAGGTAACTTGTGAAGTTAACAGCTTAAGGAAGCTGGGTGTAGGTTCTGTGGGAACCAAGTCAATGAAGGAACATAAATATAGTGAGGGAAAGTAACAAAGTTGTAACAATTGAAGTAATCCGTACACTGTAGCATAAGCTTGAGAAACATCCATTAAGAAAGATACAGTAATAAGTTCTGAATGTAAATAAAGTTCTGTTCTTTGTGTTTAATAAGGAGTTGCCTGAAGTAGTTTACAGATAACAACAAACACACTACCAAGTATATTAGAATACTACCAAAAGTAGTAAGAACAGTTGTTAATAAATACACCTCAGTTAGTGAGTGGATAGCTGTCACATATAAATTGGTGCCAAACGACTGGGATTTAAAAGACCCATTGTGCTGGCATGAGAGAGAGACTGAGTGGAGGGGGGTCTCCACACACATCATGAGAAGGCATGAATCACTCAAAAAGGTAATAATGCTAGGAAAGGTAGAAGGCAACAGAAAGGCCAGATGGATAGATCTTCCTCATAGCACCAGATCCACAGGGAGTGGCAGAAATTTTGAAGGTGGCTTTGCATGGGTCACAACAGGCTAGAAAACAGATTCTTGCATCCTGTTCATTAAAAGGACAGATCCAGGTATACATGTATGTCACTAAGAGGATAACAGGCTTCTATGTAGTTCCTTGTGACAGTTAATTTGGTTCTTGCCTTCCCATTTCCTCTGCAAATAATAATAATAATAATAATAATAATAATAATAATAATAATAATAATAATGTATCTCACTGACATGGAGCCCTACCCCATAACACAAGATGCTTACTACAACCTTCTCTCTGCTCTCCCCATGTCTCCTTTTTTCCAGTTCTCACATGCTTGCAAAAAGCTGCTAGAAGCAGCACAGCCTTATTATGCTCAAAGATAATAGCACTCTTAGTGGAAGAAGTGCAGGGGGGCACAGAAGAGGGAGGTGGCAGCTGTGCTGAGGAGAAAGGATGAAGGTCTCTCTGAGGGCATCAGGATTCTGCTAAACTGCAACATTTCTAAAGCAAAAACCCTACTGGCTCAGAGGAAAAATACTCATTTCAAGCCATATTCACAACACCAGCCAGTGTTCCCCACTAGCATCCATTCTCTTTTATTACATTTGTGGGTGCTTTTATATCTTCTGCAGAGCAAAGGCCTTCAAGTGCATCATGTTTAGCTAAAAATTTCTTATTAAAATTTCATATAGAAAAGAGCCTCTAATCCTTGTCTAAAACTCTCCAATGATACCTGTAGCAGCATCTCTCTCACACACATCCTGTCCCCCTCCCTAGTAGAAACATCTCCATGTGATTGTTAAAGGAAAAAGCAAAATGTGTCATAAATTTGAGGTTTAATTAATTTTTCTTAAATATTAAATAAGGACAGTACACTCGTCCCTCCACATTTGTGGATTTGACTTTTGTGGATTTGATTATTCAGGAATTTTATTACTATGTTCTCTCTAGGAATATCTAGGTTCTCCAATGCAACTCTATGGTCATCTTTAACCAAAAGTCACACAGAAGTATCTAGAGATTCCTAGAGAGAACACTCCACTAGGCATTTATAACTCCTCCAGTGCAATTCTGTGGTCAATGTCTGGCAGATGTTGACCAAAGGGTTGCACTGGAGGATCTAGAGATCCCTAAAAGAGATACTTTTACTTCTCTCAAGTAAAAACATAGTGTTTTTTGTTATTTGCACTTTTTCCACATTCACGGGGGTCCTGTGCCCCTAACCCCAGCAAATGCGGAGGGACAAGTGTATTCAAGTGCAGGAGCATGAAAGACTGGGCTTCAATTAACGTATGTTCCATGCATTTAGTAAAAAAAAAAAAAGGGGGGGTGTCAGACCTTGCAGATCTCACCACTAATCCAGTGGCCCCATCCTCTTTAGCATCCATGTGTTGGACAGAAGTGTGGCAAAGGTATGAGCATATGCATTTCATCTGATTGAGATCCCAGTCACTGATGGGTCCCAAATGCATGAAGTACATATGATTATGTAGATTGTTGTTCTTGTTGCTATGTGCCTTCAAATTGTTCCAACTTATGGCGACTCTAAGGTGAAACTATCATAGGATTTTCTTAGCAAGTTTCTTCAGAGGGGGGTTGCCTTTGGCATCCTCTGTTGCTGAGTGAGTGTGACTTGCCCAAGGTCACCCACTGGACTTCCATGATCGAGCTGAGATTCAAACCCTGGTCTTTGAGTGTCCTAGTCCAACTCTTAAACCACTACACCATGCTGGCCCCTATTATTATGTAGATACTCCTTTAAATGTGTTCCAACTGCCATGACTCAGTGCTTTGGGATTCTGGGATCTGTAGTTTTGTGACATATTTAGCCTTCTCTGTCAGAGAGCTCTGGTATCATAGCAAACTACTTATTCCAGGATTTCATAGGATGGAGCTGTGACAGTAAAAGTGGTGTCAAACTGCAAAAATTCTGCAGTGTGGCAGCAGTCCTAAGTGGGCTCCTTTTATATATTCCATTTCATTTAAATGCATACCCCTGGCCTACCACTTTTTCCTCTGCATGATCCCCCATTCTCCTTATTCTGACTCTCCTCTTGGCCACAGCACAGATCGGCTTCTACCACTACTTTGCCTCAGCCTAAGCAGACTGCCAGAAATAGTGCACATTAAATTGAGGCACTGCCCTGGCTCAGTGCTAGGGAATCATGGGAACTGTAATTTATTGTGGCACCAGAGCTCTCTGACAGAGAAGGCTCAATGTCCCAGAAAAAAATACAGTTCCCATGATTCCCTAGCACTGAGCCAGGGCAGTGCCTCAATTTAATGTGCACTATTTCTGGCAGTCTGCTTAGGCCTATACTCTCACAGAATAAGGATGGACATTCGATTGCTAAGCAACCAACATATGCAGTCTCCCATTGTTGCTCAATTCTTATTTTCCTTTAAGGATTAGCTACATTTAAAGCCCACTTTCTTGGAAGTTATTGAACAGCAACTGTGAGTATATGAATGGGTGTTGGTGTGTGAGAAACAGAGAGAGAGAAGGCACATTTGTATTTGCTGAGCTAAGTAAAAGACTAGCACAGTCTGAAATCACCCCATTATCTTTATGTTGACACTTTGTCCAAAAGATATATGCCGGGCTTCAGGTAGGTTATTTGTAATCCTTCTAATGATGATGACAACAAATACAGTGCAGTGCCCTCCAACTGACACAGAGAGCCTGTGCTATTCTTCACAACCACTCAAGGAATAAATTGGTTGTCTACATATGCACATACCCTTCTCCCTACCCCAGTTTAATAATCACAGATCCATAGCTTGATGAGGATTTATTGTATTATCATATCTGGAAAAGGTAGCAGAAAGATCATGGATATGGAAACTGCCAAATTCTCAGCTCAGGACAGGAGCAATCCATATTATTTCCTTCCTACATGTGATACGCATTGCAACTCTGTTCCTCTTTATGCAAGCAGACGTTTCAAATCCTGATAATGCTGACAGTCATATGTAAACATTAAAAAGTCCCAATCAAATTTGCCACCTGTCCAAAATCTTGGATAGCACCCTGAAAAATGGTGGCAGTCATCTAAATGTAGTGCTCAGTGCTCCCATGGGAGTGTCAATGTTTCTTAAATGGTTGGCATTCACCAAATAAGAAATGGAAAAACTATTCAAATATATTCAAAAATGGAACATAGAGAGATCTTGTAGCACCTTTGAGACTAACTGAAATAAATAAATTGACAGCATGAGCTTTCATAGACTTCAGTCTACTTCGTCAGATGCACCTGAGGAAATGCATCTGTGGAAGTAAACTGGTCTATGAAAGCTCATGCTGCCAATTTCTCTCTTTCAGTTAGGCTCAAAGTTGCTACAAGATCTCTCTACATACTGATTCTGCAGACTAACACAGCTATATCTTTATGTTAAAAAATAATTAAAATATTTTGTTTTGTTTTGTTTTGTTTTGTTTTTTAGTGTTGGGAATCTAATATGGAGAATCCTGGACTGAATAAAATATTCAAAGTACTTAACTTATTCTGTGTAAAAAGTCAAACATAGATTTGTATGTGTATATAGAAAATAGTATTTTCTGTGCTGAAATATTCCTTTGAGTACATACATAGCCAACCTACTCAGGAATTTGTAGTCAACACCAGCACCAAACTCACAAGTTTTTTCACATAAAAATCCACAGCTGGTTCTCTCCCAAGTACTGACTTTTAGAACCCAATTGCAGGGGGAAGGAAGTGCTTTAGTTTTTGCAATTGTTAAAATATTAGGAATCAGCAACCCTTAGCAAATGACCCAGAGAACAACCAATAGATATGAATCTATTTTCTTCCCACTCTAGCCCTATTGAACATCAAGGAATGAATCTACCAGAAGAATTTCCATGAAACATCCACAATGCAACAAAATATTGTGGCCGACACTGTATCTGAAGCCACTGACAAATTCAGCAAGATCAGATCAGCAAGGAAAAATTCCCTTCATTAGACCATTAACCAGCTGCCACTATCCCTTAGTTAATTTAAAAAACAGACTTGAATAATAAAATAAAATATGTTATTTAGGAAAACCTGAAAATGTTCAGCTGTGCTATATCAAAACATCAATGGAAATGGCAGACAGGTCAAAAGTAAACACAGATATGTTCAACCAAAGGTCATTATTTTAATAATGGGCAAACTGCTGATTCCTCTTAATTTGAAGGAACCTCTGGTAAACTCTTTAAATATCAAGATGGACAAGGTTATATCTTAAAGGTTTCATAGATGTGAGAATCCTGTCAACATTCTCAAAGGAGACTAGAAAAAAATAGCCCAAGCTACAGTGACAAGCAGTCAATCCTAAAATTGCTGATTAGATGTCCAAGTCAGCCCAAATGTAAGGGGCTTTATCAGAAAAGAATTGAAGAAAGGTTTCACAGCACATAACTGTTGGTTCACCTTCCAGGACTCCAGCTTAGGACTTAATAAACCCTTTTCCACCTGAAAGAGCTCAATTGGACACAATTTAACTGACACGACAGTGATGGCAGAAGAAAAATCTCATCTTTGCTACCATCACCACTTCCCCATAGTTCCACACATGCACTCTTTTCTTATGTCCTATTGCAAGCCTGGTCAGATTCATCATGATCCCCCCTCCTCCTCTGGTATTCATTTGTGCCATTTACCATACACTTCTAGTTCTCCCAGCTCAACCCTTATGCAGTATAGTGAGGAGACAGCAGGGAGCAGACCTCTTTACAGGGCCATTCAAGTGAGTATTTCACCTTTCTAGTAGGGTATCAACAGGATCTCCATTGCAATAGCCACAATGTTCTGTTGGTGATGACAATCTGAAAATAATCTTACACTTGACAGAGATTTTGGCTTTTAGGTAATTAGTACTCAATTCTGTTCTGAAATTGTACTTTATGCCTCATGAATCCCAGCACACATCCCTGCCATCTCACCCACCTCTCTCTTTTCCTGTTTGCAAAATCCAGGCAAAGGTCTTATTTTATCGACAAAAAACTATGATTTTATGACTATGACCTGGTAAATTCCCACTATTTTTGCTCATCTACTATTCTTTACCAAGTGAAAATGAACACGCTTCAGAAATGGCAAGAAAGGGGAGAAGGAGCAAAAGAAGATCTGACTAGCACCACCCAAAGACAGGATATAGCATGTAACAAAGACAACACATTACAGTGAATAGCATGTACAGGATGATAGCATGTAACAAAGACAACACATTACAATCACACAACAGCAACTAATCTACATAAAATTTTGGTTCTGATCAATACTTACCTCTTATCTCTTACTGATGACCCATTAACAAGATGTCTTCAATTACAGTGACTACTTCTCTTCTCTTAGAACATGCAAGATTCTTTGCCACCAAGCATTGTGTACGTAAGGCTTTGCTGTTTCAATTTTAGAGACAAGCAATAAAGGAAGCCATATCCTTTGTTGGTCATTGAGCTGACTGTAAAATATATTCACAGGCATTATATATGGTGGCTGTAACAAAGCTTGAATTTCATCTTGAAACATGCATTTTCATTGTCTCACTTGCCTATTTACAGAGCAGCCTGAATAAGATATGGAGGATAAAAGGTGGTAACCTATCTATCTATCTATGTCACAAAAAGCAAATGGGAATATTTCCACATCATGATATGCCATGGTTTGTGTTAACCATGCTTTGTTG
>CM034703.1:311196683-311207487 GCA_020142125.1 Phrynosoma platyrhinos
TGTGATAACGTCCAAAGCTCTACATTCCTGAGTCAGCATATCCAAGCTGCTGGCTGAGGGGTTCTGGGAGCTGTAGTCCAAAAAGAAAGAGGAACTTTTCCAACTTTTCTTTAGCTGGAAGGGAGAGGCAGGAGTGGGAGAAATTTTGACGTGAGCCACAAATGCTTCTCATCACAGAGCACACCTTAGTATGACAGCTATGTCCCTGCAATTTCTCTGGGTGAATTAGTGCAGCTGCAAGAACAGGAGAGGTCTCCACTCTACCTTGTCTCAAAGCATTACCTCAGCTGTTGTTCTGATAGCATAGCTGAGATCTAATGCCATTTGGAGCTGCAGTTCTAGAGTTCATTTTGAAGCACTTGATTATACTTTGAGAAGAAATAGTCTCACAGCGCCAGTCATTTTCTCAAATACACTGGAAGAAAGGGCCAGTCTATGGCTCAGTAAATACAACAGGCTAAAAAGTTATGAGCTATCAGGCTAAGCTGAATTGACTTACTGATATTACCTGCAATGAATGAGTTTTAGATGGCCTCTCATAAATAGAAGGCTACAGAGCCTGTGATTTTTATGGATGTCTTGTACTTATCAATATATATGAGGAATGATGCTGTCGAGATTTGAAGGGATACTGTGCAAACCACACCACTGTCAATTTAACTTTTTATGATTAAATATTTTCCGCTCTTAAAGGTTATTTAACATTTAACATAGCTCCTCTTCTCAGGGGCTGATAACTGTCTCTTTTTCTCTCTCTTCCTCTCTTTTTACATAATACTATAGGTTAAAAAATAGATGAGAAAGACATTTTTTTAAAAAAAAAAGTTTTTAAAAATAATTTACATTTAGATTATTTGAGTAATAGAATAATATTAACAAGTTGTTAGAGGTTTAAAATATTCTGGTGTGCACAGGTTTACCTTTAATTCCAATAACAGTTAGGCTCAATATACACTTGTCCCTCCCTGTTTGTGGACTTGGAGTCCGCGATCTCGGTCCTTTGCAGCAAGCTGGGATGTACAAAATAGTGCATGCCATGATCACACGCTGCCATTGAAATCAATGGGGCTTGGATATTTGCAATTTTCTCAATCCATGTGTGTGTGTGTGTGTGTGTGTGTGTTCAGAACAGATCTCCTTAGAATCAGGAAGGACGACTGTATTTTAACCCAGAGTAAAAGGCTTTTAAATTTGCTTACATAAAATAGAAAAACCTATCAAATTATTTTTCGCAGTTAGACTATGAAGTTTCAGTTCCAGTCCATCTGTAGGTAGGTATCTATATTTTACTTTATTCTATCTGTGTCATAGGGCTTTGCAGACTCAGGCCCACCCACCCCCACCCCAACTTAGCATGCAGTCTTCCTCTCCTTCTATCCTTCACATTTCCAAGCATTATTATTTTTTTTCCAATGTGTTGTGCCTTCTCATGATGTGGCCAAAGTATGACAGCCTCAATTTGATCATCTTGTCTTCCAGGGAGGTTTCTGGCTTGATCTGTTCAATATCCCACTTGTTTAGTTTTTTGGCTGTCCACAGCATTCTCAGCACTCTTCTCCTGCAGCAGATCTCAAATGAGTTGATTGTAGGTAGATATCTATATTTTATTCTATTCTATGTGCATCATAGGGCTGTGCATGTCCATTTAGAAACCAGAAGAACCTGTTAAAGTTCTATTTTTGGCAGTTCCCAGAATCCTCTTCTTGGGTATTCTGGGAATGGTTAGTCCCCTAAATAAAAATAAGTTCCATTTAATTCAATGAGATTTACTCAAAGGCAAATGTGTGCAGGTTGGCACCCATGGGACATTAATTGGCTACCATGCTGCAACGCTTTCAGTCTTAGAGCAACTGGTAATAAAACAATGGATTTATCCTGGATCAGTTTAGCAGAGGATAAAGTTATCTGCTCCAATCTACCTCTGCTTCCTTCCCTCTCTATCCTCATGCAACCCATCGTCCTGCTGCCAGTGTGCCTCCTACAGCCAGTTATTGCCCTTGGAAAGGTAGAGGTGGCCAGGGAGGATCAGGGGGAGTTTCAGCATCTGGATAGACATGGGGGGAAATCCTTTCAGGCCACATGGTGTTCCTTCAACATTTCCTGTGTGTATCCAGCTGCAGGAACATATGCTCCCCCAGCTACTAAATTGCCGTGAGTCTCTTCCTGGCAGCAGGAAGGTAGGTTGCACGGGCAATCATTGGGTGAAGGTGATTTGGGATACCTCCTTCTGTTACATCCATAAAAGCACCTATGTGTAAGTCACTCACAAGATTGCAACCAGTAAAACCTTAATTTAAACAAAAACAGTACGACCCTAAGAATAACAACAGTGCCAGCATAAAACCCCATTGATCATATCATATAATTGCAATCCAGATACACATGCATGCAGAATATACATACGCAGACTAAGGTTTAATCTGCACCACAGAAATAATGCAGTTTGAGACCTATTTCACTGCCACAGTTCCATCCTGTGGAATCCTGAGATTTGTAGTTTGTTGTGGCTCCAGAGCTCTCTGACAAATAAACATTTCACAAAAGTAAAAATCCCACAATTCCAAAGCACTGAGCCATAGGAGGTAAAACAGTGTCAAACTGCATTAATTCTACAGTACAGCTCAGACCTAAGGCAGATGTTAGATATGGTAAGAGTATATACATTTCCATCCACACTATGCAGATACACATAGAGATAAACTTCTGTTTGCTATCTATGCCCAAGGTCATGACAGATGCCAAAGATACAGCCTTTCAGAGTACCTTTCAGAGTGCCCACACACACACACACACACACACACACACACACACTGCAGTCTGTGGAAAACTCTTATCCCAAAAATACACATAGTTTGATCATGGTTGATTTTTAAGAGTTCTCAGACTTTTTTAAAATTAGTCCACAATTGATTAATAGGTTATTTATTTATTCATTAAAATATGTATGTTGTTGTGTGCCTTCAAGTCATCCCCAACTTATGGTGAATGCAAGTTTTATGATGGGGTTCAGACTTATGGGGTTTTCCTAGCAGGTTTCTTCAGAGGTGGTTTGTCATTGCCATTCTGTGAGGCTGAGAGAGTGTGACTTGCCCAAGGTCACCCAGTGGATTTATATGGCTGAGCTGGGATGTGAGTTTTGGTTTCCAGAATCATAATCTAACACTCAAACCCAGATATAGGGTAGGATATATATATTCTCATACAATGCATTAGTTCTATTTGTAGATATATATATATTCTCTTACAATGCATTAGTTCTATTTGTGGAATACAAAGAAGAGACCCTCCAATGGACCTCAGTTCTTGAACAAGCATATATAGAGAGAGGTATTCCCACAAGCATCATGGTCCCAAACCATTTAGGGCTTTAGGTATTACTTCTAGTATCTTGAATTTAGACCAGAAGATTAATTGTGGTACTTTGATTAACTGTTCCTGCTCACTTTAAAATGATGAGGTGTGATTTTAGTTTGGGTGGTTTCTATACCGGATCATTTTTTGTTATGTGCTATTCTGTACTTTCCACAAGTTCCATGGTGTGACAGCAGTACAGTATGCAGTATATAACCCTTCAGCCTCAGCACCTTGGATAGCTCCTTTAATTTTTTGAGTTTAAAAAAAAAGAGTGTATCCACTATATAATCTACATGGCAGACATCACCTGCCATTGGACATGGTTCTTCTCTGAATAGTTGGGTCCTTCTGCCCCATGGCTATCTCAATATGTGATTCTAGTTGATTTCATTTTATTCTTTTTGCCAGTCACCCCAGATGAAATCCATAAACACTTGGTGAAACCCTGTGTCAGGTAAATGTATGAAATAAATAGGGTAGAAATAACAGATTTTCCTTCCCCATAAAACACTCTGTGATTTCCTCCCCTTATTTTCTATAACCTTCTCGGGCACTTTAAAGGCCTCCTCTATCTCTTTGCAGCAGAGCCACGAAGGGCAGCAAATTATGACACAGTAATTATGATGATGGATGTGGAGGCAGTCCGTTATATTAGATACGCTGCTTGCGTAAAAAACCCAGCGCTACAAGATTGCATACTCCACTAAGCAGGATGCTCGAGATTGTAATGGCCAATATAGATTAACAACATTAGGTTAAGGCAGGACAATTATTCTTCTCTTTTTCCATTTGCCGTGGCTCCATTTTTCTCCCTGCAGCCCCTGCACCACTTCTTTACATTTCAGTACTCCTTGTTTGCAAGGTGCAACTGTTAGATCAGCCAGACACGTAAGGTGGATCTTCTCAAGTAAATCAAAAGCCATTCGGTCAGACTCAAGTAACTTGGACAAGTGTAAAGCAAGGTGGGAATGAAGAATGAGGTGTCCTGTCTGCTGCTAATTAAAGGTTGTGTTCTGCTTGCTTTCTCTGTCTCGTATAAACAGCAAAGAAGAGCGATTGATGGATCCACAGCAAAATCTTCACCATGCACTAAATGTATATATCAGAAAATATGCAGCAGCTGGGAGAAGGCTGTGACTAACCTTTCTCAGTAACAAACACAGAGAGGCCTGTAAAACTCAAGCTTGCTGCTAGAAAAATAGCCACCTTATCCCCCACAGGTCCTAATTATTTTAGCTTGAGGGGGGAACCCATAGGTTGACTACCTCCCATACCCCAAACAGTTTCATTGTCTCACAGATGGTGATGATTTATATCACACCTTTTCACCATTTTGGGACTTAAAGCAGCTTAACAACAGTTAAAATCCACAGCATACAGAAATTAAAAACCAATTAAACCCATCATAAAATTAAAATCAGCTAAAAACAAGAACCCTTAAACAACAACAAAAACAAACATCTGGCACATTATACAAGGCTTAAAAATATCTCAACGGCCTGACAGATTTTTTAAAGTTTTTTTTTAGTTATACTTTTAACTTTTGCATAATTTGATGTGATTTTATATTGTTTGTAGATGATTTTAATGTTTTGAATTTTATTGAAATTTTAAAATGGTTTTTGTCTGTGTGCTGCCTTGGGACCCTCCTGGCATACAAATGAAATAAATAAATAATACCTGCTTGCAGAAAGATTGGCAAGGAGTGCGCCAATCTGGTCTTTCTAGGAAGGGAGTTCCAGTGCCTGAAGGAGCCATAAATTATGCCTTCTGCATTCCCACCAAATGCACATGTGAAGCTGGTGGGACAGCAGAAAGGATTTCCACAGAAGTTTCCAAAACATAGGCAGGTTCATACGGGGAAAGACAGTCTTTCATATAACCTGGGCCTGAGCCATATAATGAGCTGTAATATAGCCTTTTTATTCCCATTTTCATGATAAATAACTCCAACTGAAAAAGCAATTCACAAAGTTCTACCTCCAAAATCTGAGACATTAGTCCATGGGACAATATTCTTATTAGGCATATCCATAGGACATTATTATTATGAGTCATAGTGGAACCCACAACACTCCTTCATACCCAACTCTAAATGAGTTGGCATGGTGGTGGGCCTAAAAGAGAGACAGGTTCTCAGTTTCAAAGTATGGAAACACTTGAGGTAATGTTGTTATCACGCCAGATATCCCTGTTCAGTGACAGACACGATATGAGGGAACAGATACACTTCATTAATTAGTTGCCATCTACTTCCATTGGATCCAACTGAGAATGGTGATGACATGCATTTCCTCAAGTAGGGAGGACTTGTTGTGAGTCTGCTATCTTCTGGTGCCACCATCCTGGCCAGGTTTTAGTTGCAGCCTTGTTCCAGACTAGAACCTTGACCTCAGGCCTAAGAAAGGGTGAAATAGAGTCAAGAAATGAAAGGTAGTGCTCTGGAAACTGAAGAGGTCTATGAAGATATTTCTTGGCTCCTTACAGAACACAAGCTATGCCTCACCTAAGGCCAGCACTTCACTAATACACAACAGTTCCTTTCTGTCATTCACTGAAGAAAGATGAAGAAAGATGCAAGAAAAGAAACACCATGGCTCTCCTCCTGTTTCACACACATTCATGCACCACACAGAAAACGGTGTGTATGGAGGAGTCATTCTTTCAAAATTGTTGGTTTTCTTGCTTCATATTGGTAGTGAGCTGTGCAGCCTGTGGGTCAATGGAGGCCCCAAGGCCATTTCCATGGCCCTCCAAGGGTCTCCAGGCCTTTCACCATGACCCGAAATTTAGGGCGGGATGGATTTTCTTTTGTATCTATCAAGTCTAGGGGGCATTTTCCATGTTTTGGACATTTAGATGGGCCCTCACCATTGTTTAGGCTTGTAGAGGCCTTCCTTCAGCTAATAGAGACTCCTCCCCCCCCCCCAAAAAAAATAAGGACATGGCCAAAGCAGAAAGTGCTATTACTTCCCAGTTTGACTGGGGGGAGGCTTATACAGGCCTATGTAAGTGAAGAGAATTGAAAATGACACAAATGAAGCAAAATATTATGGGGGAGGGGAAACATTAAAAATAACTGTGTATGTGGGGGGTAGCAGTTGGAAGGTATAGCCTTCCAGGGTCTCACAGGGAAGTAATGAGACCCCCAACTTGTGGCGCTTATTTCTGCAGTGTGGATGCAGCATGTCACATCCCAGCTGCATAGCTCCATGTTCTCTCCCTGCCAGCAGCTATCAAATTCGGGGAGAGGTGGCTGCTGCTGCTTATTAGTAGGAAGAGGAAGAGGGAGGAGATAATTCAGATGACGAAGCAACTGGTCTCAGCACAGAAAGGAGAGAAATGTGTTTACATTCACAGATGGAGTGCACTCTCCTTTTCCTTCCCCTTCCACATCTACATTTGAACTGATTCCTCCCTCCCTTTCTGCAAGTAATCAGCTGTGGGGGTCCTCCTAAGACTTGATGCCTGCTAGCAGGGAGGTTTTACAGAGGTTCAAAGGGGGATTCCCTGAGTCCCACTCAAAATGAAATATGTTGTTACTATTGTTGTTGACCTTTATGTCATTTCCATTTCCATTTCTTACAGCAGCCTTCAGGCAAACCTATCATAGGGTTTTCTGGGGCTGAGAGTATGCGACTTGACCAAGGTCACCCAGTGGCTTTCCAAGACCAAGCAATGAATTGAACCCTGCTATCTAGAGTCATTGTCCAACACTCAAACCACTACTACAAGATGACTATCAAAAGGAGACATACATCATAAACTTGTGTGCACATACATCACTAACAGGATACCACCCATTGTAATGTAAGTATCTAGGTCAGAGAGGATATCTATCACTAACATGGTGACCATGCACAAATTCATTTTCCCTGGTGAACTCCAGAAAAGAGATATAGCCTATTTTCATTTTCATTTTAATTGGCCCTCATGAACTTGGCAGACCATCCTACCTCACCCTAGCACACTCTAAGGAGCTTAAGGAGCTTATCACACCACTAAATAAAATGTCTTACCTCTCCCAAATTTAATTTTAATTCAGGCGGCATCCTGAAACCATCACAGGGATTTTGCTGTCAAATCCACTGCCCCAGTCCAGTCCAGGTCCAGTCCTGGTCCAAGGAGTGTTCCAACAGCCATTTTTTTAAGTCAGAAAACTCCCGGTTTCAAAAAGCGGTGCAACCCGGGCTGGGCCCGGGTGGCAGATTCAGCGGCAAAATCCCTGCGGTAGTATCCAGACACTGCCTGAATTCAAATTGAATTTGGGAGAGGTAAGATGTTTTATTTAGTGGTGCAATAAGCTCCTATATATGTTGAACTAAAAGTCCCATGATGACCCAGCCATGAATAGGCAGCTGGTTGTGAATTATAGGAATTCTAGTTCAACAGTCCCAGACAGAGTCTCATCAGAGAAGAGTATTCAAAACACACCCCCAGATTGGCTGCCTTTTTCTTACTCCTTGGTTTTTCTCCCTTGTCATTTCATATCACTCATCCTTATGACAACATAATTTGAAAATGTTCTTTATAGAAATAATAAATTCTTCACTGAACAGGATGATGCTTCTAAGTTTACTCGGTTTATTTTGGAAACATGTGTTTGTGTGTAGATCTGGGAAATTAATGTTTTGATTTTTCTGCATTTCTTTGAATCCTACCTGCGTTTTCTTCCCATCCTCATATTGTAACATGCTATGTGACCTGACCAGGTGGTGGTTTTTTTCACATGAAAATTCCTACTTATTTTTAATGTGCTTTTATCCTAACCATGCATTTCCCTCCATTGACTAAAGCAGAGGTGAGCAAAGTGTGGTCCAATAGCCATATGCAGCCCTCTGGGACTATTTGTGCACCTCCTCAAGGCCTGCAAGAATTTTAAAAAGATAAAAACTCAACCTACCCACCCACCCACCCCTGCATGCCCTCTTGAGCATTTTCACCACATTCTGCCCCCGCAGACTAGTTTAGCCCCAGAAGAAGCTTTTCTTTAAAATATATATAAAGTGGATAGAAAGTAACTTCTGCTCAATTCCTGTTGCTAGAAACAAACTTTTCTGGGCCTAAATATGCTAGCTATTTTGTGTGCCTTTTATAAACAGCCTAATATTTTCAAAAAGTTTAAAAACATGGTAAAATGCCTCCACAGAGGGCATGAGGGTGGGACATTACAGGGTATGTGAAGCTCCCTAGCCTTCCATAGTCACCCACCTGGACTAAAGTGTGTTGAGATATATATATATATATATATATATATATATATATTTCATTTCCTAAATACCCTAAATGCCCAGATCCTGTTTGATCTTGGAAGCTAAGCAGGATCAGCCCTGAATAGTACTTGGATTGGAGACCATCAATGAAACCCAAGCTACATTTTAAAGGAAGGAACTGGGAAAACCACCTCTGAATATTCCTTGCCTAAGGAAACCCTATGAAATTCATGGGGTCACCATAAGTTGACAGGCTACATGAAGGCACACACACACACACACACCTATACACAGCATGATGCTTTGGGTGTTGGTATATGACTCTGGAGACCAGTGTTCAAATCCACTCTCAGCCATGGAAACCCACTGTTTCACTCTCTCAGCCTCAGAGGAAGGCAAAAGCAAATCCACCCACTCTGTTCAAATTTTGCCAAGAAAATCCCATAATATGTTTACCTTAGGGTTTCCATAAATCTGAAATGACTTGAAGATACACAACAACAACAACAAGAGAAATGTGCATTGCTTTGTGAATACTTTTATTTCTCCAGAATAAGTCATGGCAAATATGTAAATTCTTAAGGCAAGTTTGTTTCTTATCACAAAGTATCTTTGGAGGTGCAAAAAAGATTATTTTCATCAAGACTCTGGAATCCGGTCAAAATCTTTTCCATCCCTATTTGGATGGAGAGAATATAAAGCACTGTAAACAATGATGTAAGTTCCCTGTAGCCATTGCTATCATGCAAAGCAACAAGCACGACATTTTATGTGAATATGAGTTGTAGCCGTTGAGCTCTTTGCTTTTCAAAAGGCCCTTAAAGGCCAAGTTACTTCCAAAGCCAAATTCTTCTGATTATCAGTAGATAGAAACAAGCGATTCTGTTAGGGAGGTACAGATATGTTTGGGTGGAAAAGAATGGCTGATGATTATTCATCCTAAGTATGTGAATGGGGATACTGGATAATGCTGGGGTGAGATATCATTCACCTCTTGAGAAAAGGCCATTGTAGAGACGATAGTGCATACTGAGCAACAGAAGCTGCAGCAAGGAAACACAGTGCTTTTGTAGTACTAAGGACAATAGCTGGCCTTATGTTACTGTTACCATGTGGTACTTTTACCAACCATGTATATTGCAGTAATTCGAATGGATTACAATCAAGGCATGTTTCATCATAGCCAGATCTGACATCTCAAACAATGGGTGCAGCTTGTGCACCAGTTTTAGCTGTGCAAGTGCATTTCTGGCCACTGCCAAAACCTGGGCATCCAGGCTCAGCTCAGAGTCCAGGAACACACGTAATCTGAAGATCTGCAATTTCAGAGGGGGTGTAATCCCATCCAATACAGGGTGGATTTCTGTTTCCTGGTCTGCTTTTTGACTGACCAGGAGCACCTCTGTCTTATCTGGATTAAGTTTCAATTAGTTTGCCCTCATCCAGTCCTTTACCTATAGCAGACACTGGTTTAGCATAGTGATATCTTCCTTACAACTGCAGGGAAATGAAAGATGCAGCTGGGTGTTATCAGCATACTGGTGACATCCAATGTCCAAACTCTTGATACCCCCTCTCAGTTGTTTGATGTAGATACATGGGGACAAAACTGAGCCCACAGGCCAACAGCCATGGCATTGAGCAGGAATCCTCCAGCACCACCTTCTGACTTTGCCTCTCCAAGAAGAACTGGAACCACTGCAGAACAGTACCCCCATGTCCCATCCCAGAGAGGCAGCTCAGAAGGATACCATGGTCAATGGTATCAAAAGGCTCTGAAAGGTCCAGCAGAACCAACAAGGCAACACTCCTCCTGTGCAGGTCACTACCAAGGTGACCAAAGCTGTCCCCATTCCATATTCAGTTCTAATGCTGGATTTAAGTGATTCTAGATTAGTTACTTCTTCTTCTTCTTCTTCTTCTTGTTGTTGTTGTTGTCATATGCCTTCAATTCATTTCTGACTTATGGCAACACTCAGGTGAATCTATCACAGGGTTTTCTTGGAAAGAATTCAGAGCAGGTTTGCCTTTGCCTTCCTCTCAGGCTGATAGAATGTGACTTGCCCAGGTTCACCTAGTGGGTTTCCTTGGCTGAGTGGGAATTCAAACCATAGTCTTGAGAGTCATAGTCCAGCACTCAAACCACTACACCACACTGGCTAATTTACTCATTACAATTTTAAATTTTTAAAAAGCAACTTGGGTTGTGTATTTTTGGTGGGTTGTGTGTTTTTTTT
>CM034703.1:311211181-311225758 GCA_020142125.1 Phrynosoma platyrhinos
ACGAAGAGATTCTTTCACTCTCTCCAGTCTCCCATCTTCCAGCTCTATCAGCTTTCTTCAGAGATAAATATTTCTTCTTTTATCTGACCTATTCATTAGCACTTCTATGCATATGCAGATTCAAGCCATTAATAAAGTTTGGTTTAAACTACAAGCTATTTGTGTTGTCTTTGAGTCGGCCTCAGTTTTTAGGAAAGCACGGTTAGACAAGGACATGTTTTTGCTACTCTGCTGATTTAAAGCTGGACCCTAACAGGCTTAGCTTTAACATTTTTGACATTTTGATAAGTTTTGTTTCCTTAACAAAGCCGGAAGCCTTGGGAAACTTGAATCTCAACAGTACTTAAGGAAAAGTTTTATTCTAATGAAAGGAACATTAGAGAAAAACAGGAGCATTATATGGAGGACAAACTGGTCCTCCAGGCACAAACTTAAAGTACCAGTTACAAATTACAATCATGCCAGCCAAACATTAACATAAACCCAAACCTGATGTCCCTGACTAGTAATGAGACAGGCCCATAGGCTGAGGCCTTGCTGCTCTCCTTCAGGCCTTCTTCCCCATTTCACCTCAGCCCCATGAGATGAGAGGCCCATAATCTCTCTGTTTGAGTCTAGCCATCTGGTATGTGGTTTCCCTCATTTTCTCTTGCCTTCAACCTTTCCTAGCACCATTGTCTTTTCTAAAGAGTCATGCCTTCTCATAATGTGGCTTCCAGGGCGAGTTCTGGCTTGATCTCCTCTAGGACCCATTTGTTTGTCTTTTTGGCTGTCCATGGTATCCTCTTTATTCTTCTTCAGCACCACATTATCTCAAATGAATTGATTTTCTTCCTATGCACTTTCTTCACTGCTGTAAGCTAGACATATGATCTCATAACTGTTTCATATTCACATGTATAATCATGACACCATTGTCATTACTGAAAATGCCCCTAAAACCCATCTTAAAAGCCAGATATCCATACCAAACAAAGGAGTGCTGCAACATTGACAAGATGGGTTCTGAAGAATGATACATTCAGCCCTTTATGGCAAGCAAGCTGTAGAGCAACACAGAGTTGTGATAGGACTTCACAGGGGTCCTATTTTTCACTGTCATTCATGCCGGAGCTTTAAAATTGTTTCAGGTGGTCAGAATAGAAGGTGGAGCATAGCTACGACATCATAGTTATGTACCTGGTGCAGTATATTTAACATAATTTCAAAGTTTTAGGATCACTCCTAGTCCCCTGGTGGTTCAGCCAGTGGTTTTCAGATACAGGTCATGAGGAATCTGCCTCAAGGCTCCCACATGTTAAGATGGACAACACAATCTGCTTCATTTCTTCAGATTTTTTTAGTCACCTAGGATCTGTGGAGAACAAGAGTCAAAGGAACCAGAGCTCAGTGGCAGAGCTAGGGATATAATCTTCAACCCTTTCATCCTCACTTTCCACAATTTGCTCCCTGTGGAATGTGCAATTTTCAGCTAATACTGAAACACCTTGAAGTGTTTCAGAGATTCATCCTGCACAGAAATGCATGGGATGCTTTCTTGCATTAAACTAATAGTTGTGCAAATAACTATTATTCTCAAATATACATTTTTATGCAGTATTTATGAGTTTTGCACAAAACTATCTGATTTTGCAGCAAAAATACATATGTTTCTGAAGATGACAGAGTTTTGTGCAAAATATTTTTTGCATCAAAACTTCCCCATTTCCAGAAACACTCTTGCGCTTTTTGTGTGTGTTTAAAAACTGGTGGGAGTTTTATACACAGCAAACAGGATCTTTGCACAAAAAAAATAATGTGTGCTTCTGCAAACTATTGTAGGAGAGTTGCTCCAAAAGCACAACTTTTTCACACACAAAATCCCTACTGTTATGAGAAACACTCCTTTTTTTATGGAAAAGTTGGTATTTTTGAGCAAAGAACATCAGTTCTACACGTGCACAAATATGTTTTTCTGCACATTTCTCAAAACACTTTAGGATGTGTAAAACCCTGGCAAAAACTGCACAAAATTATTTCTTCTAGGCTATTCTTCCTAGGTGCATTTCCCAGGTATCAGGGAAAAAAATCAGAAAATGAATAACAGCATATAATGTTTCCATTGCTAGGCAGAGCACACAAATGGTCCCAAGTATGGCTCCTGCAATTTCCATTTATAATGATCAATAGCAATAGGAGCAGATAATGGACAACTAATCTTGGGAGATTATCGCATACCTTAAATAATATTCCTTACCTCTCCTGAATTTAACTCTAATTCGTGCTGCACCCATGTTTTATCGCACTCCTTTTGCAGTGGAATCTGACTTCAGAGTAAATCCCCAGTCCAATGTGAATTGGGAAATGTGCTCCGGTGGCCATTCCCCCTCCCCCCAAAAATCTGACCAGATGGACATTGTTTTTGTAAACAGTCTCTAAACAAAGGAATGTCAATGTATCCATTTTAGTCAAAGTGAGACTCCCCCACCAATAAAAAAAAATACAGGCTATTGCCTGAATTATTGCCATGGTCTTGTTTGCAGCACATCGCCCCATGTATTGGCCAAGATAAAAAGTGCAGAAAATCATGGTTCTGGCCATGATTCTGCATCAGAAGATATAGTTAAAGGTGTCCCTCTGATAGTCTCCCACCCAACCCTACTCACACACTTTTTCTCAGCTATAGTCACCTGAGCCCAGTTACATCTGTGGACAGTTGAAGAGCAGGGGGAACAGAAGGCTTAACCCCAACACTGCCTAGAGGGGTACTGTTTTGCTGGTGTCCTGGGGGCTAGCATGTGAGGTTTGCACAGCTGCTCAGAGTCTACACTGTATGGTTTCGTGATAGCAATGCCATCAAAAATTTGGGGTGAAATCTCACCCAGATCTTGCTAGAAATCTCATGGAACTGGAAATCCTGTGAAATTTCCAGCAAGATTTTGCAGGCTTACACAAGCCTGTACACATGGAGACTGGCCATTTTCAGTTGGGCTTTCTGTGTGACCCTCCCACTCATCCTTTACTGCTGTGTTTCACATATCCCCAGGCCTCAGGTGGTTGCCTTCAGGGGCCAGGAAAGAATTTTTTTTTAAATAGTCTTTATTACATTTTCCATAAAATACAACAAATAAAAAATCATCTAATAGATACATAAACTTATTTTTCTTAGTCTTCTGATGTCTTCTTAGGTCCTTTTCTGGTCTTCCTTTCAGCTAATCATTTCCAAGAGTATACTTAATATCAACATAAAATGAAAACCTTAGATACCTGAGCTGTAGAAAGAATTTCCCATGTTATTGGAGCATGGGTTTTTTTTTTTTCTGCCTTCCCTGAGGATATTTTGCTTCCTCCTGCTTTATCTGTAGTGTTTTGTAGTAGACATTCAGCATCATTGATATTGCTTTCATAGTAGCACTGTGGCCTCACTGATGTATTGCTGCCTTCCTGTCTTCAGTCTGACCATTTATTTTGCATCTATGTTTTTCAGATATATTTTACACATGGTGCTTTGTGGTGATGGAAGGGAATAGGGGACATTGGGCAAGAGATAAATCAGGGGGAACAGAACCCATTGAGGGGCTACCAGTTCAACAAAGTGGGGTAACTTGCAGTCAGGACAGATGCAGGTGACCCCTCCACCTGACAACCATTGGATGGGAGTAAAAGATTTGCACAGAGATTTAACAGACAGGCACAGCTGGCAGGCCTGCCTGACCATTTGTTGATCATTAAACCATTGGGCCCCATGTACCCTCAAACTGAATTGACATACACCCCTCACCCAAGGATGATGTTATATTTGAAATTGATTATGATCAATGCTGATTGATTTATGACTCTTGTAATTGCATTAAAGTTGTAGCTATCTTGCCAACCCACAGCACAGTGTCTGGCCCCTATTTTTGTCCCAGTGCAACACAAGTATCCAGCTATTTTCCTGCAAGCAGATACACAGCACCAGGTATCTGCAGGGACTTCCAAGGGTCCTTCAGAGATCCCTGCAGAGAATGTCATTGTGATGCATCCAGCTAAAAGAAAATTTCTGGATGATTCTCTGCTTCCCCCCTTTGTTTTCCACCTACTGGGAAATGCATGGACTCAGGAGGCTTCCACTGAGTCCATGCAAGTGGGGAGGGGGGTTGGCTATTGCACAGTTGATACTGAATTCCTAGCTCTGCAATGACCAAAAAAATAAGTTGAGTTGTAAGTCTGAGGAAATAGATTAAGGATACATATACACTGTTCACTTTGACACCATTTTATTTGCCATGGCTCCATCCTACATAACCCTGGGAATTGTAATTTTGTGAGGCATCAGGACTCTCTAGCAGAAAAGGCTAAAGACTTTGGAAAACTACAAATACCAGGATTCCATGGGATGGAGCTAACGCACTTCAAATAGTGTCAAACTGTATTGTTTCTACAGTATAGATGCACCCTAAGTCTACCAAAGCTAATGCTACACTTTATTTCACTCAGTCTCAAAGGTGCTTTAAGATCCTTTTTATATTCTGATATTCCAAACTAACACAGCTATGTCTCTGAATTCTTGCACCATCTCAGTTTGCTAGCAGGATGCCAGCCTCTTTCTTCAGCTTAATTTAAGGACCACACTAGTTAAGAAACTCATTTGAAGCCAAACTGGTAGCACTGCCTAGTGGTGAGAGGCCTGAGCGAACAATCATGTTAGAACAGTGGTTTTCAAACTATGGGGTGCAAGAGTTGCTGAAGTGGAGCATGAGAATTGGAGTTGCTCATGTAAGGCATGACAGCCTCCTCCTCCTCCTCCTTCTCCTTCTCCTTCTCAAACCATTTCTGTCCTGGAGGGGAAGAGAAAGGCCTGGAGCATGCTTGGAGCCTCTGCCTATGGGAGGAGAACTATTTCCTTATATGTTAAAATATGAATATACATGAATTTGTGAATGGAAATATGCACACTAATCAAACAAAATATTTTTCTTTATATACTAAATCAAATGAGGAGGGTATGACATCCAGATGTAGATGTAAAGTGGGCCACAAGGGTTAAAAGGTTGAGAAACACTGCATTAGGGCATAACCTTAATGGCTGCAATTTCCCCACATTCTGCAGTGATGGAAGCTCTGAACATAATGGTGGCTTCCATGCCACAGTGGACTGGTGAATCCATTCTGAGTTTCAGTGTGAACTTGAAAGGAATGCTCTAAGATGATGTATCCACTTCTTCTGCACCTAGAATAATGTCTTTAAAGTTTGAATAAAAAGTTAGAGCCAATTCACTGCTCCATTGATAGAGAAGCTACCAGCCACTGCTTTAACACATGTAAAGGGGTTGTTGTAGTTTTTTGGGAGGGGGGGTTGCGATTGGTCAATTGAATTGCATTTTATATTGAAATTCTACAGCCTAATGCAAAGGTATTGTCTGGTTTACCTAAATATAAGGTTAAAGGCTAGGTTTAAAATAGCAGCAAATGGATATATGCATCAGTTTAAGAGTTTTGCTAATGGAGGACAGAAGATCTACATAATTACTATTTTCTTTTGGCTTTCTCAGCACAAAAGATGAACATTTTTTTACTGCTCTAGTCCGAGCAGTTAACATGATAGCCTTGCCATCCTCCTGAGGCTTTTTCTGGGAGAATTTTTACAGTCCAATTTCATATTACCAATATTACTGTCTAGTCCTGCTTAAGGAAATGAAGAAGCACATACTGAACAAGTATGTTTCTTTAAAAATATATAGCTGGGGATGTTTACAGGCTCTTCCTTCTCTTTTGTCCTCATCTACTCCTTGTTTGTTTTATATATATTCCCTGTTAGTGCAAAAATGATTAGCGATGGACAGCAAAGAGGAAATAAGGTACCCTCAAGCTTTGCTCAAAAACCCATTTAGTCAATTGTGTTGATGTTGAGATGATTCCCTATGATCCACCTAATGACCCCATGATTTATTGACTATTTATTTACATTATTTACTTATTTATTTATTCTCCTAATATGAGACTTCCCAACATAATCTTCTCCATAGTTGGAATAGTTCTTAATTATTTAATTGTGCATACACTGAGGTCCAAAACACACTGCAGAAATAATCCAGTTTGAGACCACTTTAACTGCCCTGCCTCCATGCTAGGGCTGTAGTTTGTGAGGCATTTAGCCTTCTCTATCAGAGAGATCTGGTGTCACAATAAACTACAATTCTCAGAATTCCCTAGCACTGAGCCAGGACAGTTAAAACAGTCTCAAATGGGATTATTTCTGCAGTGTGTTTTGGACCATAGGTGAAGAATTTCATTTGCTTCATTTTGAAAAGAAGTTTCCAAAATGTCCAAATATCTTCATAAGTTAAATAGGATAATTATGATTGGCATCTCCTGAAACGTCTCATGAGGCATAAAAATATGATGGAAATGTTCTCCACAGCCTACAGAGGGTATTAGTGAACAGGATTTGATGTGTTCTGAAGCCATAAAAACTATCCTATCTGTTAGAAGTTTCTTAGTAAGCAAGTAAAAAAGATAAAAAGAAGAACAAAAAATAAGAATGGTGAGATCCAGACAAATTCATTGAAACACAAATATATTGCATAGCACACAACCTCTATGTTTAGAATACCTAGAACTAAGAGTTGTCACCTCTGAAATAATGAAGTAGACTTTGAAGCAGAACAAGTCAAATAGTACAAGAACCCAACAATGAGAGGAAAAAACTTAAATAGGAAGCTAGGGGGAAAGGCCCATGGTCTTAGATGTCTCTACACTAATGCACAGAACATAGCAAATAAACAAGTTGAACTTAAACTCTAAACACAGCAAAGCAAATATGCATCACTCAATAGTAATAATAACAACATTAACAACAACAACTAATAGGCATCACTGAAACTTGGCTGAGTTTCATGATTGGACTGTAGTAATAGAGGGGTATACCTATTTCAGAGAAATAAACAAAACAAGAAGGGAGAAGGAATAGTAATATATGTCAGGGATATTTACATCCATGAAAAAAAATCTATGATTTAAATCCTGTAAACCATGTTGAGAACATCTGGGTAAAAATTAAGGGGGAGAAAAATAATTGGATTATGGTGGGGGGGGGTCTACTGCAGATCTTCAAGCCAGAGTGAAGACTTGGGTGTTACTTTCCTGGAAAAGATGACCACACATTCAGAAAGGAGAGCTGTAAATTATGGGGAAACTTCAACTATACTGATATTTGTTAAAGTCAAACTCTGACAAAAAATTAAGGTTCAACAAATTCCTCATTTGCCTTGCAGAAAATTTTATTGTCCAGAAGGTAGAAGAGATAACAAGAGGGTCCCTTATTTTAGATCTGATCCTAACCAACAATGATGACCTCATAATATCACTTTAGATAAGATTGACCATGTTCTATAAGAGTTTGTTACACAGTGGAAAGGGAAAGCCAAGCATAGTCAAACACAATTCCAGACTTTAAGATAGCTGATTTCAGTAAACTTAGGGAAATACTGGGGATGATCCCGTGGTTAGGAATTCTTAAAGAGAAGAGAGTTAATGATGGATGGGAATTTCTCAAAAGTGAAATATTGAAGGCACAATTTCTAACAGTACCAATAAAGAGGAAAGATTAGTGGTATCTAAAGAAACCAACATGGATTTCTAAAGAACTTTCAACTGAGCTAAGATTTAAAAGGGGCATGTAGAAGAAATGGAAAAGGAGAAATCACCATAGAGGATTTGTATAGGGAGGAAGTCAGAAAAGATAAGGCACAGAATGAACTCAGCCTTCCTAAAGAGGTTATAAACAATAAAGGGGGGATTGGTCATGTCTGCAGCAAAAAGAGAGCACTGCATGTAGCAGGTGAAGAAATGCTAAAAGGAAACAGAGAAAAGGCAGAACTGCTCAACACCTTCTTTGCCTTAGTCTTCTCCCAAAAAGAAGAAAGTGCTCAATCTGGAAGAAATGGAGCAGATGATGAAGTAAGGGAAGTACAGCACAGAATAGGTAAAGTGGAAATGCTGGAATACCTGGGTACTCTAAATGAATTCAAGGCCTGAAACAGATGGGCCAAAAAGAGGAGCTTCTGGCCACATCAGGGGCATGACATTTACATGATGCATGCCCCTGACATCGCTGGAAGCCACCCCAAGGCTGCCTAAGGCAGCCCAAAGCCACTAGCAAAAGGAGCAGTAAAAAACTGTTCCTGCAAGCAACCCATTCAGGACCACCGCAGCAGCCCGCTGGTTGTCACAGTCATGGGCTGATCATGGCCTAATTGCAGCTGGAGTGGCTGGAGGTTTGCCCCCAAGTCTCCAGGGCTAGATGAACTTCATCCAATGGTATTAAAAGAACTGGCAGAAGTAATCTCAGAACCACTGGCAATAATCTTTGAAAATCCCTGGCAAACAGGAGAAGTCCCAGAAGACTGGAGGAGGGCAAATGTTGTCCTCCATCTTCAAGGGGAGTGAGGGAGGATCTAAAAACTTACTGACCAGTCAGCCTGACATCAATACCAGGAATAAGTCTAGAGCAAATCATGAAACAGACAGACATATCCTTGCAAAAAAGCTAATAGAATGTGTGCTAGACAATGCCACTGTTAGGTGCATTTATAGTTGGTTTTGGGACTGAACCCAAAGGGTGCTCACCAATGGCTCCTCTTCAACTTGGAGAGAAGTAACTAATGGGGTGGCACAGGGTTCTGTCCTGAGCCCATAATGCTGAGCAATGGCAGTTAAAGTTGTGTCAAACTGCATTAATTCTACAGTGTAGATGCAGGAGATTATCACTGTATACTCTTAAAATGCTGCTAATCCACTTTAACTGCTCTGGCTACCTCCTGTTGCATTATGGGACTTGTAATTTAGGAAGGGGCATTTAAAATATTCAGCCAGAGAGCTCTTAGGCCTCACTGAACTACAAACCCCAAAATGCAACAGGAGGCACTCAGAGCAGTTAAAGTGGATTAGCAGCATTTTAATAGTGTAGTGCAATAATCTACAATGTCTCTTAGAGTTCTATATGCATCTACACTGCAGAATTAATACAGTTTGACACCACTTTAACTTCCATGGCTCAGTGCTAAGGAATTCTGGGCTTTGTAGTTTTGTGAGATACGGTATTTGGCCTTCTCTGTCACAGAGTTCTGGTGCCACAATAAATTACAAATCCCATAGGATATAGCCATGGGATAGATTCCATAGGACAGAGCCATGTGAGTTAAAGTGGTGTCAAACTGCATTAATTCTGCAGTGTAGCAGCAGCCCTAGTACAAAACTGAAACCACTACACCATACTGGGTCTCTTCTTGTTGTTCTTACTAACTCTATGCCTATACACCTAACAGTTAATTTATCATTCTTTTTTTATTTAACTCATCCTCCACTTGCAAAGACTAGTGACCAATATTCTAGAAAAATCCTAATGAGCCCTCCAGGGTATTCCAATACCTAGAAGCCATTCCTTCTTTCCCCTTTCTTTGGGGGAAAATACTGGTGTTGACTTTCTTTTCTTTTCTTTTGTTTGGCATCACCTACATTGTCTCTGCCCTGCCTTGTTTTTGATATGACTGTTGATTCATTACAGCCTATATTACAAGCCTTGGCCAAGATGGATACAAGGGGAGTGCTGTTTCATACAATTGGTTTCTCACAGAACCCTTTGTTACCCAAGCAGTGCGTTATGTAGCAGATAACAAGGTCTACTGTGGTTCTCTAAGGATGGTTTGGGTTGTTGAAAAGGTTTGGAATATTCTTGCTGGATTCCTGAAAAAGCTGCTGATATGAAAATACAAGGAGCCAGTTCCCTGGTTGCTGTGAGAAACTGAAACATGCAAAGATAATTCATCTGCTTCTATTAGACAAGAATTTGAACCCTTACTTGCACTTGTTAAATTCACAAAGGTGATACACAAGAGAATAGCACCTTACGGAATAATCCCCCAGCTCTAGTGGAGGTTACCTTACGCCCCTTAACCCCCCATGGTACATGGACATGCCCAAATTGTTTACTTTGTTTTTATTTGTTTTTGTTTTTATTATGTTTTTAAGAATCTTAATTTTGCTATTATAGTTTAATTTAGTTTTAAGGGGTGGGAGGATTAGTGTGTGGGATATAGGAATTTTACATTGTCTCTTGTTTTTAAATTATGCTGTACACTGCCCCGATTGCTGAGCAGAGGGGCGGCTTAGAAATAAAACTTATTATTATTATTATTATTATTATTATTATTATTATTATTATTATTACCTTGTGTATGACTGGCTTACCTGCTAATCCTGTTAGAAGGAACCCCCCCACCCATTAGAAACAGTCACATGAAAAACTACCGCAAAGTACAAAATAGGGATCTCTTTTTCTAATTTTCCACTTGCACTCTAAGTATGGCTTATTGTGCTCCTCATATACCATCACATCCAAAATGCATTTTTAAAAAGTTCAGTCTTTGGAGAGAGTCAGCAGATCCAACAGATGGAAAGGAGCATCCAGAAGTGCCTATCTCAGCTCCCTTGATATCTGAAGGTTGTAGTGTATGACTGTGCAAGAACTTTGACATCTCACAGTTTGATAATTAAACTTGTAATGGCTCATCCTGGTCTGGAGAGACTTAAATACCATAAAGGCACTAGCTCCCATCTGATCTTGGAAGCTAAGCATCAGTCCTGGTTAGTATTTGGATGGGAGACCACCACTGAATACCAGGTGCTGACAGCTATTCAATTCAATTCAATTCAATTTATTCGATCCTTGACCAGTATAATGCTGACAGCTATATTTCAGAGAAAGGAACTGGCAAAACTCCCTTTGAGTATTCTTTGCCTACAAAAATCCTATGAAATTCATAAGGTTGCCATAAGTTGACAGCTGACATGAAGTCAAATATGCACAAACATCTATCCATTAAAGAATCATATGTACACAAAATCTGCCTTAATTTTCATAGTCCATTCCACAACTGCAGATGTTACTAACATAGCATCAGCCATTGTCCTTGAACATTAAGGGAGGGGGAAGAATCTTGCCTTCTGCACTTGAGATTGCTGTTTCATGGAGGTTTTTCCAGGTGAGAGTTCAGCAATCAAGATGGCCCCTTATTAATGAACATAACGCTATCAACAGCTACTAATTGTGATGGCTTTATGTTACTTCAAATATTGAGAGAGTATGCGCCTCACTAACAATTGGTAGGCAACACAAATGTGAAGGCACTGTTTCTCTCATGGTCTGCTTGTGGGTTTCCTGTGTCTTAGGCCATTGTCAACCTAGACAATGAAGAAACTGAAATAGTTAAAGAGCTCCCATAGCTAAAAGTAAACATTGATCAGAATGGTGACTGCAGCCAAGAAATAAGAAGACTGGAAATGTGAAGGGCAGCTATAAAGGAACTGGGGAAAATCCTAAAGAGTAAAGATATACAACTGAACACTACAGTCACAATCATCCAAGCCATTGTATTCCTCATTATGTAGGGATGCGAGAGCTGGACAGTGAAGAAAACAGATAGAAAAAGAATCGATTCATTTGAGATGTGGTGGTGGAGAAAAATGCTGAGGATCCCATGGACAGCTAAAAAGACAAACAAATTGGTCCTTGAACAGATCAAACCAGGATTCTACCTGGATGGTGAAACTGAGGCTGTCATATTTTGGCCACATCATGAAAAAGCATGACTCACTCATAAAGACATTAATCTTGAAAGGTAGAGGGCAATAGAAAGAGAGGTACATCACACATCAGATGGGTAGACCTGATCAGGGAGATCACAGGCATCAGTCTACAGGAACTAAGCAGAGTAGCAGAGGATAGAGAAGCTTGGAGATGTCTCATCCATGGGGTTGCCATGAGTCAGGGCTGACTCAAGGGCACTTAACAACAATATGAAGGACACTATGTTAGACCATTTTTTGTGCATCATGCAGATGAAGTCCTGAATATTTTTTTCTAAGTTTCCTTCCACCCCTAATCCCTAATCAGCTGCTTTCTTGGCCTCACATTTACACCTGTCTTCCTGGAAAATTTACACTGTCAGTCAATATTTGAAGAGATGTCATACTGAAGATGAAGCAACCTTGTTTGGTACTGCTTTTGAGAGTAGGACACAGAGCAGTGGATTCAAATTATAGGAAAAGAGATTTCACCTAAAAAGGGGAACATGCTGCTTCAGAAGGTGATGAAGTCTCCTTCTTTGAAGGTCTTTAAACAGAGGCTAGATGGCCATCTGTCAGGAGTGCTTTGATTCTGTCTTCCTGCATGGCAGGGGGTTGGACTGGATGGCCCTTGTGGTCTCTTCTAGCTCTATGATCCTATAATTCTAAGATGTCATGTAGCCAATCACATTTGGTCTTGTGGTGACATCAGAAATCTAGTTCAGAATAAGAACAATGATTCACATCCATTCCTTCTCTAATAACCACTTTTGTGTATCACCACAGTGCCCTCTTTTTTAAAAATATATGTTTCCTTTTTTAGAGCTGTTGAAATGTTTTTTGCAGCATTTCATCTTAGTTTTCAATGGTTACTGTGATGAACTGCAAAATCTTTGGCTAATTTAAGCCCTGGAGACAAACTTTAATGCTGGGTTTTATCTGGATTCATTTGTATACCAACCTGCTGGTTTGAAAGTGGTCCATTCCCCAACTCCTGCCCAATCCATTTAGAAAGTGATTTACAAAATGAAAGACCAAGGCTAAAGTGCTTTGTAAAAAGGGAATAAATAAGTGATGAAAGCTCAGATGTGTGGCTTTATCACTCCATGTATGTCAGTGAGCATTAAAAATATTTTGTTGGCATCAGGAAGTTGGGAGGTTGAGTTGCAAATTTACTTTCTGTCTAATAAAGACTGGCCAATTTTATCATCAGCAAAATTATTTGGAGTGTTTAAGAACTATTTTTCCCTCTGCATTCCTACAACATGTTAGTATTAATGGAAGAACATATAATTTGCTTGACACATTTTTCATTAGGTTTCAAAACAGCTAGAGTCCACTTTTTTAAAAAAAAATGAGCTAATGGTTGATATTTTTCTTGAGTACTGTCTGCCCTTTAGTCATTAAGTAGCAAAATGTTTACTCCAGTAAAATGCTTCTTTCTCAGGGATTATTAATCATCATTTATTGGGAAGCAATCACTTATAGAGTTTACTTTCCCACCCCTTTTAGAAAATTAAAATGCTGAGATATCCCTTCTTTTTTTTCTTTTTTGGGTTGTTGCGATAAAAATCAAACCCAGTAATTACCATATTTACTTTTCATTTATGGGGGAATAATCTGTTTTAATTAAGCCTCACTGAAGAACTTTTATCAGATGTAATTATCCCCGTCGATAAATATGTCTCCACTAATTACATTTAACCATGGGATTTATAGCTCTTAAGTCATTTGGTAGAAAACATAATAAATCTCTAGTAATACATGCTAAATTGCTATAAATTAATTCAGATCATTAACATAATAAACAAATTAGGATAATTTCCTTAATTAGTTTAGGTGGTTAGCACAAAATCCCATGCAGAAAACTCAGTGGTGGTAGTGAAGACTTTCCCCCACAGTTTGGGGGAATATGCTTTTGTTACAAATCATTTGAAATACCCGGACAGAAGTGAGATTATTTCCAGTGCACAGCACAAACTTGCTTATCTGAGTCTTACCTGAAGGGAGCTGCTTTTTTTCTTTTTACAACCTCAATTAGATGCAAATCTAACATGTTGACACCTATACCTCCACGGCACATCAAAAACTTACTGACAAAATTAACAGAGCTACAAATGTTAAATCTGTTTCTTCTATATAAATTGTTGTGCTCTGTAATAACATGAAATGGCATATTATTTATTAACGTTGAAAAGAACACCAGTGTGCCATTGACTATCAAATAGGATTCATTTGCATTCTTTTTTTTCTTTTTCTTTTTCTTTTTTCTTTCTTTTTTTCTTTTTGCTAATCCTTTCCCAGGCTAGGACACCCCCCTCCCTTGAATTCTGCAATTTTCCTCAGGGAGAAAAACCTTCTCAACCAACACAGCCACCAACTTCACAAGTAGGTTCACATTACAGGAGTCCAGCAGATTCATGTGAATCCTAAATCCAGGATCAAATTACTAGGTTTATGTATTCCAGACCTTTGGAAAGTCACATTTTTGAACTATAGCTTCCAAAATTTTTAGTCAGCATGGCCACCACTTGAGGTTGTGGGAAGTGTAGTCCAAAAAAAAAAAAAAGGAGCTTTTCCTTAGGTTATGGACTTGGTTGAGAACTTATAATGGTAGCTACAGTCAGATGATAGAGTCAACTGCCTAGACTGGCTCCATGTGTTCATTCCAGTGAAATGGAAAAACTAATTAGATTTAGGCCTACCATTCTGCCACTGACAACCATCTTGCTCCAAACTAGTGGATGGATGGCATCACAGGAGAAGATACTGCACCATACTGCATGACACTTGACAGGTTATGCAGTTGCCTAGCATTGGCTGTTTGAATGAACATGGAGAGCACATAATTTGTTGTTGTGTTTCTTCAAGTCATTTCTGACTTATGGTGACCCTAAGGCAATTCTATTGCAGGGTTTTCCTGGCAAAATTTCCTAGAGTGGGTTTCTCATTGCCTTCCTCTGAGGATGAGAAAGTGTGGCTTGCTTGAGG
>CM034703.1:311231463-311242828 GCA_020142125.1 Phrynosoma platyrhinos
TGGCGTATCAGCCGAAGCTGATAGCAGGCGCTCCTGACCGTCGCATCTTGGCATCCTTGGGTCCTTCACATGTCTTCTGGTTTATTTGCCGTTCCTGTGAGGAGGTCTCCTTGTGTTCCAAAGGTCATTGTGACCTCTTAAGAACATGCCTGGCTCTAGTTATGGAAATATGGAAACATGGAAATCCCAAATATAATGTGGGACATGTCAGGTATGTTAAAATCTCCACCTGCATAGCTAACCATTCCTTTAGCCACATCTCAGTGAAACAGCAGAGATTCTCGACTCATTATAATTCAAACTGTAGTCTTTTCATATTTGCACATAAGGGAGACTATGCCATATTTTCCTGGGATGAGACACTACTTTCATTGCAATACTAAAGTTTTCAGAGGGAAACACCTAAATACAATTGGATAGCCTCTACCCACCTTGGTATGGATACACTTGGCCTCCCAGTCAGAGTACTTTGCATTGATTTGAGAAGCTTATACACCTATCAGGAAAATTATTCCTCCATCTGCTACCTCCCTCAGATCTTTCTGCTTCAGCTGGAGCTTGTCTCCCAGGACTGCACCCTTGCTGCACTTCATTACAGCCCGTACCTCCATATTTCTAGTAATGCTTCAGGATTTCATAATTGAAATGTTCTAGTATGCCCTTCCGAGACTTAATACACAGGTCATAATGCAGTAAATGTTTGACTTCTGTAGCTCTCTGAATTTTGTGAAACACTAATTCAAGAACTGTCCCTGTCTATGAAAATCAAAATCTTGGAAAGTTACTTTTAAGAAAAATAAATGTAATGATATGCTGAAGGCATTTCTAACTAAGGCCTGAAATGCTAGGGCCAAATAAAGCAGCTTCCAGCTGCTGTAGGGGTGTCGCATTTACATGCTCACAGTGTTGCAGAGATCTGATTTCAAACAGCTATGAGCTGAGACAGCAGGATACTTCCAGGGGGCAGAAGACTCAAGCATCCAAAAAGGAATTATATTATTATTATTATTATTATTATTATTATTATTATTATTATTATTATTAATTAAATTTTATTGAATTTTTAAAAATATACACAAACATACATAAAACTCCAACACAGAACAAAAATTCATACCTTCATATTTACACACATTCACACATAAAATCCTTTCTTATTATAATAGACCATACATACCTAATTCATCTCATTCCTCCTATATCTTTCTCTTCATTTGCTTCATTCTTACAAACATTTCCTGAACCCTTTCCAAGTCATCTTTTTTCGAAAAACAAATGAGGTTCTACTCTTTCTCTATTTTCTCCTTAGATTAAGGATAAATTAATTGTTTTTTTACATTAATCCATAAATCCATAAATCAACCAGACACTACTAATTTAATTTTTACCCTTTCTAATCACATTTCTATATTTCAAAAATCTAATTGTTATGTTAAACAACTTTAATTCTTAATCCACTTATGCTATACTATATTTTATCCATATCACCTTTGCATTTCTTAAAATTTCTTTCTACTTATATAATCAAACAATGGTTCCCACACTTTCTCATGTTTTTTCCAATCTTGTCCTCTTAATAAATTAGTAAATTTGGCCAGTTGTACCAAATCAATCAATTTATAAAGCCATTCATCCATCGAAGGTAGATTTCTAGATTTCCATTTGCTGGTATATGCTATCCTAGCGCTAGTAGTAATGTAGAAGAGAAATTTTCCATATTTATGTTCTATTTCTTTGTTATCACACATACTTAACAAATACATTTTGGGATCTATTCTTATTTGTAATTTCAACATATACTTTACTATTCTATGTATATCGCTCCAAAAAAAATTGTTCTTTTACAACTCCACCAAACATGATAGAACATTCCTACCAACTTTTACACTTCCAACATTTGTTTGAAAGTCCTTTATACATCTTTGCTAGCTTGGGTGGTGTCAAATACCACCTAAACTGCATTTTATAAAAGTTCTCTCTTAGGTCATAATATGCCTATATCTCAGTGTTTTATTCCATATTTTTCCCATCGTTTCAGTCCAATATTTTGTTCTAAATCTTGAGACCACTTCACCATTTGATCCTTGACCACTTCTTCCTCCATATCCAATTCTGACAAACACTTATAAAATAGAGATATTTTATGTGGATTTTCTGATAGTAAACTCTCTTCAAATTTTGTATTTACTGATTTTATTCCTATTGTTTTCATGTCTGTTAGATACCTCTCAATTGTCTATACAACAGCCATCTCATGGAATAACCTTCATCCAAAAGTTGATCCAACTTTTTGAATTCAAGGCTTTGATTTATCGTAGCTCTATTTACTAAATCATTATATGTCACCCAATCCTTCTGTTTTATTGTTTCTCTACTATGGAATGCCTCATGAATTGATGTCCATAATGGTAATCATGGACACAATCTTTCTTTATATTTATACCAGACCCTCAGAAGAGACTTTCTAACATAATGATTTGAAAACTCTCTATGCACTTTTTGTTTCCCATAAAATAAATAGTCATGCCAGTCAAATCTTTGATCTATCCCTTCTAGGCTAAGCATCTTCTTATCCCTCAATAACAGCCAATTCATTAACCACTCCATACAATTAGCCTCATAATATATCTGCAAATTTGGTAAAGCCAGACCCCCCCCCTCTCCTTCGTGTCTTGCATTACTTTGTATCTAACCTGTGGCCTTCTTCCACTCCATAGAAATTTGGAGATCTCTTTATTCCATAGCTTAAACGGTTTACAATTAGTTATAATGGGGATATTTTGGAATAAAAACATAAATTTCAGCAGTATTTTCATCTTAATTGCTGATATTCTCTCTAACTAGGTGAGATTTAATTTACTCCATAATTTCAAATCTCTCTTTAATTCCATATATAACTTTTCATAATTGTTTTTAAACAAATCTACATTTTTGTTGTTATCTGAATGCCTAGATAGTTGACTTTTTTACATATTTGGTAACCTGAACTCTCTATTATGTTTTGTTTCTCAGTATTTGATAAATTCATTGACAGTACCATAGTCTTATTTCTGTTTATCTTCAATCCTGAGACTTGTCCAAATTTTTCTAAAACTTTTATCAATTGTTTCAAGTTTTCATCTGGCTCTGATATGGTAACCAACAAGTCATCAGGATAAGCTTCCAACTTAAATTCATGCTCTTTACATTTAATTCCTTTTATTTCTTTGTTGTTTTTTATTATTATTGCTAAGCACATCCAAAACTATTAAAAATAAAAGTGGGGATAATGGGCATCCTTCCCTAGTTCCGTTTTGAATTTCTATCTTCCTTGATTTTTCTCTATTTACTAGTACCCAAGCTTCTTGTCTAGAATAAATTGCCTCAGTTCATTTAAGAAAATTAGTGCCTACATTAATCTTTTTCAAAACCTGAAACAGAAATTGCCAATTGACCCTATCAAAGGCTTTCTCAAAATAATAATAAAAAAAAAATCATTACTAACTTATAGATTTTCTTCTCATGAAATTCAGTCATGTCCAAAACAAATCTTATATTGTCCTTTATCCATCTAGATGGCAAAAAGCCATTTTGGTCTTCACTAATCCATGACGCTTAAAAAAAAAAATCAGTCTTTCAACCACTCCCACTGCAAAAATCTTGTAATTGCAGTTTAATAAAGATATTGGCCTATAATTTTTTATATCTTGATTGTCTTTTTCTTCTTTTGGAATGAGTGAAATATTGGCTTTACCCTATGTAGGGGAAGAATTACTTTCCAGTATTTCATACATGACCCTACACAGTGGTTGTGCTAATTGTTGTGCAAATTTTTTATAGAATTTGGATGGGAAGCCATTGGGACCTGGTGATTTCCCTACTTTCATTTTTTTGATTGCCTCCAATACCTCGTGTAGAGTGATTTTCCTATTCAATTGCTCTCTTTGTTCCTTGGTAAAAGGCTCTAACACACATCTTTCTAAAAATTCATTTATCTTTTCTTCTTGGATTTCTTCTCTTCTATATGGCTGATTATAAAAGGCATACAGTATTTCTTTCATCTTATCTTGTTCCATATATTGTTGTTCATTTTCCTTTAAACGTGTTATTTGCTTTTTCGTCTTTTCTTTTCTCATCTGGTACGCCAGCCATTTCCCCAGCTTATTTGCCCCTTCAAAAGTTTTTTGTCTCGGTAGTTAGTTTTCTTTTGAAGCTCCTCTGCAAGACATGAAGAAATCTGGTGTTGTGTTATTTTAATTTCTGCTATCAGTTCTTTCTTTTTGGGGGATAGCTTCAACTTCCTTTCCTTCTCAGTTAATTTTTCTTGTAACTCTTTTAATTTCTGAGTTCTCAACTTTTTAATTATATGACCTTTTTCTAAAAAGAATCCCCTAATTACCACTTTTGCAGCTTCCCAAACTATAATCATGTTTGGGCCTCTATCTGTATTTTCTTTAAAATAATTTTCAATACAACTTATCACTTCTTTATATACTGTTTCTTTATTTATTAGCCTTTCTTTTAATCTTCAACTGAAATCCTTGCATCTTAAACTTATTGATGTTATAATTTCATTATGATCTGACAATAATCTAGGCTTTATTTGCACATTCATAACTCGGGGGATTAGATGGGGTGAAATCAATACCATATCCAACCTGGACCATCTGAAAATAAGGTCTATTCTCTTTTATCACCATGTTTTTCTCTCCATACATCTTTCACACAAAGGCATTTTAGTTCAAAGAATTCTTTAGGTAACTTGCCTTGATTAAGCCTTACTTTTTTGTCTGAGAATCTGTCAAGCTGTGGGTCAACCACCTTGCTCCAATCCCCCATTAAGATATAAGCATCACATGATAAACTTTCCACTTTATTTAACAGTGATTTATAAAACTTTCCTTTTTTTCCAATGGGCCATAAATTCCCAGCAGGAGAGTTTTTTCACCTTGTAACATAACCTGTACACCTGCATAATGCCCCTTATTATCATTTAATACTTCCTGCACTTCGTATTTTGGATTAACATACAAAGCTACATCTTTCTTCTTTCCCCTAGCCATAGAAACAAACACTTTTCCTAATTTAGGGTTTTCTAAAAGTCTAAGATCTGCTTTCTTTATTTTGGTCTCTTATAAACATAAAATGTAATGTCCCTGTTTCTTTATGTAGTGAAAGACCTTGCCTCTTATTGTTGCAACTATTCAAACCTTTTATGTTCCAAGATGCTATCTTCAAGTTATTCATCTTTCTATTCCCTTTGGTGTATATTAATGTTCAATTTGATTTAAAGATGTTTCACTCTCTGAATCTCTGTCTTCCTCCATTTCTCCCTTGCTCTCCTCTTGTGATAGCCTTATTTCTTCCTGATTTATTGTCACCTTCTTCTCTTTCAGGTATTGACTCCTTTTTCTTCCCCTATCTCCTATTTCTTTGTCTCTATCCTGTATTCTAGTCCCTTCTTTTTCTTTTTCCTCTAGAATTTATTTGTCTGCTTGATCTCTGCTTTATCCTTTTCCTTATTGTCTCATTCTTCTGCATATTTACTTTCTTTACTATTTTCTTCCCTGCTTTCTTATCTAAAGAACATCCAAAATTCCCTTGCTTAATGTACCGACATTATCTCTAACCTCTTTTTTTGGTACCAGAAGATAAGACCTTCAGGCATTCTCCATCTATAAGTGATTTGCATTTCCCTAAGAGCTGTCATCAAAAAAATTATATTCACATCTCTTTTTTATAATTGCTGGGGGCAAATCTTTAAATAACTATAACTCTTTATCTTCAAATTTAATCAGGCTTGTCTTGTGTTTAAACAATATGTTGTCTTTACATTGTTTCCTAACAAAAAATACTATCATATCTCTTGGTACCTTCTTTTTCTTTGCTGCATATAAATTTAATCTGTACGAATAATCTATCTCTGCTTCGCATTTATCAAACTCTTTTTCAAGGTATTCTTCCAGAATTTGTACAATTATATGCCATAAGTCTTCACCTTCTCTTTCTGGGATACCTCTTATTTTTAAGGAGCTTTCTCTAATTCTTACATCTTTCATCAAATTTTCATCTACCAAGTCTTTTTGTTTTCTTTTTATTTCGTTTACATTTTCTTCAAAACTTTCATGTTTAGCTTCAATCTTTTCCATTTTATTTTTAATTTTATTCATTTCTGAAGACATTCTGTGTATTGCTCCACTAACCCCTTTAAGATCTACCCTTAATTCATTCTTAACTTCAGTTTTCAGCTCCTTCATCTCCTGTCTCAAGTCATGAATTTCTCTACTTAAATTCATTCTTATTTTCCTAATTTCTTCCATTATTGACATATTTGGACCCAGACCTTTAAGTTGCTCAATTGATAGTCTTCTATTCAACTACGCTTGGGCCTGGGCCTGGGCCTGAGCTTACGACTTATAATTTTAGTCACCATTAGGTTTCTTTTGTCCAGAAAAGAGGCTCAAATTTTAGCTATTTTATCAGTGACCACTTAATATCCCAGCTCAGTTCGCATATATGTCAAACTTAAAAATACCTTTTCACTTTAAGCATCACAATCACTCATTGATTTTCTTAAATTTCCCCCTTCTGCTTTTTAACTAAAGTAGTACAGATATTTCTCATAAGTTCAACATGTAAATTCCCATCTATTTTCCCCTGCCAAAACCCCCAGCAATCTTAGGTACTAGTCCGTCAATTAGCTATTTCAGCTGTTTGCCACCACTTATTCTTATCATGAGTAGAGCCTAAAACAGTCTTATTTCGAACCAGTCTATAATTCTTTCTCCTTATTTCTCTTCCACAATCAACCACATAGCAAAAGGAGCTGACTCTCTCTCCAAATTCTTCAAGCCTCATGTCTCTGCTACCGCCTCAAGCACATGCCTCCGTTTCACTGGGATCTTGGAGTCAACCAGTTAGTCCTCCCTCTCAGCTCTCTCCTAGTCACACTCCTCCACCTCCATCTTTGCTGCTGGTTCAGTCTCACTCCAAACATCTTCCCAGATCAGTCCCCGCTTTCGTTGGCAAAATAGCAATTCAATTGGCTAGGTTTCTCCCCCCGACTCAGTCCTGTTTCTCCGTCGCCATCATCAAGCCGGTCTGTTTCTTCCTTAGGCTCTTACATTCACCACAACACATCCCTGTTTCTTTCCCTCAATATTAATGTTATTTTTTTTAAATCAATGTTGTAGACAGTGTTCATCATGTTAATGCAAATTTAGAGTTATAGAGGATCCCTTTTTTTTCAGTTGCAATGGACTCCCACAATCCTTCATGCCAGCTATAAGTCACTTCTGGGTGCTTTATGGTCCTCCCTCCTTCCAACAACAGTTGACCCCAATTAAGACCGCAGGTTTCTTTGTGTGCAAGTTTACATCCGGTATTTCATGTGTTTTACGTTATTCTTCTTAGTCAAATGTTTTTCATTTGCTCATTTCACCTATTACAGAATAGTCAAATATTTATTCAGTCTTTATCTTTTGCATTCTCAATTCCTTTAGACAATTATTTCAATATATAACTCTCTCGTTGTATCCACTATTTTGAGAGAAAGGTGCTTAGTTGGGCTTGATTAGGTGTTCTGCTATGTTCATTAACAAAAATTAACTCACCAGCATATTAAAAAGTTGGTGACATTCCTGAAACCCCGTTTTGGGGGAAACTTGGAAGCAGTTGTGGCTCTTTTTTCTTCTACCACTTCTGGTGGGTCTTTCACTCCTTCCTCCCTCCTTTCAACCTCTTGCCTTCTTATCTTATCTTGTTATTATTTTCCCTTTCTTTATTTACCAAAAGCTCTACAAATAGGCCCTCTGCATCTCCTTTACCTGGGAAATATTTCTGTTTGTTAGCTAAAATTCTACAAATTCCATCCAATTAGATGGTTCACCCATGGACACTGCTTCAGAACACATCTTTTTGGCCCACCATACCAACCCGGAACTCCATCCATAAAGGAATTAAGAGCAAAATAAAGAGATGTGTCTTTATCATATGTGGGGTCACAAAACAGTAGGACTTAGAAAAGTTACCTTTTGGATTACACCTCTAGGGATCCCTATTGGTTATAGCAGCTGTAAGACCCTGGAAGCTGTAATAATGATAAAAAAGTATTTCTAGGTTCCAGAAAACATCCTACAAGGCAGTCACAAAAAGTACAAAATTATGTGTTTAAATGGTAAACAGAGAAATGAGTAGAAGGTAATATCACAGAAATTTTTAAAGTTTGATGAGAAGCAAGCATCTCCTCAAAATGAAGGAACATTTTAGAGCAATAGCAAGGAGTAGAAGCATTTTCCAGTCCCAAAATGTGAAAAGTCAATTGTGTGCTATGGGCAGAGCCACAGCTGATAATGCTACATGAGCGAACCAAGCCAACCAGCCTCAGATTTCTCCTCCTTCCCCTTCACCCTCCAGAAAGTCTAGATTTAATTCCTCTGTGATGTTTTTTTTTTCCTAGCATTTCAGCTCTTCCTTGTATACTTTGGAAGGCTCACATTGATGCCCCACAGGAAAAAGCCAGGCCAAAGTGTTGAGAGAGCTCTGAATGGTCCTGAACAGGACCAATAAGTCAAATGGGACAAGAGGCCTGTGGGTTTCATGAAATGTGCATGACCACCTTTGCTGAAAGATTGGAGATGTAAGGAATATTTGCAGATTTTCTCATCTGGGATGAGAATAAATTGGATAAACTCTTTTTGTCATCTTTGTTGTTGTTGTTAACTGATCTTGACTCATGGTGACCCTGTGGATGAGACATCTCCAACACACACACCTTATCCTCTGCTGCCCTGCTCAGGCCTTGCTAAGTAAGACCCGTGATCTCCCTAAGTAAGACCCGTGACCTCCCTTCATCTGGCATGCAATCTCCCTCTCTTTCTACTGCCTTCTAGCTTTCCTAGCATTATTGTCTTTATTAATGAGTCATGCCTTCTCATGATGTGGCCAAAGTATGACAGCTTCAGTTTAGTCATCCTGGCTTCTAGTGGGAATTCAGGCTTGACCTGTTCAAGAACCTATTTGTCTGTCTTCTTGGCCATCCATGGTATCCTCAGTACTCTTCCTCAGTTCCACATCTCAAATGAATTTATTTTATTTCTGTCAGCTTTCTTCTTTGTCCAGGTCTTGCATCTGTATATGGTGATGGGGAATATGATGGTTTGGATGATCCTCACTTTAGTGTTCAAAGTGATATCTTTGCTCTTTAGGATCTTGTCCATTTCTTTCATAGCTGCAGTTCCCAATCCTAGCTTTCTTCTAATTTCTTGACTGCAGTTTCCATTCTGAATAATGTTTGAACCAAGGTTTGGGAACTCTTTGACTGTTTCTATTTTCTTATTATCTAGGGTGAATTCTTGTAGATCTTCTATGGTCACTATTTTTGTTTTCTTAATTTTCAACATCAAGCCTTTGGGCATCCTTGACCAAAGAGGAAATAATATATATTGTCAGCCAACACAAGATTTTTTTATTTTTTTTTAATATTTCACAAAACATTCAAAAAGTAATTGCATTGTCCAAAAAAAGACAGATTCTGTACAAAAATATATTTTTGTCCTTTAAGAAAAAGACCCCTTTCTGTGAAATTTTCACAATAACAATGACAAAACAACATTTTCACTAAAAAAAAAACCTCTTTAATCTTGGAAAAAGGAAAACCCTTTCATATTTTGTGTTCTTGCATCCTGACATTTCTTTATAATAGATTTATCATACATTTCTTTATACATTTGAAGTTTAAAAACAAAATTAAATGTGAAAAAATCTGAAACTCACTGCTTTGTTAATCCAGGCAGAGGGCTTTGACTGCTTGCTTAGCAAAAGTCTGGCTTTGAATCCCTGTGCTTGGTCGTGTTCATGGTGATTTATTTCTTTTTCAGTGCTATACTTTTGTAGGCAGGGGAAAACCTTTTTATTTCAGCAGGTATTTGAAGGTTGACTGGTCAGAAAGAAAGGGACTTCCATGTGCTGTATTGTTTACATTTGTTGTTCTTTTTAATGACATGTTCATAACGTCTTTTCATTTTATTGATTGTTAAATTATATTTTAACTTTTGTATGATGTAAATGTTTAGCTGTATCTGTTTTAACTTTTGTAAGCTGCTTTGAGTCCCAGACCAGGAAAAAGGTGGGATATAAATATATATAACAACAACAACAACAACAACAATAACATGTCCATGGGGAAAATATCATGAGACCTGTGATCCACATAGAAAAACTCAGGGCCACATGTAACCTGTGGACTACAGGATTCTCTCCTCCAATCTACTCCTAGTCATACCACTTGTAAAGTGATAATGCTGGATAGATTCAATCAGGGAGGTCATGGGCCTGAATCTACAGGATCTGAGCAGAACAGTGGAAGACAGGCAGACTGAAATGTTTAATCTACAGGGTCACTATGAGTCAGGGCCAACACAAGGGCACTTAACAACAACAACAAATGTGTTTTCTGGCTTGGAAAAATTAATGTGAGGAGCCCACAATCTCACAGAGAATGCATGAACAGCTCTAAAATTGTAATTTTAATAATTCAATTGTATGAATTTTATTTTTATCATTTTTAATTTGTTATGGTTTATTGCTATGTTTTAATGTTGTTGTATTGTTTCTCTTTTATCTTTGTACTCCCGCCTTGATCCGCCGGGAGAGGCGGAATATATAAATAAATTATATTATTATTATTAAAAGTTTTCATCCAATTCAATTTTCCATATGAATATGATGATAATTTATATCCTCCATGTTCTTTCAACCCCCACCTATTCAATGTGCCTATGTCAAATTATTTTCCTCTTACTCTTCCACTAATACTTACCTTCTATGTAGCTCCCATTATGGGATACTGTGGGATAAGAAGTAATTCTCATTCCACTTTGGCATCTCTGACACAAAGGATTTTATCAGAATAGGTCCAAAAGACACTGCAGAAATAATCCAGTTTGATACCACTTTAATTGCCCTGGCTCAATGGTAGAGTATTCTGGGAACTATAGTTTTGTGAGACATTTAGCCTTCTCTGTCAGAGAGTTATGGTGACACAGTAAACTATAGTTCCCAGGATTCCCTAGCACTGAGCCAGGGAAGTTAAAGTAACCTCAAACTGGATTATTTCTGCACTGTGTTTTGGACCTAAGACACCACAATTGTATTAGTCTAGGAAATACAAACATTAATTATTGCAGAGATCTTCCAAATTGCCAGGGTTCTACTTCTGTCCTGGCCTCTGTCCCCCATGCTGGCCTCCATAGCCCTGCCTACTTGTCCCTGCCCTTTCCTTGTCTGCCTTTCAGTCTGTATTTATTTTTGATTTTAGCCCAATTATGCAATTATGGAAATCCATTAAAAGAAAGAAAGAAAGAAAGAAAGAAAGAAAGAAAGAAAG
>CM034703.1:311248388-311262754 GCA_020142125.1 Phrynosoma platyrhinos
AAGAGTAGCTTTTGCTGTCTGAGTGCCAGAAGGCAGAGAGTTAAGAAGTCAAGCTGCTTGCTATGCTGCTTATCTCCAGCAGACAGTGAAAGCTGGGAAGGCTGCCAGCATAGGTTTATTCCTTATGTAAAGTTCCCAAGGCTGAACTACTCTCAGTGGGCAGTGTATGCCGAGGCGGTCCTGGTGAGAAAGGGGCTCTGGGATATCATTGAAGAGGGGCCATCAGTGAAAAATGCTGAGCTTGATAAGAAAGCATATGCAACTATCTTTCTTTCCTTGGACTTAGGCCAGTTGGACCACAGATCTGCCCAGGATGTCTGGTTTGCATTGAAAAATGTGCACCAGTCAGACTCTGCCCTTTCAAAAATGCTTCGGAGCAAAAAGCTGTATGCCTGTAAAATGCAGAAAGGACAGTCCCCAGAGGAGCATCTGGCCACAATGAAGCATTTGTTCCAGGAGGTGGAATCCAGAGAAATAAACCTCCCAAAAGAACAAAAGGCATATATCCTGTTGGGCAGTATGTCTAGTGACTTTGATCATATATTGTATAGCCTACAGGGTGTTCCAGAGAGTCAGCTCACAATGGACCTGGTGTTGACATATGTCTTGGAGGAATGCCAGAGACGGTGTTTTGAGACTGGCATTTAGAGACAGGAACAAACCAAACCAAAATCAAACACACCACCGGAGGCAGTTCAAAAGACTGAGAGTGTAGTTGTCTGCAAGGTTAAAAGATGTTTTAATTGTAGCCAGCCAGGTCATCTCCAGAGGAACTGCAAGAAGCCACCTGCTGCCAGAAGGAAAGAACAATGCTGGTCTCCTGGGAACAGGACGGGAGTTGTTTCAACAGTGAAGGACAGTGACTCCCAGGCCCATCTTGCTGTTGCTGCCCAACATCTGTGGATGATCAACAGTGGTGCAACTCACCACTTAGTGAACCAGAGGTCCTTGCTGAAGGACAGGAAGTCCTCCTGTGTTGACTCAGTGGACTTGGCTGATGGGGGTTCAAGCCAAATAAGGGACATGGAGACTGTGCATTTCCTAGGGTTTGAAAAGGACTTTGAAAATGTATTGTGTGCTCCCCAGTTACAAAATTGTCTGGTCAGTGTTTCCTTACTGACTACAGATGGATATGCCCTACATTTTGAGGGGAATGAGTGTATGATCACTAAGGGGGACAGATTTGTGGAAAAGCCCATAAGCACAACAGGTTGGTATTACCTAGACTCCTATGCAGAGTGTGCCACAGTTGGCAATGTGCCATTGCACTCATACTGTACACACTACCTCCATAGGGTGTTGGGACACACGGGTTTCACAAGTTTGGAGAAACTGAGAAGTGTGTGCCCTGGGTTAAAGTTGGATGAGTGCAAGAACCACTTGGAATGCTCTGTGTTCAGCAAGATTAAGCTGAGGGCTTATCCTGTTTCAAAGAGGAGCAAGTGCACCACCCAGAGGCCATTTCAAGTGGTGCACATGGATTTGGCAGGGCCTTTTGCCAAATCAGTAGGCAACAGTAGGTATTAAATGGTGATAATTGATAAACATACTAGGTACACCCATTCCTACACCCTAAAGGAGAAAAATCAGGCTGCTGCCACATTCAAAAACTGGGTGGAAATGGTTGAAAGGGAGTTTGAATACAAAGTGGGTAGTTTGGTAACAGATCGTGGGGCCAAATTTTTATCTGCGAGCTTGAGCAATTGGTTGAAGCAGAACGGCATCTGCCATAACACCACCATCCCAGCCACCCTGCAAGAAGACAGTCTGGCAGAAAGAAAAATTTGGATGCTAAAGCAGATCAAGGATTGTGAAGTTGTAGGCTTTCATGGCCAGCATCCATAGTTTTTTTGTGGGTTTTTTCGGGCTGTGTGGCCATGTTCTAGAAGAGTTTCTTTCTGACGTTTCACCAGCATCTGTGGCTAGCATCTTCAGAGAAAACTATAAAGGAAAAGCATGGGTGTTTATATACTGTGAGACCCTGGGTAGGGAGGAGTGGTTCCCAGGTGAACTGTGTGTTCAGATGCTGGTGAAACATCATAAGGAAGCTCTTCTAGAACATGGCCACACAGCCCGAAAAACCCCACAAAAAAAAAAAAAGATCAAGGATTGCATGCTACTTGATGCAGGGGTCCCAAAAGGTCTTTGGGGGGAGGCAATCCTGACTTCCTGCCACATCACTAACTGGGTGTGGAACTCTGCAGTCAAGCAGACACCTTACTTCATGTTGTACGGGAGGCCACCCAACCTTAGCTACCTAAGGGTGTTTGGGCAGTATGCCAATGTTCTGGTTCCCCATACTTTCAGGAAGAAAGGTGACCCTAAGTGGCACAGGCTGATATTTGTGGGGTACGAGGGGAACAGCTACAGGTTTTACCTGGATAGTGGTCGCATTCTGTTGTCCAGGAGTGCAAATTTTGAGAAACACTCAGGGTGGGAAAAGATTCACATAAACCACAAAGTGTTTGTCAGACTAGGACAACAGGGAGGCAGTACTGGAACTGGAGGGGTGGAAACTCCAGAGGCTATACCAGAAAGCCAGCCCAGCACCTCCAGCAAACCTACAGGTACACAGACCTCACCCATCACTATAAGAAAGTTTGAGACACCATCGTTCACAGAGATGGAAGTACAGACAAGTAGTGATAGTGAGGATGAGAAGAGTTGGACCAAGGTAATCATACCCAGGAGGACTCAGAGAGTCAGGAGACCACCTGAGCGTTTTGTGGTACAGAATGCCAGGGTGTGTACAATAGCAGCTGAAGAGTCAGAAAGCTACCAGGAGCTTCTCACCTATCCCAGGGCAGAACAGGAGAAGTGGTTTGCAGCTATGGATAGTGAGTTCTCATCTCTGGTGAAAAGGGAGGTGTTTGAGGTAGTGAATAGGCCAGGTGACCAGAAGGTCATAGGCTGCAAGTGGGTTTTTAAGAAAAAGGATATGCCTGATGGGACCCAAGTACAAGGCCAGACTGGTAGCCAGGGGTTTCTCTCAGCACTAACCTGAGAGAGCCTCAGGTTAGTGCTAGCTTTGGTTGCCAGAAAGGGTGAGGTGGTGAGGCATTTTGATTTCGAAATGGCCTATCTGAATGCAAAGCTAGATGAGAAAGTGTTTATGGAGCAAGCACCGGGCTTTGATAATGCCAAGGATGGCAAGGTATACAGGCTCAGGAAAGCCCTTTATGGGCTTAAGCGGAGTGCACACTGCTGGAACTTGTATATCCATGAGGAATTGGTGAGGCTGAGATACAAGCACAGCGTTGCAGATGACTGTGTATACAGGAAAGGAGGGGTCACTTTAGTGATTTATGTGGACAACCTTTGTGTGGCTGCTCAGACTGAGCAGGAAGTGAAGACGGTGCAGGTGGAATTGGCAAATAAGTTCACTTTGAAAGACTTAGGGAAAGACAAAAAAGATAGAGAGGTTGCTGGAGAAGTGTGGCTTGGAGAATGCCAAAGTGGTGAAGAGCCCAATAACTCCAGGATTTAGCAGCAGTAGTGAGTCTAACAAGGTTTTTGAGCATCCAAATCTGTACAGGTCAGTAATAGCCAGTCTGATGTTCATTGCCAACAACACCACACCAGACATCTCATTTGCTATGGGTGTTCTGAGCAGGAGGGTCATCAGTGCAAAGGTCGAGGACTGGACAGCTGTCAAGAGATTACTAAAGTACCTAAAGGGAAGCAAAGAGAGGAATCTGGTGCTACAGGGATCTGAAGCATAGCTGGAGTGCTTTCTTGATAGCTCCTTTGCCTTAGAGCTGCACAACAGTTGGTGACTGGTTTGCTCATTAAGTATGCTGACAGCCCTGTAGTGTGGAGGAGCAGGAAGCAGAGATGAGTAGCACTAAGCACTTCAGAAGCCGAGTTTGCTGCACTGTCAGAGATGGCAGGAGAAGTGCAGTGGGTGAGGCAGCTTCTGTTGGATCTAGGTGAGGAGTGCACAGGCCCAAAAGTTCTGCATGAGGATTCACAGGCCTGCATTGCCATGTCAGAGGAATAGGACCAAGTACATAGGGGTGCGATATCAGAATGTGAGGGAATTAGTCCAGAACAGTGTTCTATGTCTGTCCTACATTAGTTCAGAGGACAATGTGGCAGACATCCTCACAAAGGCCCTTTCGGTGGGCAGACATGAGCGTATGTCGGTGCAATTGGGCATGGCACCAGGAGCGGAAGCTCAAGACCCGAGGTCCTAAGTGCCTGCATCTGAGAAGGTGGTGAACCTGGTGCTGCATGTTGACGTGGACCATCACACACTGCAGAACCACGCTAACATGAGCCAGGGCAGTTAAAGCAGTCTCAAGCTGGATTATTTCTGCAGTGTGTTTTGGATCTATGTGAGCTCCAGACTGAACTTGTTGAGGCTTCCAGTGTTACGATTTCTCAGGAAAATGAAAGTGCTTTGGATCTAAGGTTGCCTCCAACCTGCCACCAGAAGCTCCCATTTTGAGGTCACTCAAATCTGGCTTTATCACAGTATAGCATTGGCTTGATTACATGTTACCACTGTGCTGCCTATCTGACTTCTGAAAAGCTACAATGGACTCTCAAAAGCCCACTTTTTTCTAAATTGCACTGGAATTGCAGATCAGGAAAGAAGTAGCAGTATACAGAACGACAGCTTGATTTAAAGGGGGCATTGAAATGATGCTCCTCATTTGGTAAAAGTAAAATCCTTGATCATCCATGAACCTTGACCATTTGTTGTTATTTGCCATCAAACTGACTTCAGCTCATGTCAACCCTATCAATGAGAGACCTCCAAGATCCTTGGTCATCATTAAGTTTTTCAGACTTAAACCTTCCAAACCTTGACCCTATTCCTGACATAAAAAGACAAAGGTGCTTCTTAAAATATTATCCCCTTTGAACCCTCACTTTCACCCTGTAAATAGCTGGGTCAACATTTCACCCCTGATCTAAACAGGATCAGATACAGTTTCAAGAGAAGCACAGCTTCCTTATGTCAAAAACTGTACATTCCTTGGTGATGAGATTTGGAGGAATACATTTTGACATCATGGAAATAATACACCACCATTCATATTTCATATTTCCGAAATGATACAGCAGGCCATTGTGGTGTCAAACAAACCAGTCATTAATTACCGAGAAGAATCTGTGTGTGTTTTCAATAATTTATAATGCTGGATCTAGAAGAGCAAGATTCAACACAATTACTGTGGGGATATTAAATTCCTAATGAGATGTGCAGCTTTAAACTTCCAGGCATCTCGTGAAAGGCTATAGAAGGGCTTTATTTAATGATCAACAGGCCTATCCTCAGACAAGCAACTAAAAGCTAGCAAAGCTTCCCTTGAGCTGAGGGGAGCTTCCTTTACAGGGCAATTTAAAATGAAGTAGAGACCTGTTAATCTAATAAACTTGATGCATGCAAGATACTCCCCTATGAATTTTATCCCTGTGACAGGCACAGCTTTAGAAAGAGCTGCTTTGTTTTATCCTTTAAGGTTTAGTGATGAGAAATAGAACCTTTCAGCTACATTTTTTTGGTACCTACAGCTTAATTGGGCTGAATATTATATGAAATATAAATAAATCTATATGCATTTGCGGCACTCTGGATGAATTTTGCTCACTATAAATGTCTTATTCAACTTAATGTGTAAAATTGGATTTAGATTCTATTATCAAACATTTGCTATTGCCTTTTATAGGAAATTGCTTTTATTTTTATAGTACTTTCGTTCCCCATAAAGAAAGAAGAAATGGGGAAACATCCATAATAATCTCTTCTCTTTTCATTGTTTAAACCAGCTGTATTCCACTACTGGAGTCTGTGGTGTTGCAGGCATAATAAGAATTTCACCCCAGTTCTCAGTGTTATGAAGACTGATGAGCTTAGCAGCTATGATGTGGCTTACATGACTGCAAAGACTACCAAATTCTTGTCAAATCCAAATTCTCTAGTATCTCAGCTCAGCTATGCACTCCAGCATTTCACAGATGATAACCAGAACATTGGCCAAGCAACTTCAGAGTGTGATCAAAACACAAACACATTTCCCTGGGAGGAAGTTCCGCTAAACTCACTGGGGCTTACTTCTGACTAGGTAAGTGCATTGCTAATTTAAACAGAAAATTGCTCTTCTTAATGCAGACCCCCCATCTTCCTCCTCACACAAAGATGCACAAACTCCTCTCTCTCTCTCTCTCTCTCTCGCAAATATACAAACATAAGATACTCTAGTGCACACATATTTCCCCACCTATCTTTTTCCCTTTTTTTCTCACACATACAGAAAAGCACACTTCTCTCACACATACAATTCCCCATCACTCTCTGTATGTGTCATATAGACACACAGACATACATACACAAAAAGTTCTCCCTACTTCTCTTTCACACAACATCCTACCTCTCTCTCTCACACACACACACACACACCACACTTCTCTTTCGCACATAGTTACCCACTTCTTTGTCACCCAAAGAGGGTTTTTTTTTTTTGGTAAAAAAACAACAACCCTCATTCACTCAGCCATGGCAGGCACACAAGTAAAGATACATAAAAACATAATACTACACATCTGTCTCCTAACTGTGCCCACCTGGTCTCCCATGGCCAGCATGCATCTTTCCAACATTTGGATTTAAATCCCTGTTCAGTCATGAAAACCCACTGGATGACCTTGTGCAAGTCACACTCTCTGAGCCTCAGAGGACAGCAATGGCAAACCCCTTCTGAATAAAATTGCCAAGAAAAACCCATGAGAGGTTTGCCTTAGGGTCTACAAGGGGCTGCAGATGGGTGGCTCTGGGCTGCCCCTGCTAGCTGCGGATCGGGGCCACGGCTACCCCACGCTGCAGCCCCAATCCTCCCTTTTGCTGCCCCTGAAAGGGTGGCAAAATGCCACTCTTTTCAGGGGCAACAAAAGGGTGGCCTAAGAGCTGACGTGCAGTTCCTTAGCGCCCCTTCTGCCACAGTGCGTCAGGACGCTGTGCTGGGAGGAAGTCCTAATGCCACATACTGTGCATAACAGCGCACAGCATCAGGATGTCGTCAGGCTGAGGTTGGGCGGCCAGAGTGTATCTGCCCCTCCCCATCTCTGCCTCCAGGCCCGCCCTTTGGGCCAGCCTGCAGAGGCCCTACATAAGGTAGAAACAACTTGAAAGCAAACAACAAGAAACAATCATCTATCTATCTATCTGTCTGTCTGTCTGTCTATAGATATACACACAGATACACACACCATATAGTGTGGCGCTATCCTGTTTAATCCATGATTTTTGTAGGACAGTGGAAAAACATTATTATTGGAAGTTATGGGTTACCAAAGATATGCTAGAACCATTATGGCAAACCTGTGTCATGTGTGCCAGAGATGGCACATGAAAGCATTTTTCCTGGCATGCAGGGGGCGGGGAGGAGGAGGAAGAGGCATGTGACTGCTCCTTCTCCTTCCCAGCCATCCAAGGCCTTCAGCTGCCTCTCTGGAGGCAGTTGAAAGCCAGGGACAGCACAGGGGGAGGAGGAGGAGGAGGCACACACCCATTCCTATCTTCCCCCCTTGCCCCCCTGGGCCTTCAGCTGTCTTTGGAAGGTGGAAGGGGATGAAGTCCCATTCCCTAAATCCTGCCCTTGGGTGGCAGAAATTCCACTCCCAGAACTGGGTAACACCTGATGGTGGAAGAACTTTTAGTTTGGGCACTTGGCCCCTAAAAGGTTTGCCATCACTGCACTAGAGTGATCTGGAGGTTTGTTTTCCACAGTATGTGAAACATTATCATACATTTCCTCTCCTCCCAGTAGCATCACTGGGGAAGGGGGCGGATTGCACTGCGTGACACCCCAGAAGGGGGGTGACACCAAAAGAGAGGGGTGACACCTGGTTCCCCACCACCACCCCCTTCAGGGATTTCAAGCCCAGGTGGCAACTGTTTCCCCCAGCCACACAACCACTTTTATAGGCCTGTGCAGCACTTCAGGCCTCGGGGGAGGGGCCTCCAACCTGGGTGGCCATTTTGGCCTGGCTCTACCTTGAGGGAAGTCAGCCAGAGGGAGCAGGAATGGGGCGCTTGTGTGCCCCAGCTGGCTCCTTGCTTCGGCTTGGCTTTCCCCTGAGGGAAGCTGACAGAAGGAAGCGGGAATGGAGGGTGCACATGCCCCTCAACAAGCTCTTCACTTTGGCCTGGCTTTTCCCTGAGGCAAGCTGGTCAAAGGAAATGGGAACGGGGCACACATGACCTGTCCATCTGTGTGGAAGCCTCACCCCTTCCACTTTTGGGGGCCCCCACACACACACCAGGTGACACCAACTGTAAGTATGCCACTGTCTCTTCCCACTAGGATTCACATCCATGGAGAGCTGTATTGGCCATATAGCACAGACCAATAACATCCAAAGTCCAACAAACAGTGATATCTTTATTGGGCCAACCAAAATGCACAAAATTTATGGTGCAGGCTTTCAAAGTGCCACTGGCTTATTCATCAGGCAAAGATGTTAAAAATCATACAGGAGGGGAAAAATTAATGATGTTAGTCACAAGCCTGTATTTTGTCAAGATGTTGCTGTGTTGTCCTGTGTGAAGATATCTATTCAAGGACACACACATCCCACTCCTTCTGGCCATGTGATCCTGGGGAGCATTTTAAAGTTCAGGAAATCAAATTTAAATTCTATTAGCAATACAAAAAGGTACTTCCTTTGAAATCCAGGATGCCTCTGTCCTTTGTGAGGCTACAAACCCCTTTGTTAGATAGAGAACATGGAATTTCTGAAGTAGCCTCCAAGCTTTTGCATTAACATTTTGCATCAACACGCAAAAAAATGGAGACTTCTTGAGAAACTGACACTCCTCTTACCAGTCCTCATTATTTTAATGGGTCTACTCTAGCTGGGACTAATGGATTTACCCCAGTACATACCTTCCATTCCCTTTTAGCTTTCTAAGAAATTTCTCCTACATGTGCTGGCAAAGTGATTCAGGAAGAAGAAATAGATTTGCAGGAACTCAGCAGGTGGGGCATGATTACAGAAAATATTAAAACTGTTATCGAGTTTCACAAAAATAATCTAAAACCAGAAATATAAAGTTTTTCAAGAAGAAAGGCTTTATGGGAGACTGAGGTTGGAGCTTGCGTCAAGTAAACAAGGTCAACTATCTATCTAATGGAAGGTCAATTTTAATTGGCAATGCCACTTGGCTAAAAATAGACGAGTCCAGATAAGACAACAAAAGCTATTGTTGCTGAGAAAAAACTAAAAGCTTTCCCTAGGTCATTCAAACTATCCATAAGAAAACCTCAGCAGACGTATTATTAGTGGGGATGCAGGCCACACTGGGTGTCTCCCCAAGTGGGGTGACACCATGAGCACCACCCTAGTGATGCCACAGTCCCATGGAAGTTTGTACTTGGACAGGAAAGAAAGAGGAGCGGCACTCCAGTTGCTCCCTCTATGCCTGCCAGTAGAGGCAATATGCTCCAAGTGGGCCAGCTGGGGTAAAGGCAGGAGGCATCTTAACCACTTGAGTCACTGCGTCCCTATAACCACTAAATATAACCACTAAATATAACCACTACATGCCCCTCTGAATTGGGGGAGGGGCATTGTCACCATGTTTTACCCCCTCCAGGTCTGTTTAGGTTCAGGTCAGGAGAATTTTTTAAAAAAAACAGGACATGATTAAAAGTCCCTTCTGGTTCATAAAAAGGACCTCTCTTGGGATTAAAATGGCTAGGGAAACAAAAATGTGACAAAACACCCCTAGAGTAGGAACAGTATCTTGTCCTTCCCAGTAGGGACAGGTGAAAGGAATCTGCTGCAGCCTGTTCAAGCTTGTCAGTGTTTTTTTTTTTTTTTCTCCATTAAGAACTTTTGCCATCTTGACTACACTCTGCGGTTGCTTGGTCACATTTGTCCTGGTTTTCATCTGTGAAATGTTGGAGGGTATGCTGTGGGTGACTGAGGGAGAGGGCCTTCTTTGCTGCAGCACCCAGATTATGGAATATCTTCCTTTTAGAGGCCCAGTTGGTGCCAACGTTGGTGTCATTCTGGTACCAAGTAAAAACAACTTTTTATTAATGCCTTTGGGGCCTTACAGAGTTTATCAAAATCTCCACAGGTGCTACTACATTAAATTAATTTTAATTGTTCCAGCTCATTTTAAATGGTTTTGTTTTAACTTAAGAAATTGTTTAATATTATTACTCTTTTAAATTTGTTTTCCATTTGCATAAACTCATTTTATTGTATGCCAAACAAGTGGGACATAAATATTTTAATAATAAAATGAATAAATACTTTCAAGCCAGGGTGAGAAACTTCTTTTGTCTCAGGGAAGAAACTGGAATTTAGTATGTTTGAAAGGTGGGTGGCTGGGAGGGTGTACCACCCACCCCTTTGCTCAACAGTCTCCTTTCTTGAGTTAGTCAGAGTGGTGTCAGAGGGATTGGGGGGGGGTAGTGGACCTCAACATCCATGCTGAAGCTGCCCTGTCAAAAGTGGCTCAGGTCTTCATACTGGTTCTTTGTGAAGGATGGGGAAAGGATGGATTGGGTCTGGAATGGCTAAGATTGGGTTGCAATGCCTCCAACCTGGGCATGGAGGTTTCCAAAATTTCAGCCTGAAATCAGCCCAGGCTCAGGCCAGCCGATTTGCCAGTGTGGTAATCTCCTTAGAGTGAGTCTGATTGAAAATGGGCTAAAATCTATCTGAAAGCCTATGATGGGGTAACAAAGGTAGCAAAAAAGGCTTCTCTGGCTAACACTATTGCATCCACATAGAACCATTCAGCACAGTCATTTCAAATGGTCAGGGAACTGTTACTATCTGTCCCAAAGGAGAATGTAAGCCACTCAGCAGTTCACTGTGAAGACTTTGCCCATTAGTTCACAAATAAAATAGCTTGAATCCATTCTGACTTAGACACTAGAGTTGGCACAGTTCCTGTGGATATAACCTTGGCCTCTGCTTGTCCACTGTTGATGGATACTTTTCAATTTGTGCAGCTTGAGAATGTGGATAGGATCCTTGGGGATGTGAGAGCTACCACATGTCTACTAGACCCTTGCTCTTCCTGGCTAATTAATAAGGCCAGAGGAAGGTTTGCTGAGCAAGTATGGGTCTTGTTTGTTTAGATTTCACATGAAAAGTGCTATCCTGTCCTTTATACTGACAGCCTGCCACTGCAACAACTAAATTGATTTGGCATTAGGAAGAACTTACTGTCATAGGGATAGCAGAGTCTGGGATGGGTGTTATGAAATCTCTCCAACCAACAGAGAAGAACTGGTAAGTGGAGTGGAAACAGTGGGATCCCTGGATTGGAATAACCATGTTCTTTTGGGATTTGTTATACAGAGGAAAAGGGAAATTAAATATAGTCAAACACTCACAGGAACTATCCAAGGTACTGAGCTGATTTTCATTTACAGGGTTCAGTGGTTTATATAGTTTCTTTAAACTAAGGGCCTTTAGAGACTGCCAGAAATATGCAGCTTGAAGCCACTTTAACTGTCCTGGCTCAGTGCTAGGGAATCGTGGGAATTGTATTTTGTTTTGAGACATTGAGCCTTCTCTGTCAGAGAGCTCTGGTGCCACAATAAATTACAGTTCCCATGATTCCTTAGCACTGAGCCAGGGCAGTTAAAGTGGCCTCAAGTTGCATTATTTCTGGCAATCTCTAAAGGCCCTAAGTATGGAATAAAACCAAAGCTGATTCACTACATCTTTTTCATGGAAGCCATCAGCCACTGCTAACTGTCCTGCTGTGTGCTGGTTCTGCCCTCTCAGTCTAAGAATGTAGTGGAGAAAGTATAAGCCTGTGGGCCACATCCAAACCCCCCAGGGCTTTTTTTGAGGTCTCCAGGTCCCTCAGCCCCCCAGAGGACCCCTACATGTTTGCAAGGAGATCTGAAGCAAATAGATCTTCTGTAAAACCTAGATAACTGATAAAGCTGGCTGTCAAGAACTGCCTTTTCACCCATCTGTGAATGTTCAAATCAGCGGATGGCAAGCCTGTGGATGGCAAGAGCTGACTTTATATTACAACAACAACCTTATGACAAAATGTGCCAAATTCTGATACAGACTCTCCAATCACAAGGTGATTTCCTATTTTTGTCAAGTGAACATAAGTGGAATCATCCTTTCAAGTCTTTCTGCTCATCTGGACAAAGATAAGAACAGGGACAGAAGGAGCAGATGGTGGATGAAGCAACAGCATATGCATCTTTGTGGCCTTACTTATATTACATCCTTTCCAGGCAGAACACCTGTTTTGGTAAATATGCAGTGAAAGCTACCTGGTTAAAGTTTTCATCCTGGAACCTGCCCTAATTCTTACTGTGCTGTTCACAAAATGGATATAATGTTTTCAAAATTATTATCAGGAGTGTTACCATCTCAATGAAAGGCTGTCCTCAGGAGTGTTTTGTTTAACGTGGTCCTTCTGGCTTGTTTGCTCTCTGGTCAATACTTTTGTATTTCTAGTCAACTGTTAACTCATGAGGCCAAAGCTGAGGGAAGCAGCTATTTGGAGACACCCTTAATGATTTTCTAGGACAAAGATCTATAGATCATTCGCCTCCTGCTCCCACTTTTTTAGAACAAAATTTACTCCATTTCCCAGACATATCTTGTGCTGAATTGGCCCCCCATAAAATCCTCCCTTGGCAACATTGCAGTATTGCTGCCTCAAAGGTATAGTATTAATACATGCCATTTCTCACCCATTTAATTGCTTATGGCTCCTGGAATATGTTTTGCTGTTTTGTTCAGAGCAAGGTGTCACTCTCGTTCTTCCTCCTTGCTGACCTATATGTTCAGCTGTCATCCATAATAATAGGCCATTTGGTTATAGACTTTTGACTGCTGAATAATTTACTGAGGAGTGTCGCTTTCCACAAGCATTGCCTGTTTCACGACTGAAAGGCAAATGTCACATTGCATAGAGATCTCTGGGTATATGTTGTCCAACCTCTTTCCCCTTCCAGTTTTGCTTCTGTGACTGATCCCTTACCTGGAGCAATATTCTACAATGTCCTGTAGAGAGAGTGGATAGAATTCTGGATCATACATTGCCAGAGATATCATGGCGGAAAGACGAGTCCTGGAATGTTCCTCTTTTATAAAAAGGTTCCTGTATGTAGTCAAGAAAAAGAAATCTGCTAAATTTTTCTTCAAGAGCGAGCATGGCATAGTGGTTTGAGCATTGGACTATGACTCTAAAGACCAGGGTTAGAGTTCCAGCTAGACCATGAAACCCACTGGGTGAGCTTGGACAAGTCACAGTCTTTCACCCTCAGGAGAAGTCAGTGGAAAAACTCCTGTAAACAAACTTTGCCAAGGAAATCTCATGATAGGTTCTCTTTAGGTTTGCCATAAGTTGGCAACAACTTGAAGGCACATAACACACACAAATTTTTCTCCCTGCTTTGCTGATTTGCTCTATGGAATGTGTATTAGCATGTGAAGAACAGTCAAAAACAGAACCTCCTTGCTTTCAAAAAATGTTGTTCAGCCTAGCATTTTGTCTTTTGTGCTGAGTTGTATGTCTTTGCATTTTATCTTTTCCATTTCTTTCATAGCTGCCCTCCCCATTCTTAATAATCTTCTGATTTGCTGGCTGCAGTCCCCATTCTGATCAATGTTTGATCCCAGATATGAGAACTCTTTTACTATTTCTATTTCCTCATTGTCTAATTTGAATGTGTGTAAGTTCTCTGTGGTCATTTGTTTTCTTTATGTTCAACCATAAGCCTGCCTTTGCACTTTCTTCTTTGATCTTCCTTAGTAGTTGTTCCAGGTCTGTGAGATTTTCTGCTAGTATCATGGTGTCATATTGTTGATATTCCTTCCTCTTATTTTCACTCCTCCCTGTTACATATCCAAGTCTGCTTTCCTTACAATATGTTCTGCATATAAGTTGAACAGGCAGGGTGATAGGATGCAGCCTTGTCTGACTTCTTTGCCAATTGGGAACCATTCTGTTTCTCCATGTTCTGTTCTGACAGTAGCGTCTTATCCTGAGTACAGATTCCTCATCAGGACTATCAGGTGCGTTGGCACTCCCATGTCTTTAAGGGTGTTCCATAGCCTTTCATGATCTATGCAGCCAAAGGCTTTGCTATATTCTATAACACACGTGCTGATTTTCTTTTGGAATTCCCTGCTGCACCCCATTAGCCATTGTATATTTGTGATGTGATCCCTACTGCCTATTCCTTTCCTGAACCCTGCTTGAACCTCTGGGATTTCTCTCTCCATGTATGGCTGGAGTCTATGTTGTAGAACTTTGAGCATAATTTTGATTGCCTGAGAGATTAGTGCTATGGTTCTACAGCTGCTACAGTCTCTTGCATCTCCTTTTTTTGTGGATGGGGATGTATATTGAT
>CM034703.1:311333840-311344115 GCA_020142125.1 Phrynosoma platyrhinos
CAACCTTGTCAACGGGGAATACTTTACCTTTCTTTTACAGCATTTTCTGTATAGAAAGCAGTATTTTCTGCACACAAATTAATATTTCTGGTTTGAAATCTTATTTTCTATGCAGAAATGTCATTTTCCATGCAGAAAATGCTGTTTCCTGTGCAATAAATAAATAAATAAATAAAATCACATGAGAATTTTGTACATAATAAGTCCTGAACTGAGAAGATTGTTGTCAGTCCAGGATTTGTTTCATTAAGCTTCCTCAACAATTAAATAAACATGTTTTTAAAACAATTTTCCAAATATTTTTGAATATTCTTTCCATCCCTAGGCAATTGTTTCTATTATCAAACTGTTCTTACTGTCTAATGTTGAATCTAAATCTTGCCTCCCATAACTTACAACCATTAAGCTTAGTCCTGCCATCTGTGGGAGCAGAGGATAAACCTGTCCTCTGTTCTCTGTGGCAAACCTTGCATTATTTAGAGTGCCATCACATTACTCCTCAGTCTTCTCTTCTCCAACCTGAATAAGCTCAGCTCCTTCAACCTCTCCATATGTTTTGCCCTCCATACGTCTTATCAGTCTTGTTGCCTTTCTCTGAATCTGTTCCAACTTGTCTATAATCTTTTTAAAATGGGTGCCCAGAACTGAACACAGTACTCCTGATGAGACCTGACCAGTATAGAATATAGTGAGACTATTACTTCCCTCAACCTCAAAACTATGCTTGTACTCATGCAGACTAGCATTGCCTTCTTTGCTGCACTACCACACTGCTGGCTCATGGTCAACTTATGATCAACAGGAATCCCAAAGTCCTTTCTGTATGTAGCACTGCTGAGCCACAATCATATAATTGTAGCCTTGATTTTTGGGCCTAAATGTCGAATTTTGCTTTTGTCTCAATTGAATTTCATTTTATTAATTTATGCCCAACATTTAAATGTATCTAGGTCCTTTTGAATTCTGTTTCTACCTTCCAGTGTGTTACCTACTCCTTGGAAGACAGGAACAGAATCAAGTACCTTAGTTTTAGCAGGGACTTAGTTCATTTAATTATAATTAAAAGAAGAAGCAAAATTAATCAGATAGGCATTTCTGGAAGTGTGATGGGGTGGGTGTACAAAAATATTTTGGTTTTGCTTTATTTGAATATTTTACTTTTCTAGGTATAGGTGGAATGCAGGAAGAGGGAGATGTCACCCCAGTTCTCTGGAAATGAGCTTCCCCCTCCTCACTCAGACCACAAACAACTATTAACAAGTTCTTCTTTTCTTAAATAAGCATTTTCAAAAATTGAAATATTTTTCAAAAATGCCATGAAACAACATTTTCTCATTTCTGGACTAGTCAAATCGAACAGGAATTCTAATTCTCAGCATGGAGAGAGACATGTTGTGTATGTCTGCCATGTAGGTGTTAAAGATGAGGAGAGCTTCAGGAAAAAGAATGAGAAGAAGAGTTGGCCACCAATCCCACCTGATCCTGGAACCTAAGCAGAGTCAGCTGTAGTTAGGACTTGGATGAGGGCCCTCCAATAAATCCCAAGTGCTCTAGGCTATATTTCAGAGGAAAGAACTGGCAAAACCACCTCTGCATATCCTTTGCCTAAAGAAACCCTATGAAGTTCATGAGGTTGATATAATTCAACATATTAAGCACCTTGGATAGCTCCTAAAACCTGGATTCATCACCCCACCAACACAGGACCGCCAGTTTCCATGGGCCACTACATTTCAAATTTCTTGTTTCTTTCCCTTTGAAAACAAAAGATGGGCTGTGGGGTTGTTGTTTCATGGCACAACACAACATGGCATAAGGAAGGGACTTTTATATATTCAATACCCTCATATATTTCTATCCAAGTGATTCAGCAGTATCATCATCTGTAGGAAAGGCTGACAAGATGCCAACATCACAATCCCTTTTTAAAAACACATTTAATAAATAAAACATTGTGACAAAGAGGTCATTAAAAATCTTATAGGGAGACTGAACAACAGCTAACCACTCAGCAGCTGGTGTTCACCTCGCAGCTGCAATAACCACTGTGTTTCTAAAAACCCACTTTAACATCTCCACTTTCCCTCTTTGCTACTTTAATGCTTTCTAATACATTACTGCTGCTTTTAGAGCAGCTGCATTATTCATGCCAGTGGTAGGGTGGCCATTGTGTTTGTGGTTGCAGTTGAAATTTTGAATGCTTTGAATTGCCTCTTAAAGTGCATAACAGTAGCATTCAAAAAAGGCCCGGCTCTGGCTTTGTAAAATCCTCAGTGCTGAATGTCTCCATTGAGTTGGTGGCAGTGAGAAAGTCCTGTTTGACCTAGAGTGACCTTGCTGCTAGCCTGTGTTTCTCTCTTCTGTGTTTGGAGGATTTTTGGAAATAGGCATCAGCATCTTGGATGGCTACTTTCAAGTTCAGACTGAAAATTCAGAGTTCAGAGTAGATTCAAGTTCAGAGTAGATTCACTGACCCACTAACACAGAAACCACAAGTTCCCTCTTTCACTTCTGGGGAGGCATGTTCATATCTGACTATTTTGTCATGTAAGTAAAGATGAATAATTTCCACAGTTCTCTCACTGCTGTGAAGAAGAACAAATATTTATGCACAATTCTCACTTGGTTTTCACACATAGAGAGCCAGTGTAAGAAGGTATACAGCAAATATCTGTAATTTGATATTTCCTTAGCCCTTAGCATACCTGTATTCTGTGTCAGCCAGCATGGTGTAGTAGTATGAGCACTGGATTACAACACTGGAGATCAGGGTTCAGTTCCCCACTTGGTCATGGAAGCCCACTTGGTGACCTTCTGCAAGTCACACACTCTCAGCCCCAATACCAAAAGGAAAAGAATATTAAGAATAATCAGAGCAACAGCAAACCAGTTCTTATGACAGGAACTTCCCAAATTCTGACAAAATGATCCAGTCATAATCCATATGAATGGCACAACTTCTATAGGCCCTGTGCTTTTCCTTTCAGTCACCTTGGTGCTAGTGAAGTGGGAACCCTTACTCAGTTGCTGTTGTTAATTGCTATCAATTCAACCAATCAATGAGAGACCTCCAAGTCACCATGTTATTGATAGCTATGCTCAGGTCTTGCAAACTCAGGGTCATGGCTTCCTTGACTAAGTAGATCCACCCATAATGCACTCTTCTTCTTTTCCCGCTACCTTACCAAACATTGTTGTCTTTTCTGGTGAGTCATGTTTTTGCATGATATGTCTAAAGTACAGCAGTGTCAGCTTAGTAATCTTGGCACCTAGAGAGAATTCAGGCTTGATTTTTTTTCAGGATACTAAACCCTGCCATTCTTGCTGGCTATATATATCATGTATATGCTTTGTAATTCTAGATGATGGGTATACTAGAAAAGTGATGATACTGGGTAGAAAGAATGTTTATATTTTTGAAGCTGGCTAATGAGCAGATGTGAGGAAAGGAAAAATGAACTTTGAACTGTCAAGATCAATTTGATGAGAACACTTGGGTGCGGAATGAGAGGGGTAGTCCTGGGAATGGGAATGTTTTGGTTTGAAGACTCATAGAGAGTGAGTATGCAAACATGTTTGAATTGCTATATGCTTTTAATATAACTAAAAGTGTCTCTGTCCTGACAAAATCACTATGCTGTGCACAACATTGTTTTACTGAAGCTTGTGTCTCTGGGCTGAAGTTAGCCAGTACATGACAGATTTGCAATAGGTTTCATTTATTTGTCTTTTTGGCAGTCCATGCTATCTGCAGAACTCTCTCCTAGCACCACATTTCAAATGAGCTGAAATGGTAAAACACACCTTTGCATGCAGTAGGTCCCAAGTTCTATCCTTAGCATCTCCATTTAAGAAGATCAGGTGTCTGGAGCTGGAGAAATACCTCTCCCAGAGAACCTTTGGAACTGCTACTGATCAGAATAAGGGGCTGGGCCCAAGTTGGGCAAAGTGCAGCCCCCCAAAGTCTGGTTTTGCAGCCCTTAGCCCATGACACACATTGCACCAAACTACCTTTTTCTAGAACAAAGGACTTCTGGAAAGCCTCCAGGGGAAGTTACAAATAGGTTACAAATAGGGCTGACTGGTTTTCAAAATAGCAATAAGAGACAAAGGAAATTAATTGGGTTGACTTTCAGGAAGTGACTATTTAGAAGATTAGATTCTACCTAAACACCAAATAAAAGTATTGGTTTCAGTTAACCTAGCCATATTAACCATATTGTTCACATTCTCCAAATTTAAATTATATAACACATTTTGTTAAAAATCCCTGTTTGGTTCTTCCCTTCCCTTCCCTCCTCCTCCTCCTCCTCCTCCTTCTTTGCCATGCATCTATAATTCTGACTGTTGAAAGCATATCAAAACATGGCTGGCAATTATGATTAAAATTCAAAGTAACCTGAATCTCAGATTTGGCTAGATATACAGAACACTGTGGAAGAGCTATCAGAGAAAACAGCAACAGCGCTTTAGCTAACTTTTGATAAAAGTCTGCAGAAGGAGGAAGTGGTAAACCACTGTTGAATGTCTTTTACCATGAAACTCCTATAATAAGTCAATCCAAAATTATCTTGGCGGTTTATCATTCATAGGTTCACCATAATCAAAGTTGACTTGATGGCAAGCAACAAGAACTCAAAGAACTTCTCATCACTCCCAGGATTTTTGGTTTTTCATTCAGTTTACATAAGTGACAAGCTTTTTAGCTGTCAGACAAGGGATGTACCATACAACCTTTGACAACCCTAGCCACATAGCTCCCTACAATGTTTAGCATTCCAAAATACATGTTTTGTTCACACCAAATAAATTCTGGTCATTTATTTTGCATTTTAAAAACATTTTTGGCAATCCATGTGCCCTGCTAAAGAGTTACATGGGCAGAAAATTAACCCTTTGCCTACTATCCCTGTCCTAGCTCCTGTGAAGAAATATCTTCTCCGTAAGTAATTTCCAGCTTTTATTCAAAGATAAAAATGAAATCCAAGGGCTCATACGTTTTAGTTCAAATATTCTTGAATAATTGATAGGTTCAAAAGACAGTAGGAAGGACCAGGAGAAGAGAGAATGTGGATTATATTAGCATAGTTTAGTCATATTCAGCAGCGTTTATCCTGAGGGTGATAAAACTGCAGGTAGGGCTTCCAATTCAGCAAGGGAATCTGCCCAGGGAATCTGCTTTCTCTATTCCTCCCTTTTGTGTGGAGCTGTTGATGCCTTCTGTGAAGTCTGTAAAAGCAGTCAATGAAATTAAATCAAATTTAGGATGCTTGCAAGAAGGAGCAGTTTCAGAGGGAAGTTTTCTATCCCTTGTTCCCTCTCTCTGTACCTCGTAAGGGTGTACAGCATTTCCTGCCTTCCTGATGATCACATAGAACTGCCAATGGAAAATAAATGACTGATTGAGGCCTCAAGATTTAATGCATTCACAGAACCTTGCTTCACTAAGTGCTCATATTCATCTCAATACGGATGGAATCAGCAGGTCATGCCATGCCAACAGGATAATTACAGGCAAAATGTATGAGATTCTCCATCCCTCATATCCCACCTCCCACACAGCATTTTTTGTTCTGTGCAGTGTTGGTTTATATCAGGCATGAATGACAAAGATACGGTAATACAAAAGGTCATAGCAGACACATATAATACAATAAGGAATTTGCAAGCTATTATAATATATTAAGGATTCAAGTCAGCTTGTTTTAAACAAGAATAATGAAAATTCATCATTTTTCCTAGGTCCTTTTTTCTTTTCTTTTCCTTCTTCTGCTTTTGAAAGAGAGAAAGGGAAAAAAAGAAAAGAAAAAGAAAACCCTTGCAGGATTGGGCCTGTCTCACATCCATTCCAAGCAAAACTGAAGAAACACAATGCACATTTAAACAATTTATTAAAAGTAATTGCAGCCGCCATCCCCAGTTTCCACATTTCTGCTGGGACTGCATTTCTCCACATTTTGTTATTTATTTGGCAATTTCTTTTTCATCAAAGCATGTGCAGCTCAGGCACAGTGTGTGGCTTTTTGCAAAGGTCTAGCTTTTTTTTTTAACCCAATTTCAAAGCTCAGGTCACTGGAGTGTGCAAAGGTCAAGACAGTGTCTCCTTCAAGGTCCCTGAGATTTTTATTCTTGTTCTTATGTTTTGCAGCTGAATCTATTATTCAAGGTTGTGAAGACTAATAATGAGAGGGATATAATGAAAGCTACACAGAGAGGTCTTCAAATTTTTTTAAGGGTGCAGAGTGGGAGGAGGAAATCTCCCATCAGCCTTCAAATTGGGGGGGGACTATTTCTACTTAACAACTTCGCTATTCCAGAGAGGGGCAGAGTCAAAACATTGGTTGTATCACACATTGTGGAATCATCAGCAAATAGCTACAACAAATGAAACTAATTTGGAATAAACTAGAGTACTGATTTTATATATGGTTGTGAAAGCTAGAGAATGAAGAAAACTGACAGGGACAAAATCATTAATTAAGCATTGTGCTGCTAGATGTGAGTTCTGTGGATACCCTGGATTGCTAAAAAATCAAATGAGTGGGTCTTTGAGTAAATCAAGCCTGAACTCTCACTAGATGCAAAGATGGTAAAACTAAGGGGCGAAACAGGCTGCCCCAATAGAGCGGCTTGCTACACCCCTTTGAGCACCAGATCAGGGCCGTCACCATGTACAGATGTGATAGTTTCAGTGAAGAAAGCTGACAGGAAGAAAATCAACTCATTTGAGATGTGGTACTGGAGAAGAGTGCTGACAAGATGGTAGACAGCCAAAAAGGCCAAGGGGGTCCTAGAATAGATCAAGCCTGAACTCTCTCTGGAAGCCAAGATAATGAAATTGAGGCTGTTGTACTTTAGCCACTTCATGAGAAGGCATGATTCACTAGAAAAGACAATAATGTTGGGGAAGACAGAAGAAAGAGAGGAAGACCATACACCAGATGCCTAGACTCAGTAAGGGAGGACACAGGCCTGAATTTACAGGATCTGAAAAGAGCAGTGGAGAACAGAGGGGCTTGGGGATGTCCTTTTTGAATGAGGGGCATTCAAAAAGGACAGCAGCAGCACTGCCGCAGAGAGAGTAGAGGGGGTTGGGGCTTGTTTTAGGTGCTTTTGGGATGGACTAAATTCTCACCTTTTGCTACTCTCTACTCAGAGAAGGGGATGGTTCCTTTTTTTGATAAAAGGTAAAGTACAGTACTTACACTGACTTGTGGATAAGTCAACCCAAGTTTTTTGGCTCAATTTTTTTACTAAAATTTCTAGACTTATACATGAATATATGCAGTAAGTACAATTGATTCAAATGATGTTTTTAGTATGGATTGATAATGATATTTTGGTCTAAGACTAATACCCATTTATCTGGCAGGTAGTTCTGTTAAACTCAACAGGACTGACTTCTGAATGGAAATGTAAAGGATTGCACTGTGAGGGTGTAATCATATGCACACTTAGCTGAGAGTGATGTGTCCTATTGAATACATTGGCTATAATCCTGTTTGCATCATACAATAATATATATTCCCAATATACATGGGCATAGTGGGAAGACACACCAGCATATGTCCTTTTTTCAGTCACACAGGAAGGAAATATCCAGTACCTCCTTGTACGACAGTCCCCTCTCTGCACAGAGCACCTAACTTAATGACACTCAATGGGGAACTCCAGACACCATCCATGCACCATGCAGTTACCCAGCTGGGGAAAAGAAAAACCAACACCTTCCTGGATCACCAATATATTAGTGGGAGTCCAAGTAAGTGACTGCTCTTCTTTTTTCCCATCTGTATGACTGCAGCCAGATGATGGTGGAAATGCCTGGGGATTAGCATCCAGAGACAGTGAAAGCACATTGGCAAACATTTCTGTTTTGTGGGCACTTAAATAGGATTTTGGGCAGTGAAATGTCCTGCTAAATCAGGGGTGGGAATCTTGCAGTGCTCCAGATGTTGCAGGACCACATTCCCACCATTGGCTCTGCTGGCTAAGGCTATGGAACTTGTAGTCCAACAATATTTGGAGAGCTGTACAACTCCCACCCCTGCTCTAAGTAAATATGTATAATGTAACAGTGTAATCCTCTGCACATCTAATGGGACGAAGGGCCTTTGCAGACTGCCAGAAATAGTGCAAATTGAGTCCACTTTAAGGGTTAGGGTTAGTGCTAGAGAATCATGGGAATTTTTTTTTGAGACATTGAGCCTTCTCTGTCAGAGAGCTCTGGTGCCACAATAAAATACAGTTCCCATGATTCCCTCACCCTAACCCTAACCCTTAAAGTGGACTCAATTTGCACTATTTCTAGTTAGTGAAACTTACTTCTGAATAGAAGGATGGTTCTGTGAAACAGTGCAGATTTACTTTATGGCTAGCAACAGAATACCTGCGATTTTAGTTCCATTTGCAAGATGTGCATAGGGAAAAAAAGAACTTAAAAAGACTTTCCCCACTTCAAGGCTATAGAATGCATTCAGAGTCATTTCTCACACCTTAAATAAATATATAACAAACTATCTCCCTTACATATATTTCTAGGATAGGATACTCTTTATGTGAAAAATGCTCTAGAAAAGAAAAATGTTGGCCATTATAAATCTCTGGGAACTTGGTTCTGTAATCCAAGTCCTTTTGTTATTTGGAGGCTTGTGGTGAAAGGCCTGTGGTGATGGCCCAAGAAGGGATTTGATTTGTAAAAATGAAGGGGGAGGGAGAGAAAGAAAATCAATTCTGCCTTCAAATGCACCCTTAATTGTTGTCCACCCCAGATTAGAACAGCCTTCACCAATTGGTACCCTCCAATTGTAGTGTACTATGACATCCATCATCCCCAACCAGCAATAGTTATGCTGGTGGGGAAGAGAGGGCGATGTGCACCATATCTGGAGGGGAACAAGCTAAAGAAACCTGGGCTAGAATGGTTTTGTTGAATGAAGGGTAAATTCCTAGAGCATTAGCCTCTTTTCTGTGAAAGGTGGGGACTGGTTCAATTAAGACATAGGGCTTAAATGTAAAAAAACAAGCAAACACCTGTATTCAACCCCATAGTCACTGTGATCAGGTCACATGATGTTCTGGATGATTTGCAGGGAATCTGCATTGAATACAGTTCAGAGGGCTTTAATCTGATTTGTAAAAACTCGCGTTTTATCCTGGACTTTCCCAAAAAATATGAATAATGCTGTGTGTGGCCAGTGCTCCAAGGCAGCTTTGGTATGGAGCTGAGGGTGGAGGAATTTTTAGTGGGCAAAACTAGTTGATTCCAGCAAGTTTGGTGTGTGGCACCATTTTTTATTTTTACTTTATTATGTACATACACCTTGACAGAGAAACAGCTCTGGACACAGCCAAGCCAAGCCAAGCTAAGGCTGGAACGTTCCCCTTTTAATACAAGAATCCTCCCCCTCCCTGCTTCTCCTTTTCTCTCCTCCAGCTCCTCCATTATCTCCAGAGCAAAGCAGACAACCATCTCAGTCTCAGCTTGGAAGCCATGGGGTGGATGGGGAGATGAGCAAAGTGGAAGCCCAGCAAGATTGGAGCCCAATTTCTTTACCTGGGGTTGGACTGGTGGGTGAGAGGTGTGCACTGAGGACAGGATTGGAGTAGGGGCAGAGACCAAGAGTTGCAATGTGTATTTGAGGGGAAAGACTCCTGCCCATGTATGTATGCAGATCTCTGCATGAGTGAGCAAGTGAGCAAGCAATTGAATGAGCCAACCATTTTGAGCACTCCTGCTTCTTTCCCCATTCATTCCATCCATCATTCACTCACATGCTCCTTCACTTGTGCAGAGGTCTGCATACCTACATTCATGGCAATTAAAAAAGAGAGAACCAAGTTGATGGGGGTCAGAGGAAGGGAAGGAAGAAGAAGTGCATTTTCTGGCTGGCTCATTCAATTGCTCACTTGGGAGGGGGAGGAATAGGGAAGGGGTAGCCCAATCTGCTCCACCACTGTTGATTTCATGGCTCAACATTTTCATAAATAAAAATATAAATAAAGTGGTGTGTGTTTCTTTAAATTCTCCATCTTGTGTATGTGTATGTTTCTGTACATTTAAAATTCCCTCACTCACACACTGGGGTGTGAAGGGGGAAATGGGATTGGATGGGACAGGTATCAAAATGGATCCAATAGACTGACAGGCAAACAATAGTGGCTATTGGTTTAAAGGGCTGTGCATGCTGGAAAGGGGGCAAAAGCAGAGCAGACAGCCATGTGGTTGAAAATAATGCAAAGAAATGGAGTGGGGACCATCCCTTTCCACTGCTG
>CM034703.1:311349495-311361786 GCA_020142125.1 Phrynosoma platyrhinos
GAAAGAGGCATGAAAATTGGAGGAAGGAACATCATCAGTTTAACATATGCAGATGACACTATACTACCAGCACAAAATAGCTGACTCTGACTACTGAGCAAGGTGACCAGATGTCATAACCAAAAAGGAAGAAAAGGAACTGCAAAATGTAGGACTTTCAAGAAAAATGTTAGACCTTACAAAATAAAAGTGCAAAGGCAGATTTACAGTTTAACATTAAGTAAACAAAAATAATGTCCACCTATTATTTACATTACTTTATTTTACTGTACTTTAAAGAAGATAATGAAGACACTTGGAACAAAACATAACCTTAGGCAGGACATTCATTTCTCTCTCCAATATTTTATCCAACATAGACAAGTTCAGCAACTTCCATTTCTCAAGATCTTTTGCACTTCTTTTCAGCCCATTACATAATTATATGAAAGTCACATCTCAATGGCCATGGCACCATCAGTGGACAGTTTCCTAGTTAAATGCCTTCTCTAAGGCTTAGTCATTGGCAAGAAGATTTTACCAAATTCCTGGTGTTTTTGGTCCCATGTGAAACCAATTGAAATTTGGCCTTTGGTTTAAAAGTGGCTGCCCAACCTTGCTGTGGTTGTTACACCTCCATCTGTGGTTTCTACATTTGTTTCTTTCTCCTTGTTATAAACCTGATACAGAGAAATGTCTTTATCCAATTGATACTTCATGTCAGGAATGGTATATGGGGTTTTCAAGTAGTGTCTGATCCAGACAATGATTAGACCTGGGTAGTTTCAGCACAGCTATTTATCATCATGTCCCTTCAGACTTTGTCCTGGCACCATGACAGTATTCCAAATGAAACTAAGCTATTCCTGGCTTGGAGATCATTGGTGGTTCAAGCTTACCTGTTAAGTATCTCTGGATTTGCCTCTAACATTAAGCCCCTGCCCTGAAAGGCAACAGCCTTGGTTGCCACTTGGTCTGAATAATTATCACTTCAGTCTTCACTTTCAAGACATGAAATGCAGGATTTTAATTGCTGTGCTGTACAAGAAGCGCTAGAAAAGATATGGATTTCTTTGAGACTTCTTTTAAACAAGTAAGCCCAGTGGTGTAAGTATTCTGCACCTCGCACACATGAGCGATTATCCCCAGAGCAGACATGACCAGGGAAGAGCTGCATCGCAGAATGGGTACTTACTGCTTCCCACTTTGCTGGGCGATGGCTGATAATGCCAGCATTGCTTTTTTAGCACTGAATAATGTGCTTATCACAAGCAGCAGTTTCTTCTATACTCATGAAAAGGAAAGGGAGAGAAAGTCAAAATAAAGAAATTTGCTTCAGCTGACAACTAGCACTGTCATCTTTTGACCAGAAGACTGTGCCTGTTTCTCTAACAACTCTGTGGGAAGGTGATAAATTCACCGATACTGGTTCTCTCATTCTTCTGTTGCCTGGCCACCCTTGCAACAGTCTACTGAGGGCCCTTTCAGATTACACAATTATAGCACTATCAAAACAGCTTACTAGATAATGGGCCCTTTCCAATTACAGAATTATAGTACTATATTTCCACTTTAAGTCTCATGGCTGCATTCTATGGAATCCCGGGATTTGCAGTTTCAGGAGGGGCGTTTAGAATTCTCAGCCAGAGAGCTCCTCTAGTACCTTATCCAACTAAGCCCCCCCCCCCATTATTCCATAGTATGCACCCATGGCAGTAATCAAGGAATTATTGTGCTATTGTTGTGTAGTGTGAAAGCTCACTGTCAGAGTTCTGAAGCTGGCTAGTGTCCGCAAAAGCATATCAAATAAAGCTTGTTAGTTTTTAACGTGGCTCAGTTTTTTTGTTGTCTGTTTGAGTATTTATATGTTGGGATTTGTAACTTGAGTTTAAATGTCCAGATGTGGGAAAGTGAGAAAGGGTACTACACGCCACTTTACAGCTTGCTAGCTGGGAAAGTTGTTTGCAACTGGAACTCAAAACATCTTAGCAGTGTCCAAGGTCAGGATGTGCCAGAGAGCACATAGACCAAGTGTAAACACATTATGCCATCATGTTTGGGGGACAACAATTCAAGTGACACAGGAAGAAGTCACAGGAAAAGGCTGCATGGCGAGTGTCTATAAAAAACCGAGACCACAGTTGTTGGTTAGGTGTGGGTTGTTGTTGGTCGGTGGTGAGTGTATATAATTTTGTACATATTGCAACTAAAGAATAAAAGTGCCTCTTTGGAGTTAAACCTGTCTTCAGTCTGTTTCATCAGAAGCAGGGAGGAATGCATCCCAAAGCAGCCAGACAGCTCCAAGGTCGTCGGGTGTTTTTCTCTGCGAAGTGAAGAAAGCTTCCGAAGATTTTGTCTGCGCGCTCAATTGCTTGACATTATACCCCACCTTGAAGCTAGAAAGGCTCCCAGGGCAGCTTACAAATAATTAATTTCACAGTTTCCTGCCCTTGGGCTTACAGTGTATAGATATGACACATAAAGAAAAGGGAAGGGCAGTGGGCAAGAGGATTAGGTCCATCAGATTCTGGCTGCTCTTCTTCCCCTCAGAGGCAAGAGCAATGGAAGGAGGGAGGGCCTCTCACCAGCCACTGGGCCAAGGCATGATGGGGAGATGCTTAGTTGCTCTTCTCTCCTTCAGAGGCCAGAGCAATGGTAGTTGGAATCTGGATGGAGGGATTTTCACCAGGTGCTGGGCCCAGGCAAAATGGAGCTGCTCTTCCCCTCAGAGGCCAGAGCAATGGCTTGTCTATGGAAGCATATCACCTATAATCTATCATAATACAAGGGTGGGTGTTTACAGCTGTCTGGCTCAGGCATAGCTTCAACACTGTGAACCCTAGGCCTCTTTAAAAGTGGTGTATATTCTAAAGGGACCCTGAGCATGTGAATCTCATTATTATTTCATTTTTAAAAATATGTTAATTGATTTTATTTAATTAAAAACTGTAGCCTGAAGTACCAAGATTAGGTTATTAAATTTTAAGTCACTAGGCTACTAAATGGCAGGCACCAGGCTCATTAAAGCTAAGAATACTCATTTGAACTAAAACAGTAATGGGTCTTCTCAAGATTCTTTGGGATTTGGATTTCTCATGCTATGCAATTATAGCACTTTAATTGCACTTTAATTGCCATAGCTGCACCCTGTAGAATCCTGGGATGTGTTGTTTGATAAAGCACTGGAGCTCTCTGGTGCAGAATTCTAAATAACACACAACACTACAAATCCCAGGTTTCCATAGGCTGTAGCCAAGAAATAGTCTATGGTCTAAATGCTTACACTTGTTATTGGGCTATAGGCCTCCAGTGGAGTCTTCCATGTCAGTTGAACTGTAATTCTGCTCTAGATTTTAGTCCAAACTTTAAAGGAGGGGTCCATGATACTGAACTCTATTCTTCCAAATTGGAAGCTACCAGCCCCCCTCCTTTCTGGTCTTGTACTCCTGGGACCATGTAAATTCTGTTGGTGTTTAACTCAAATAACTGATAAGCCTTCTATATTCCTTACTCCAAATATGTATTTAAGTGCATATGTAGCTATAGTGTGTGAGAGACGGAGATTTCTGCTTCTTGATATGTGCTACCTGTCTTCATATCGTCCAACATTTCACAGATGAAAACTGGGACATATTTGGCCAAGAATGATCAAGATCAAGAGTGCAAAGATCAAGTATGATCAAGATTACAAAGGTTATTAATGAGAAAGGATACACAATCCTGTAGAGCAGGGGTAGGCAACCTAAGGCCCAGGGGCCGGATGCGCCCCCCCAAGGCCTTTGGACCGGCCCCAGGCCGGTCCTGCCGCCTCCCGCCATGATGATATTGATTATTGTTGTTATTACTTGTTCTTGGGGTTTTATTTGCAAAATCTCCACAGGGATTTTGCCATGGCTTTTCTGGGGCTGAGAGAGTGTTCATGCATTTTTTTAATTTTTTTATTTTTAATATTTATTTGTTTGTTTGTTTGTTTGTTTGTTTTTGGTGCTTCGGTCCTCCAATTGTCTGAGGGACAGCAACCCGGCCCCCGGCTCAAAAAGGTTGCCTACTCCTGCTGTAGAGGCTGCAGCAGTTTGCTTTTGCCTGAGCCTATTGGGAAGGGAATATGCCCTTCTCCTCCTCTCTTCCTCCTCCTGCTGAGTTAACCAAGTACAAAATACTTTGGCATTTTGAATTCAGTTTGCAGTAATTGCTGTAAAGTGAGGAAAAAGGGGGAAGAGGGAGGTGAAGAGGAAAACTGGGACATATTAAAAGCAACTGGGAAAATGGGATGATAGAGGATTAATTGGAACCATCCCTGTCCAACTGGGACAGCTGGAGGGCATGTGTTTTTTCTCCATTGGCTGTTTGCATTTTGCCTGCATTGGAAGAGGCAGACTATTGTATGTATATTTGGAATAAGATTAAATGCTTCATTTTAGAGACACTTTGAGCTTTCATACTGCAATTCTCCTATAACCTGAAGTAAACCCCATTGAACTAAATGGTACTTTATTTTAAGTAGACACATTTAGGATTGCACTATACACTGACTTATAAAAAAGAAAGTAACTTTATGTTAAAGGTAGGAAGCCTTCTGCACATACACAACAAATAGTTCTCAGATCTGTTTTTGAAACAGAAATCAGTTTCTTTCTCAGAAAAATTCTCTAGAGAGGTATTATTTAAAACTAGCACTGGTACAGGTTGTGGTGTGGAGGATGGTAAAAGAGTGGTGTGGAGAAACACAGGCTTTCCATGTTGGATTGCAGCAGCACGTCTGCAGTAAACATTGCAATAAAGCTTGAGCTGAGAAAGAGCAGGATTTTCCTTCATCCAACTTTACTATAGCTATGTATGTCTGCAGTTAACAACCAAGGTGAACAGCAGCACCCTTCAAAGAGAGAAAGGTAAAGCAGATAAACCTGCCATCACCAGTTTGTTAAAAAATAAAAAGTTCTAGGAGCAGTTTGTCCATCAAAATGGAAATCAGGGGAAAAAGCTGGAGCTTGTGAAAGGGGGAAAAAAAAACCCTCATTGCATTTTGGAAGGAGCATTTAAGTAGTCTCTAGAAGTTCATTGTTCACTTTTGCAAGATTTATTTGACATGATTATTTCATTTCATATATGTTCACATGGTAAATTTTGAAAAAGTTTGCTGAAACACATTGGACGTTTTCACACTAAGGTCCCTAAAGCCGCCTGGAGCCTTTCTGCAACGGCTCGTGCCGCTCATTCTGGAATGGCTCCGGCGGCGGCAGCCTAATTCCTTTTGAAAATTGGAATTACCTTTCCGCCGCTGATGCCGGAGTTAGCGCTGTTTCGGCTGGAATGAGGCCGGACTTACTGCTCCGTGCGTTTGAACACACGGAACAAGGAGCCGGACGGACGCAGGGATGGCACTGGAAGGGGCGGGGTTTGCTGCGGCGTGCGTGTGAACAAGCTGGAAATGGAGCCGGAGTGGGGCCGGACGGAGGTAGGATTGCGTCCGCCTAAAGCCCCGTGTGAAAACGCCCATTGAGCTGCTCTTTTTTTTTTTTACAGTATTGGAACATATGCCTAATCTTTCTACATCTTTCTGTCTCTAATATCAATTTTTTATGTAAAAGAAGTAATGTAAATACACATTTACTTATTTATGAGCTATACCTGTATGCAAATCATAAGTTGTAATTGTTATTACATTATTTGGAATTATCATTGCTCTGTATTATGTAACTTTGGTCTAATGTTATTGGTGAGCCACTTTGGCCATGGTTATACTAAGGGAAAGGGCGCGCAAATAAGCATAAAAATGAACACAGGAGCTGTTCGGTACTTTTAGATGCTTCAAGCAGGATCCCAGACTTTATAGAATTTCCATTCTTGGAAAACTTTTGCCTGCTGAATAACTGCAACTCTTAAAGGAATAGAAGCTCTGTGGATAGAAAAGGTGGTAAAGAAGAAGGGTTGGAGGGATATTCATGTGAAGAAGTTTTAAAAGCCCAATCTTTTGTGTCCTATCTTTAAGCAAATTTGAAATGAGCGTTCTTGAGTAGGAAATTAGCAGTATGTGTATATGTGGTGGTCAACCCACCCATGACCCACCACACATTTTCATAGTGAGCAAACAATTTGTATAAGAGAGATCCCTAGTTCCTGGAAAGGGTCGGGAATGGAAAGAAAGTTAAACAAGCATGAATAAATGCTGGAGTGGCCACTGAAAAAGAAAAAGAGCAAGAGAGACGAGGAAAGCAATAGCATTTTTGTAAATCAGGTTTGCAGTAATTGTTGTAAATCTGGTACAGGCCAAATTAGCATTGGAGCAAGGTGAGGTGAAGGGAAGAGAAAGCCCAGCTTGTAAGGGAAAGAGTTGGGGTGAGAGAGAAAAGATTGAGCACTGGGATGCGGATAAGAATAAAGTATGTTTAACCTGGGCCAAGTATTTTCATTACTGTAATACAGGTTGAGTCTCCTTTATCCAAAATGCTTGAGACCAGAAGTGTTCTAAGATATATTTTTTTCAAATTTTGAAATACAGTCGTCCCTCCCGATTCGTAGGGGGTTCATTCTGGACCATCACCATCTGCAAATCAGGGAAATTGCAAATATCCAAGTCCCACTGATTTCAGTGGCAGTGCCATTTTGTCCCTCCCCACTTGCCGTCTGTAAAGGACTGAGACCACGGACTCCAAGATCGTGGAATCCAAGTCCACGAACAGGGAGGAATTAGTGCATTTATATACACATAATGAGATATACTGGAGATGGGACCCAAGTCTAAACATGAAATTCTGTTATTATTCATATACACTTTATACACACAATTGTTGTGTGCCTTCAAGTCATTTTTTACTTATGGCAACCCTAAACCAAACCTATCATGGGGTTTTCTTGGCAAGATTAGTTCAGAGATTTGCCATTATCTTCCTCTGAGGCTGAGAAGGTGTGACTTGCCCAAGGTCACCCAGTGGGTTGCATGGCTGAGCTGGGAATCGAACCCTAGTTTCCCAAGTCGTAGTCTAGCACTCAAACCACTACTCCATGCTCAAGTCCTATACATATAGCTGAAGGTAATTTTATATATAGTATTTTTTAAACAAGTTTGTGCATGAAACAAAGTTTTTGTACATTGAACCATCAAAAAGCAAAGGTATCACTACTTCAACCACCCATGTGGACAATTTTGGATTTTGGAATATTTTGAATTTTAGATTTCTAGATAAAAGATACTAAGTTTGTATAATACACATATTTCTTGGTTTGTGTACACTTATATTGATTGTCAACTTTCCCTGTTAGGCTTTGCAGGTTAGCAAGTCATGCAAAAACTTTATAAAGCCTCTGTACCAAACTGCATAATAGGATGCATGATTCATCAGATGAAATAATTCTCTTCTTATGCCACTTTCATCACTTAGGAGGGGAGACGAACCTGTCTCCAGCCACAGAAATATGTAAGTGGGGACAGCAAGAAGGTAGAAATATAAGGTTTTATTTCATTTACCTTTGTGGAATTTGCTTTTGCTTGGCTTCGAGCAGACCTCTATAACATATTCACGAAGAAACCAGACGAATTAGATGAGTAACGTCTTTTCTTTGCATATCAGTTTCCCACCCTAGTTTCTAATGAGGCCGAGCTGTCACCACCACTGCACTGTATGCAACTAATGGGAAGTTTGCAATACATAAATTGCAGGGGGGGGGGGGGGGGAGGAGAAAAGATCTGATGTTGTTTTTACTGGGCAAAATGATGTGATGTCTTTTTTATTCAGTAGAAAATTCCAGAATCATTTCTGGAGTAGACACAGAGTTTGTGGCTCCTTATGGAAATAATATGACCCAGTGACATCCCCAGCATCACATGTACAGACGTTCTACCAGAATAAAGGGATGGTAGAAAAGCCATTTCTTCATTACATTTTAGGTCTTCAGGAGATCAAGGCTAATGTTTCTTTCACTTTTCTAGATATTTCCTGAACATAAGCCATCAGCTTTTCACAACTTTGATGGTCCTATGAAAATTGGTAGTCTCTGAGTGTAGCCTACCTTTAACTTACATCTTCTTTAAGTATATTTGCAGTGGTGAACAATATAACAAGAATATTATGACTCATTCTCTAAATTGATGGATATATTACCCTGGGCAAAGCTATGAGTACACTGAATTCAGTGGATTTAGATATGGAAAACTCTGCATAGAACTGAGCTGTTAATGTGACCTTTACCAGAAGAGATGAGGTGAGAGAGCTGTACTTTAATCAGTTAGTTCAGTGCTGTTTTTGCTTCACAAACTAATTGATGTCAGATGAATGCATCCTAATCAGCCAGATATCTTGAGCTTCAGGGAAGGGATGGAAACTTCTGTCTCAGTTGTAAATACAATATTCTGGATTGCACAAGGATGTCTGTATGGAGAAATTCATTCATTCATTCTCTCTCTTGCTCTCTCTTTCTTTTTTAAACACACACACACACACACACACACACAAAAACAACCCTACTTCTAAATTTATAATATCCTCCTCCTGTTTAAAGTGCTCATACTGTGGATGCCTTTTCTGTCCCAAAGGTACTCATCTCTAGCTATATCTGTACATGCAATACAAACATAGGTGTGTATCTCTATAATATGTTCTTGCTTGGGGAAAGTATCATCTCTGTATTGGGACAGGGTTCTCTTCCTACTCAATGTCTTGCCGTTTCTCATGCGGTCTGCAATGTGCTATCCATCATATCCCTCATTTTTCTTGGCAAAGCTGATCACCTTTAGGTCTCCTTTCCCAAGAAGAACTCTTTGAGGGGTTATATGCAATAATCTTGTTCAGTTGGTTTGGATTAGATTTATTTGCTCCTTTTGGGAAGTTTCTCCAGATGTTTTTGAACTACTAGCCAGTACAGATGATGGTGAGGGAGTTAACATCTGGAGGTCACATGTTTCCTAGCTCTTCTCTGAAGGGCATTGCTGTGAACATGTCCCTTCTCTTTGCTTCAGAGGGTACCTGGTTTCCATTGACAAAATCATGGTAGTTGAAGATCAAGACAGTTGCAAAACAAATAAAATTGTGGATTTTTGCTTGATTGCCTCCATGTTTTCTGAGTCTCTAGTAATTTACTGACATTAGTTCACTTGCAGGTCCTCAACAAACATGGCAAAATCTGGTCAATAGGCAGAAGAAAGTGGAACAATCAAAAAGTTAACAGTAGTTCTCCATTAATGAAAAAGTATACAATAAATGATTACAGTCTGTAAGCCACCATGACAACCAGTGTGGTGTAATGGTTTGAGCATTAGACTATGACTCTGAAGACCAGGGTTCAAATCCCTGCTCAGCTGTCAAAACCCATTGGGTAAACTTGGGCAAACCACACTCTCTCAGCCTTGGAGGAAGGTAAAGGCAAACCCCTCTGAAGAAAACCGTATGATAAATTCACTTTAGGGGCACCATAAGTTGGAAACAATTTGAAGTAACACAACAGCAACAAACAAGCTACCATAGGCCAAAACAGGATACAGGGGTCTACAGATGGCCCCTAAGGGGCGGCTCCATGTCGCCCCTGGGAACACTGGATCAGGGCTGTGGCAACTGCACGCTGTGGCCCTGATCTGGCACTTTGTTGCTACAAAAAGAGCTGGCAAATGCTGCTCCTTTTTGGAACGTCAAAAAGCTGCCCTTCCTGCAGCAGTGGCTTTTCTATGCTCCTTTGGCGCAGCATGTCTTTTGGCCGGTCTGTACAAGGTGATAGAAAAGGCATGCTAGGTCTCTACCTCACACTTCTGGAAGTCTATGCTCTTGAAGAACTGCTGGAGCATCTCTGAGAAATATTGCTGGACATTTGTTTTTGAGTTGGTTTGTAATGAAAATGGGGTTCAGCAGGTTGTAGGATTTCACCTGTGTAGGAAATTTTAATTTAACTCAATGGGATGTTTTATGTCTGCTTTTTCATCTATTGACTGGGTAAACATTAGCAGCAGTCCTCTTTATTCCTTCCCCAGCCTCCCTGTTTCTTCCTAGATATCCCTTGTTTCAGCAGTTTTGGTGAAGCAGTTCTGCAAATGCCATCCTGATTTGCTCCTATCTGCATTTCATTATTTGTGTTGCTTCTTCATTAATCTGTTGGCTTTGGTCCAGTGCGCTGACCTTTGGTGAAGTGCACACATGATGTTATTTATAGTCAGTTCCTGTGTGATGGATTTGTTCACCCAATTCATTTGCACATAGTTTTGCTTCAGTACATATGGAGCTTTCTACCTAGCAAGTTTTCAGTTCCTCCCATCCTATCTTGCAGATTGTATTTGAGTGGCAAAAGTCATTATCTGGGTGACCTGGCTTTAGGAAAATTGTTCTGCTCTCCTGCAATTTATTGGCACATCCGCTCCTTTCTGATTTATTTTGTAGTTTCTAGTCAAGGGTGCAGTTTGACCAACTTCATATAGCTCAATAATTGTCCTGTTTACCTCATCCGAGGGCTGAACACAAGGTTGTAGGTTATGACAGCACAGCAAAGAAATAAACAAGGGAGTAGTCAAAAGTCCATTCCAAAGGTCAAACCACAAAAGCCCAGTATTGTACAACAAAGGGATAAGCACAGATGTCAATCAACAAGAGGGGTATGCAGACAGTGGGGGTCTAGCAAACACACATGCAGAGTAGATGCACGTAGGCAGGAATGCCCAGAAGCTGGTCTTCTGTGAAGAGTCTGCTCCAGACAGCACAGTAACAAAGTGCTTCGCCAACCACCAACCATAACTAACCAACAACAGAGATTCTGACTCTCTCCCATATATAGGTAGTCCTCTTGAGAACGTGTGACAGCTATGCATTAATGAAATCTTGCTGGTTTCATTCCCAGTGTCTGTTGCATCAGGACTGTTGCATCAGGCCTCCCATGATGCATACCTGGCTTGTCTCATCCACTGTGCATGTTGCATAAAGCTTCCCATGATGTACAGCTTTTCTAATGCTGCCTCATGCATCTGCCACTTGAACTGTAGTAACCCTGTTACTATTGCTCCAGTTTCTTTCAGTGGCCACATCCATGTCATTTTCCAGACCAGGGTGCCACATGGTCTTGACAGGTATCAGAAGTCACAGCAGCGATGAAGCCACAAAGACAGTTGTTGGCCACATGGGAGTGAAACAGCTGGTTCCTTATAAAGAGTATCAGCCTGCCTCAGCTGTTCCCAATTAGCTCTCTGCTTGGCCTACAACCAAGACAAACGCCTCAAAGATTCCTGGCTTGTCTTCACTCCATGGGTCCTGGTGCTGGCAGCATAGAGCCTGTCTCTCCCTCTCCAGCATCCTTCATGTCCTCTGAGACTACAAAGGGTTCCCCTGGCCCAAGGTCCCCTCTTGAACCTCCAGGTAGCCCCTGAGGCAGATCTGTCTTTGCCTCAGTCTCACAGTCAGACTCCGCATCAGACCAAGACAGTCCATGACAATAATGTTGCTCCTATGCAGCGTGCCAATTTTGCCTGACCCAAGAGTTATCTCTTGAGAAGTCCATAAGCTATTGGCACTGACTCCTAGCAGCAACCAGCTGATGTGAGAAAGATTTACACATAAACATAAATATACAATACATTTTCAATGTATATACAAGGGGGTACTGAAAAGCTCTTGGCCCAACCAAGAAGGGAATTACCTAGAGCCATTAAACTTACATGCTATTCCACATATTCATCCCAAAGTTTGACACATTTAGCAATAGCAATAGCAAGTACATTTCTATACCGCTTATCAGTGAACTACTGCTCCCTGAGCGGTTTACATTGTGTAAGCTAATTGCCTCCAACAAGCTGGGTACTCATTTTAGCGACCTACAAAAAGATGCAAGGCTGAGTGGATCTTGGAGTCCCTGGCATTGAATTTACAACCTTGTGGCTTGCAGTACAGGAATTTAACCACCATGGTAAACTTTGTACACACTTGATACATCATGTTTCGAGTTTCTTTAACCATTCTAAGAAGAATTCTGATGTTTGGTAACTGAAATACTGCTCTGCAGCTGCTATCACCACTGAATCATTTGGAAATTTCCTTCCTTTCAAACTTTTTAATGTTCAGAAACAGGAAATAGTCAGATGGAGCAAGCAGGAGTGAGTAGGGTAGATGGTCTATGCCAGGGGTAGGCAACCTTTCCCCTTTAAGGGCCGAGGGACTTCAGCTCCCAGAAGCCTCAGCCATGTTGGCCAATAGTCCCATGTTGGCCAATAGCTCCTGGGATTCTGGGAGCTGAAGTCCCTCGGCCCTTAAAGGGGAAAGGTTGCCTACCCCTGGTCTATGCATTCATATCCCAAATTCTTCAAAATATCCATTGTTTTATCAGGGCTGTAAGCTAGTGCATTATCCT
>CM034703.1:311367308-311386884 GCA_020142125.1 Phrynosoma platyrhinos
ACAACAACAAGCTCCATCCTATGAAACCCAGGGATTGGTAATTTTGTAAGGCCTTTTGCCATCTCTGCCAAAAGCGTGCTGATGCCTCCTTGTGTGCCTTCATCATTTCCAACATATGGCAACCCTCAGGGAGATTTTTCATGGGGTTTTCTTGGCAAGATTTGTTCAGAGGAGGTTTGCCTAAGCCTTTGCCTTCCCCTGAGGCTGAGAATGTGTGACTCGCTCAAGGTCAGCCAGTGGGTTCAGAGTGACCAGCTATCCTGACCACAAAGTCCCCACAAAATGTAGGGCATTCAAGAAAAAATGTAGGACATTACCAAAGCTAAAAACACTAATAAAAATGTAAACTCATGCCTAAACTGGAGAATGGTTGAAACTCCTCCTGGACAGGAGGCTGAAATGGAGGGCGGGTCCTGGAAAAGGAGGATCCCTGGTTCTTTATATCAAGTTCAACACAATAATTTATTATGGCCATGCTGTTGTTGTTGTTGTTGTTGTGTGCCTTCAAGTCATATACAACTAAAGGCCACCCTAAGGTGATCCTATCATGGGGGTTTCTTAGCAAGATTTGTTCAGAGGAGGTTTGCCACTGCCTTCCCCTAGGGCTGAGAGAGTGTGACTTGCCTGCCCAAGTGGGTTTTGACGGATGAACGAGGATTTGAACCCTGGTTTCCCAGAGCCACAGCTCAAAGCTCAAACCACTGTACCACACTAGATAGAATAATATGAAACAACAGGCCTAAGCAGACTGCCAGAAATAGTGCACATTAAATTGAGGCACTGCTCTGGCTCAGTGCTAGGGAGTCATGGGAATTGCATTTTTTTCTGGGACATTGAGCCTTCTCTGTCAGAGAGCTCTGGTGCCACAATAAATTACACTTCCCATGATTCCCTAGCAATGAGCCAGGGCAGTGCCTCAATTTAATGTGCACTATTTCTGGCAGTCTGCAAAGGCCCAATATTTATTTTGTTGTTTTTATTGGGTTGGGTCCAAATGCTTTGTTGTTGAGGTCTGCCCTTGCCTTCCCCTGGAGCTGAGAGAGTGCAACTTGCCCATAGTCACCCAAGCAAGTTTCATAGCCGAGCTGGGTAAATCCAGAGTCGTAGTCCAACACTCAATGTCCCCCCCCCCCCATGGCTCACCAAACTACACATCCCAGGGCGCTGCAGCATGGAGCCAGGGCAGTCAAAGCGGTGTCGAAGCGCCTCATCTCCACAGTGCAGAGGCACCTGGAGTGGCCAAGAGGGCCGCTCTGCCTCGCCGCTCTCTCAGTAACCAGGGAAACCCAAACACAACCGAGGAAGGAAGGCCATGGCCGGCCCTTTTGCCTGAGGCGCCATTATTAAGCCATCACCCGCCTCCCTTCCCGCGCTGCTGGCATAGAAAGAAGCACTCCCTCAGGGAGGGAGACCCTGCGAAAGACTGAGAGACATTTCTGAGGCGGCTGAGCGACTAGAAAGAGGCGACGACAACAAGGACGACAGCAGTTCCCTCAGCGTTTGTTGCCTCAGGGGCGCCTCCGCCGCCATTTTGTGCCATCACTAGGCGCCTCCTTCTTGCTCCAGTCCCTGGTCTGCTTCCCTCCCTCCTCTCCCCTCTCAAGTGCCCAGGTAAGGGTTCCCCTCCCAGCCACCTCATCCCTCCCAAAAATGATCGAGTCCCCCATCCTTGCAGGGAGTTTGTAATTATGGTCGTTGTGTGCCTCCAAGTCATTTTGGACTGTGGCACGTCTCTTCAGAGGAAGGTTTGCCATGGCCATCATCTGAGGCTGAGAGAGTGTGACTTGGTCAAGGTCACCCCAGTGGGTTTCCATGGCAGAGCCAGGATTCGAACTCTGGTCTCTACCCATCTCCAGGGATGGGATTTCCCTCCTCTTCTTGCCGTTGTTGTGGGGCTTCAAGTAGGTTCCCAGCTTAATGGCCACCCTAAGGTGAACTTCTCACAGGGTTTTTTTTGGCATGTTTCTTCAGAGGAAAGTTTGCCTTTGCCTTTGCCTTCCCCTGAGGCTGAGAGAGTGTGACTTGGCCAAGGTCACCCTGTGGGTTTTATAGCTGAGCTGGGATTCGAACTCTGGCCTCCACTCCTTTTCTTGTCGTTGTTGTGGGAGCCGTCATCCAATAAAGTAACCTTTTCCACCTCTGTAGTATACAGGTAGATATTTTCCTATAGCTATTGTGGTCATTATGCTTCTAATTTGAATTCAGAGCTTTATATTGTTGTTGTTGTGTGCCTTCAAGTAGTTCCCTAAGGTAGCCACCCTAAGGTGAACCTATCATAGGGTTTTCTTGGCATGTTTCTTCAGAGGGGGGTTTGCCATTGCCTTCACCTGAGGCTGAGAGAGTGTGATTTGCCCAAGGTCACCCCAGTGGGTTTTCATGGCTGACCAGGGATTTGAACTCTGGTCTCCAGAGTCTAACACTCAAACCATTGCACCACACTGGCTGTCATGGTGGTTTACAGACTGAAGTCCAAAACACACTGCAGAAGTAATCCAGTTTGAGACCATTGTAGTTTTGTGAGACAGTTCGGGCCTTTACAGACTGCCAGAAATGTGCAACTTGAAGCCACTTTAACTGTCCTGGCTCAGTGCTAGGGAGTCATGGGAATTGTATTTTTTTCTGGGACATTGAGCCTTCTCTGTCAGAGAGCTCTGGTGCCACAATAAACTACAGTTCCCATGATTCCTTAGCCCTGAGCCAGGACAGTTAAAGTGGCTTCAAGTTGCACTATTTCTGGCAGTCTGTAAAGGCCCTAACTTTCTCACAAAACTACAGTTCACAGACTCCCCTAGCTTTAAGCTAGAGCAGTTAAATTGGTCTCAAACTTGATTATTTCTGCACTGTGTTTTGGACCTATAATAATTTATTGCACTCTGGTCTCCAGAATCAGAGTCTAATGCCACTATTCCACACTGGGTTGCCAGAGTGGAAACTAGAGTGAGCACCTATACACCAGTAATCATTGTATAGTAGAGGAGGGAAAGCAGAGCCAGTGTGGCATAGTGGTTTTGAGTATTGGACCATGACTCTGGAGACCAGGCTTCGAATCACCGCTTAGCCATGAAACCCATTGGGTGACATTGGGCAACTCACACTCTCTCAGCCTCAGAGGAAAGCAAAGGCAAAGCCCCTCTGAAATAACTTGCTAAGAAAACCCTGTGATAGGCTCACCTTAGGGTCACTGTACGTTGGGAACTACTTGAAGACCTGCAACAAGGACAAGAGGAGGAGGGAAATCCCATCCTTGGAGAGGAGCAGAGTAGAAATCCAATCAATCAATCAGTCAATCAATCAATACGTTCATTCAAGGTGTTGCCTGTTACACAACCAGATCGGGCAACCTCTTCTACACAGCCAGGAAACCCTCTCCAAGTTTTCATTCTGGCCACCTTAATCCACATGGTTCTCATCGCTGACTTCTAGGATGCTGCCACACTGCTGAATTAATGCAATTTGACACTGCTTTAACTGCCATGGCGCCGTCCCATGGAATCCTGGGATTTGTAGTTTGCTGTGGCACCAGAGCACTCTGACAGAGAAGGCTAAATATCTCACAAAACTGCAGATCCCAAAATTCCATAGCATTGAGCCATGACAGTTAAAGTCAGGTCATTCGTTATTGTGTGCCTTCAAGTCATTTTTGACTTACAACAACCCTAAGGCAAGCCTATTCTGAAGTTTTCTTGGCAAGATTTGTTCAGAGAAGGTTTGCCATTGCCTTCCCCTGAAGCCGAGAGAGTGTGACTGCATTAATTCGGCAGCGTAGATGCAGCCATAGTGAAAAGAGGCCTTCAGGCACAAAGCTTGCAGGTTTATTTACTTGCTTACCGGTACTTATATCCTGCCTTTCTCTCAATATAGGGACTCAAGGCAGCTAACAAAATTAAACCAGTACAATTTAAAAACAATACAAAAGCATTAAAAAGTATAAAGTCTTAAATAACAATAACACTATTTAAAAAAGTTAGAACAATTATTCATTAAAATATTAAAATGTATTAAAAACTATCTGCAAACCGTCTACACACCTGTAATCATTGTGTAGTAGAGGAGAGAGTAAGGCAGGGTAAAAACGCAATAAATTAAATAAATAAATTCAAGGTGCTGCTTGTCACACAGTCAGGTCATACAGGTCACATAATCTCGTCTATGCAATAGGAAAGATAGAGATGCCTTTTCCAGTTTTTCACTCTGGCAATCCTTAACCTCATGGTTTTCATCTTTGACCTCGAGGCTGTAGAATTAAGGCAGTTTGACATTGCTTTGACTGTCATGGCTCCACCCTTTGGAATCCTGGGATTTGTAGTTTGTTGTGGCACTGGAACTGTCATGATAGAAGAGGCTAAATAATTTACAAAACTAAAAATCTTAGAATTCCATAACATTGAGCCATGGCAGTTAAAGCAGTATCAAACTGCATTCATTCTGCAGTGTAGATGCAGCCCTATAAGGCAATGGCTGCCACTCTGGGTCTAATCTGAGCAAAGCATGTGTCTCACCAGATGCTGTTCGCCTTCTTGTTCCAACCTTTTTCACCAGCTGCTTAGGCTGATGGAGTTGCATCTGGAGGGCCATATGATTTCCACCTATGGAAGAAGGAAAAGAAGGAGTTTTGTGGCCCGTTTAAGGCCAGCCAGTTTGTTTCAACATAAACTTCAGTGGACTGCAGACGTTCTATTGGAAACTGGGAGCCCAAGGACTGGTGGTGGGCCATGAGCCCTCGGCCGCTGATCTTCGCTGAGTTTCCAGGAAAGAAACAGTCAGTGGTAATGTGCACAAATATGGCACCAGTCCTTGGCACATCCGGGGGGTGGGGAGGTAATCCTTTACATCAGATAAGTGGAAATGCACTGGTTTACAGTATACAGTGGGCCTCCACTGGATCCCCGTGAAAGTGGAAGGTTCCCTGTGAAAGTGGAAAAACCACAAACAAAAAATTACTGTTTTTTTTATTTGAGAGAACACCTCCCTAGAAATCTCTATCTTTCAGGACAACTCTGTGGTCGGTCAACATCTACCAGCCATTGACTATAGAATTGTGCTGGAGGACCTACAAATTCCTAGAAAATCTCTAGGTCCTACAGTGCGATGTCTTGTGGACATTGGCCATAGAGTCACACTGGAGGATCTAGATTAGGGGTAGGCAACCTTTCCCCTTTAAGGGCCGAGGGACTTCAGCTCCCAGAAGCCTTAGCCATGTTGGCCAATAGTTCCATGTTGGCCAATAGCTCCTGGGATTCTGGGAGCCGAAGTCCCTCAGCCCTTAAAGGGGAAAGGTTGCCTATTATTCTTAGAGAGAACATATCAATCAAATCTGTGAATAATCAGATCCACAAAAGTCAAAGCCACAAATGTGGAGTGCTGACTATACATGAGCTGAGTGGGAATAATCCCTTTTAACTCAATGGGGAATATTTCCAAGCAGACAAGTGTATACACTCATCCCTCTCCCCCCAAACCACTTTTGAAAAATTGCCTATTTTGAGTTGAGATTCTTTTTTATGGCTAGGTAGCATGCATACACAGGAGATCATACAGTTCCTTTGAAACCATTCTAGTTTTCTTCACAAATGCTCTATTTAAGAGCAGCTCGGTATCAGAAAAAGTAACACGTGTAGCTTCCACTTCCCCCTTGCTATTAGATATGCAGTGATGGGTTTGAATCCTAGTCTCTTGTGTTTCTGCCTTCAGTAATAGCAATACTCTGAATCATATAAAGTGGAATGCAGTCCAGCTTCACACAGCTTGAGTTGTTTTTCAGTGGGTCTTAGGGCCTTTGCAGACTGCCAGAAATAGTGCAAATTGAGTCTAAGGGTTAGGGTTAGTGCTTGGGAGTCATAGGAATTGTTTTTTTTCTGAGACATTGAACCTTCTCTGTCAGAGAGCTCTGGTGTCACAATAAAATACAGTTCCCATGATTCCCTAACCCTTAAAGTGGACTCAATTTGCACTATTTCTGGCAGTCTGCAAAGGCCCTTGGTTTCAGATTTGTGTGGATTGTAACCGATGATTACCCCTGTAGCAGCAGACAAAGGCAATAACGTTGTGGGGGTTGCTTAATAAATAATTGTCAACATGTTTTGCTAACTGTCATATTCCTATTTATCCATCTGCACACAGATATCCTTCTTTACCCAAATAATTTCAAGAGATAATAAGAATCTGCCAAAAAGGTTTACTTTATGTGTCCATTCGTTTTTTCTTTGGCATCACCTCCTTTTTAATTACTGTGTTTTACTTTTATTCATGATGGCAAAAGTATGGCTTTTCACCACTCTTTCAGTACATGTTTGTATGTTATTTATAATTTTTATCTTATTTTTGGTTTATTTTTTCCTGCCTTTTTAAGTCAAGCGTTAGAAGACAGTTCATAATAAAAACTATAAGAACAATTAAATGAATCACACAATAAAACAGTTTTAGATAAAGTTCTATATAGGATGCTGGCACTTAAAGCAATAAAAAATTCAGTGGAATAAAAATAGCTTAAGGTCCTTTTAAAAGTAAAAGACAGGCAAGCCACGTTATTGGGGAAAATTCCACAAATTTGGGGCCATTGCTGAAAAGGCCCTCAGGATTGGGGGAAAAAGGGTTTTGTTGGTCAACACAACTGCTGATGCTATCTTGTCATATTTCAGATGTTTAAATAATATATGGACACCTTAATATACGTTGCTGACTCCCTAGTTCTTATGCCAGCACGACTCTTCCTGTTTTTAAGATGTCTGTGGGTTTAGGTTTACCTAATTCTGCAGGACCTGACTGCTATCTAGCAGGCCACTAACATAGTAATCTCATTGAGACCCTTGGCCTGATTTCTGAAGTGATTTCCGACTTTTCTCACCCTTATAGTATATTCTGTGTCTAAATCCTGGAGAATCCCTCTTATATGAATAAACATCCTCCTAAGATATGACTGCAGATGTGGAGGGATCCTCCACCCTCCCTTGTCAACTTGTTGTCTTCATGCAGCTACATAACAATAAAAAGCAATGGGGCAGGGATATTAAAATGTCACTTTCATGCAGTGAGCATTGTCTTGCTCTGCATTGTGGCCTGGTGAGGTGCTGTAAAGTTGTCATCCTCGTTTCTGCTGTACGGTCTCTGTGACATAAAGTTGCCATTGCGTTATTTGCTGTACACGCATGGCGTAGGCAGCATTGGAAGAATGCACAGAATAAACGTGGAATTGAAACAGTTTAAAACTACAGTTTAAAATATCATACTGGATTTTTAGAGCCCCCAAGTCCTTCTGTTTCTTCAATTGTTATCTTTTACTGCACTGTTATTAAGGAATAGCCCTGGTGGCACAGTGGTTAAATGCCTCCACTGCAGCCACTCACTTGCAAACCATAAGGTTGCGAGTTCAGTACCAGTGAAGGCTCAGGATTGATTCAGGCTTGCATCCTTCCAAGATCGCTATAATGGGGGGTTGCAGACTGCCAGAAATAGTGCAAATTGAGCCCACTTTTAGGGTTAGGGTTAGTGCTAGGGAATCATGGGAATTGTTTTTTTTTTCTGAGACATTGAGCCTTCTATGTCAGAGAGCTCTGGTGCCACAATAAAATATAGTTCCCATGATTCCCTAACCCTAACCCTAACCCTTAAGGTGGACTCAATTTGCACTATTTCTGGCAGTCTGCAACCCCCCAATGACTACCCAGCTTATTGGGGGCAAATAGCTTACACATTGTAAACTGCTTAGGGAGTGCTGAAGTGCATTGATAAGCGGTATAGAAATGTACTTGCTATTGCTATTGCTATTGCTATAGAATATTAAAGGTCCACATATTCTAGCAAAATAGGATTTTTCACCTGATACTGAGTTGTGAAGTCCAGTCTTAGTACTGCAACAATATTATGCTATGTTTTGGTTATCCTTTACAGAGCTATACCTGGAGGAGGACAGAGGGAGTGCTGTGGCTTTTAATTAGGCTATGTCTCATTCAGTCACTGTGGTATGCAGATTCATTACATACTGTATATACTCAACTGTAACTTGACCTCATATATAAGTCAAGGGCAGGTTTTGGTGCCAGAATTAGGGATTTTGATATGCCACATGGATGAGTTGAGGGTAAAACTAAGGGGCATATAACAAAGGATGTAAAGGATGATGGAAAAGAAAATGATGCTGAAGAACTTACAAAATTTTGGCCAGCGTGACTCTTTGTTCTCACCCTAAAGGCTGAACAGTTGAGGAGGGAACTACAATAAATTGTGGCTGTGTGGTGGGTGAGGGAGGAAATCAGGCACAGGCAGAGCTAAGAAAATGCACACATGTCAGAAGGTATCAAAAGGCAAAGTAAAGAAACAGGTGATTATGTTAGTGATTATAGCCTTTAACTTTTAATGTGACAACTTTGCAGATTTTAACCCAGAAAAGCTGATAAACATACAAAATATCTTATTCACATCCTTCAAAACTTTTTCTTCTTAGTGCTCCTTTGAGCACCACTGCCATTTTTCTACCCAGGCATTTAAAAAGGTTAGAAGCGACACCACAGTCGAGAGTGGGGTCTGCGTATCTTTTAGGTGCTCCCAGGATGGACTAAGCTCTTGCCTCTCTCTACTCAGAGAAGAGGATGGTTCCTATATATATAAGTCAACCTATTTTTAAATCAATTTTTGATTAAAATTTCTAGACTTATAGATGAATATATACAGCACATTGACATGTTATACTTGATTATTTTGTCTTGAGAAGCATTAACCATTAGAAGGAGAAGGCAACCATGCAATTCCATTAGGTGTTATCTGAGGTTTTGCCTGTTTTAATCATGTGCCTGTAATATTACTGTTAATGTGTTAATAAAACCATAGCCTTATTTGCATATATAAATGCACACAGAAGTCCATTATGGCCTATTTTTTCTCATACATAGGCTTACTTGTTACATTTTTTGAAGTATTTGAAGTAAGTTAATAGAGAAGACTAACAAATGCCTTTATTTCCTCCATGGGGATTGGAAGCTGCTGCAGAAGTGCTATAATAATTTGCCTGTTAATGTTATGCTTGTACTTTGCATTATAGTACTACTAAATGAGGGTATTTATGCTTCTAACACTAAACGAGGGTATTTATAAGGCTCTAAACATCACCATGTAGCACATAGTTTCCAACTTATCTCTTCAGTGTAGATTAAAATAACGTGTACCTAGAAGAATAATTCTGTATTTTATTGTGTGAAAATTAGGGCTGTTGGCTGATTAAATAATTCTAGCGGGCAAATTGTGTACCTTTTACAACACAGTTCAGTCTAAATAAATGTTCATGTAGGTGGAGTCTCCCTTATCCAGAATTTTGAAATCTGAAATATTTCAGAATCCCCAAATTATCTACATGAGTTGCTGAGATAGTGACATCTTTCCTTTCTGATGGTTTAATGTACACAAAATTTGTTGCATACACACAATTATTAAAAATATTGTTTATAAAATTACTTTCAGGATATGTGTATAACATGCATACAAAATACAAATTAACTTCATATTTATACTTGAGTCCCAACTCCAAGATATCTCATTATGGAATATGCAAATATTCCTAAATCCAAAAAAATTCAAAATCCAAAACACTTCTGGTCCCAAGCATTTTGAGTAAGGGAGATTTGCCCTGTATTGCCAAAGATAGATGCCTTTTGTGGAATATTTGAAATTATCTTGCAATTTAAATATATCTGGCTAATTATTGTTGAAATTTGTCAGAAGATATTTTCTAAGCAATAGGTTGTTGTTACTGTTTTTAAAAAAGAGCAAATGCACACTTAAATTTGCAGGCCTGCCAATTAAAACTGCCCATCAATTAACTGACGAAAGCAAATGTTGATTAAATTGCTTTCCAACCAATCAGATGGTTAACATTTCTGAAGAGTTAGGGGAAGGGGCCTATGATCTAGAAAGAACTGAGAAATTTTCTTTGATGAAACCTATGTCACCTTGAATTTTTAATGCCTCCCTTTTTAAGCATATTTTTCAAATACATTGGCAGCTTATGACATCTTTATAGGATGTTATAAAGTAGCCATTCTCTCATTTTTCTGCCAAGGATCAAAAATTCTTATTATTTTATTGCCCTAAAAGCATGTACTTTTATACAGTACAGCAGCCCAACTGGGGATACAGAACCTGCCGCACTATCTTTAATGACAAATTAACGGAACAGAGTGTTTAATGCCATGTCTCACTGAAAGACATTTTTATTTTCTGAAATTTAGACCCACCCCCCAGCTATAATTCATAGTCAAACTGATCTGTCTGTTAACTTTTTGATTATCACCTCCATAATGCTTCTAACACTAAAAACCAAACCATAAAATATCCCCAAAGGATTCCTTATAACTTTCACCACAAGCCTTGGTTTTAAAAAAAGACTTTTATCCTGACTGCACATATTTGGCATTTCCTCTGCTATTTACTGTTAATGCCTGTTTTCCTAGATTTCTGTGCAAATGAAAATAGTAATTCCATAGGAATTAATTCCCTACACACTACTACACTTGTCTTTCTCTAATATTATTTTAGCACTGTGGAGATTTAAGCTAACATATTAATTAATTAATCTTGTTAATTGATCTAGGCTCTTTAAAGCTCATTGCAATAAGGAAGAGCTAGAGATAAATCATGAAGGGTTGTCACAGAGATATTGAAAATCCAGGTTTTTGAGCACATTTATATATTTTAATATTGTTATGAACACCAATCAGTACAGCTTTCTCATTTGGTAACAGTTATAGTGTAATTTTTATTTAGTAAATAATGGGTGTTTTAGAGCACCCATTTAGTAAATAATAGGTGTTCTAGAATAACCCATTTTGCTAAATAAAACAGTATTATCATGTAATCAAATAAAAACCCTCTATTGTAATTGGTGCTATAATAATATTAAATTACATATATACAGTATATACCACCAAGGATCTTCACAAGTTCAACTTCAACAATGAAGAAATAGAAATAATAAAAGAATTCCATACGTGGGATCAAACTGATAGAAATGGGGACTGCAGTCAGGAAATCAGAAGAAGACTAAAAATGGGGAAGGTGCTGAGCACAAATGTTAGAGTGATGCAAGCCATCCTATTCCCTATTATCATGTATGGATGTGAGAGCCGGACAGTGAAGAAAGATGATAGGAAGAAAATCAATGCATTTGAGATGTGGTGTTGGAGAGTGCTCAGGATCCCATGGACAGTCAAAAGGACAAACAAATGGGTCCTAGAGTAGATAAAGCCAGAAACCTCCTTGGAAGCCAAGATGACCAAACTGAGACTGTTATACTTCAGCTACATCATAAGAAGAGAGGACTCTAGAAAGAACAATAATGCTGGGAAGGTGGAGGGAAGTAGTAAGAGAGGAAGGCCACAGATGGATGGACTCTGTTAAGGAGGTCACGGGTATTAAGGGGTTTCAGGAATTAAGCAGTGCCGTGGAAGACAAAGGATCTTGGAGATCTCTCATCCATAGTGTCGCCATGAGTCAAGATCAACTCAAGGGCAGTTAACAACAAAAATACATGATGACTAGATGTCCTAACCACAAAGGCAGGCAGGGCACCACAAAATGTAAGACATTCAAGGAAAATGGACAACATGACCAAAGAAAAGCTCAAAATACCCATAGAAAATGTATAGTCATGCTTCTCAGTCATGCTCAAAATGGAGGACATTTTTCCTCCTGGGCAGAAGGTTGAAATGTAGGACATGTCCTGGAAAAAGATGATGTCTGGTCACCCTGTGTATATACTCAAATATAAGTTGACCTCGTGTATAAATCAAGGACAGGTTTGGGGACCAAAATTATGGATTTCAATATGGCCCATGAATAAGACGAGAGTAAAACTTAGAGGTATGTAATAAAGCATGAAAGGAAAACAGTGCCAAACAACTTACAAACTTACAAAATTCATACAGGCATAACTGTGCCCACCCTAAAGGCTGGATAGATGAGAGAATAGAGGAGGTCGGTGCTTCTTTTAGGTCCACCCAGGACAGAGTAAGCTCTCGCCTTTCACCAGGGAATGGTTCCTTTTCTTGCTAAGAGTTAAAGTACAGTACTTTGACCTGTGGATAAATGGACTCAGTTTTTTGGGATCAATTTTTGACTAAAATTTTTAGACTTGTACATATGTACAGTATGTAAAGAGACCTTGTAGCACCTTTGAGACTAAGGCTGTATCTACACTGTAGAAATAATCCAGTTTGACACTGCTTTAACTGCCCTGGCTCAATACTAGGGAATTCTTTAAAAAGTAGCAATTTCTCCCCCCCAAACAACCACAACACAACAACAACACTGTGGTGGCAATCTGGAATTGTAAGGGGGCTTCAGGAGTGGCAAAAGTGGTAGTCGCTTTTGAGTACTATACATGTGGTCTTCAGGCCACATTTTCTGCACCCTGATGTAGACAGATAAAAGTCTGCTATGGACTATTAAAACAGTGGTGATTTTTGTGAAAATGAGATATGAGACAAAGGTTTACCTTTCATGAAGTGTAATAGTCTCTTTCAGGCTAGTGAATTCTGCATGTTGAATACTTTTCTTGCGTATAAGACTACTTTTTAACCTGCAAAATCTGTGGTTAAAGTGGGGGGTCGTCTTATACGCCGGGTATAAGGATAAGGAGGATAGAGGTGCTAAAACTCTATATTTTGACTGGAAAATGGGGGGTCGTCTTATACGCCGGGTCGTCTTATACGCTGGAAAATACGGTAAGTCTGTCATAAAATAATATATTCCTTTAAAAAAATCAAGTTAATTTACTAGGCTTTGCAAGGCGTATTAATGTGTGGGTTTTTGTTGTTGTTGTTTCAGTACCAGAACAAAGTAAAACTTACAGTCTTTGCAGAGAACTGTAGAACAACAAAATAAGATGTCACTCTGTTAATAAATTCTAAAATGTGTCCTGATCCCCCTCTCATGCATTGCAGGTTTATGATGTGTGCATAATTGTGCATTGTGATCTGACATAGCTTAAATCAGTGCTTCTCAGGATATCTGAGGAGCCAGCCATTACTGTTTTCTTGCATGTCACAGATCAACACTATTTTTGTGCTCATTGGGTACAGTTGTTTCTTTCTTTCCTGGAACCTTGAAAAGGACTGGCAGCCAATGGTTCAGGGGTTGGCACTGGTCCATGGAGTACCATTTGGAGCACACTGGTTTAGATGATGATGATGATGATGAGTGGCTTTCAACATTTTAATTAGACAGTTCCCTGCCCTCAGGCTTACAATCTAAAAAACATGACACAAAAGGAGAAGGGAATGGCAGTCGGGAAAGGGATCAAGTCTAGCGGTTACCAGTTTGCTATGTCCATAGTTCAAATTGGGAAAATGATAATAAAATTGCTCAAATGATTACAGTGGGGCTCTGTGAATCAGACCTGAGAAATCTGAGCTCCCAGGTTATTTAAAATTCATTCAGAAAGATGGGATAACCTTAAATGAAAGCAAATGTGTGGTGTCCCTTATCATGAAAAACATTCGAAATATGCATCCCTGCATATAAATATAGAGCTAAGAACAGAATTAAAAATTAAAAGTTAGTTCTTCATGAACATTTTCACTATAAATAAATAAATACAATAAATTAAAATTGCACCAGCTAGAGTATGTGTCAGTTCAACATTCATAAGCAATGCCAGCACATTTAGACTGAAGGCATTGCTGTCATTGCTTTGACAATATTCATAAAGCTGAAACAGAGAAGTTTATTGTGACCAAGCAAAGATGTCTCTTTAAGATTATTTTATCCCTTATTGAGGATGGTATATGGGAAGGTAAATACTTGAAACATTTACTCAACACAGAACATGGGAACTATTTTTAAAAAATAACTCACCTTCCACCAGGGAGCCTTCTGTTACTTTTAGGAAGCTACCTTTGCAAATTGACCTGTCTTCTCTGGTCTGCAGTCTTTCGTGGCTGGCTGAGAATGTAAACATTTTGAAATGCCCAGCATGTATGCGATGTAAGCAGCTGTGATTACCAAAGAAAGAAATGCCCCCAAAAGCTGCCATATTGACTGTCAGATATGTTTGATTTGCTTCTTCAATAAGAACAAGCTGCCTTATTTTAAATTTAGGGTACTGCTAGACAGTTTCATTTGCAGAACTAAGAAATTTTACATTACTGTTTGAACACGTACAGTGACAATTCATACTGTCAAGTTAGTTAAGAAATTTGAAATAATTCCTAGATAATATATTTGCTTTTTAAACTTTTAAAAAACAACAACTGGTATCTACTTTGGGAGTAAACGTGGCACGCTGTACTTCAAAGTTTTGATAATAGACACTATTAATCAGTAACATAAAATATGTTTATGATCACAGAGTGAGTACTTTGAAACATCTCGTTTCTGGAAGCTCAGTATTATCTCCCAAATATAAAAGTGAACATTCTTAATTTACTAGCTAAAAAGAAACCTGTTGGAAAGTTCTGAGGCATAATTGAGAGTTATAAAAAATTGCTGATGAAAATAGTTGGATTGTTAAAAGAAGGAAAAGATTGGTACAAATAAAGAATAGTGGGGACCTGTTATTTAAAGGTTACTGACAATACAGTAAGGAAGCTATATTATAGGCAGATTTATCCATGCATTACTTGATTTCTCAGCACTTGAGAACTGTACCTTTGACAAATAGTAAATGATTTCATTGAAAAGCATTGACTTTGAAGTAAACATCTGATGATCCCTCCTAGATTTATGATGATATATTTATGCATGCAGCTTATCACTTCAAGTCAGCGTTATCATGTGATGAACATAGTTTTGAGGATCAAGACTGAGCTGTAGCCTTTCATAAACAGCCTGAATTCTAGTGCTACAAGCTTTCAGTCTTCTTTCTTTACTGAAGTACTACTCATCAGCTTAAATAGCTTTTGAATGACAGCAAGCAAGAAGATATTCATACATGTCCAAGTTACAGACTGATTTTTTTAAAACTTTCTATAACTAAAGATGTTATGTAAGTGCTGCCTGGGAAGTGAATCTGTCCTTTTGAACAATGCATTCTGGAGATCCATGCAAATATTTAAAGGGCTGATTTCCTTTGTTGCCTGCTACACTATTCCCAAGAGAGAGAGAAAAAATGTATCTTGAGCATCAAAATAGAATAGCAAGCAGTGACAAAACCCCCTTTGAAGATGGGAGAAGCTAGCAGTCTTTACTGTTTGTAAAGCAAAGAAGATTCTTCCAGCATAATAATGCAATATTTTTTTATTTTCATCAAGTTTCGTGGGGATTGGACTGCAATGGAAATTTGTGTAGCCTTTCATGATGCTGCCAGTATCATCTCCAGTTTAAAAATAATTGGGGGAGTGGGAATGAGTGTATTGGGTGCTTCCTTCCCCTTGGGGATGGGGTAACAGACAAAGGAGGATAAGGGATAATACAGATAGAATAGAGGCAGGAACCAGACACAACCACCCCACCCCCAAATCATATACTGATGGCACTCGTTTTAAGCAGTTTTAGTTTCAGCAAAGTAATTTTCTTTTATAGATTTTTGTGGGTTTTTCGGGCTGTGAGGCCATGTTCTAGAACAGGGGTAGGCAACCTTTTTGAGCTGGGGGCCGGGTTGCTGTCCCTCAGACAATTGGCGGGCCGAAGCAAAATAATAATATAATAAAAATAATAAAAATAAAATAAAATAAAATTTAAAAATATGCATGCACACTCTCTCAGCCCCAGAAAATCCATGATGGCAAAACCCCTGTGGAGATTTTGACAAGAAAACCCCAAGAACAAATAATAACAACAATAATCAATATCATCATGGCGGGGGAGTCAGGACCAGCCTGGGCCGGTTCAAAGGACTCATGGGGCCGCATCCGGCCCCCGGGCCGCAGGTTGCCTACCCCTGTTCTAGAAGAATGTATTCCTTGCTTCAACAGAAGAATACACAGATTTACATGCTAATTTACATGCTAATTTACATGCTAATTACCAGCAGACAATGGACCATTAATTAAATAGACACTAATCCTCCTCACATATCCTCCCACCCTGAGGTCTTGCCTCAACAGAACAATACATAGACTTACATGCTAATCCTCTCAACCATGGGTCACACAGTACCATACCTCATACACTTCCATGCCACCAATCTCTGAAGATGCCAGCTACAGATGCAGGTGAAAAGTGAGGAATGCATTCTTCTAGAACACAGCCTCACAGCCCGAAAAACCCACAAAAACCTATGAATGCCTGGGACAAATGAATTGAATACAAGTGAATTGAATTATTAGTTGGCACAGCCAGAATGAGGGAAATACTTTGCCTGCTTCTGGCATTATTGAAGTTTGCTAGTACTGATTAATACTTGAAACATGGCTTTGGTTGGGTTTTTAATTAAGCTTTCTTTGAAAATTTATGTAATGATGTGTTTTTTCCATAGGGACTTTCAGCATCACGATACTGGTGACTGGTCAACTGAAATCATTTTTCTTACCAAAACTTCTAACAATATGTTCAAAAACGAATACCAGGTAAAAAATGTTTCTAACCCTTGTTAATTTACCTGTTTTCTGTAAATCTGAAAAATAAATAGAACAAAATATTCAAAATATTAATCTGTAAGCAACTATTAGTTGAAAAATATGTACATTGATTTGTAAACCTTGACCGACGATCTGCGTCTGAGCAGTGACAGGGGTAATGTGACCCTGTTGGTGCTCCTAGACCTCTGAGTGGCATTCGATACAATAGATCACAGCATCCTCTTGGACCGACTGAAGGGGTTAGGTATCGGGGGCACTGGTTTGCAGTGGTTCCGGTCCTTCCTCTCAGGTAGGTCCCAGAGGGTGCTGCTCGGTGACTGTAGCTCCAGTAAGAGGGACCTCACTTGTGGGGTCCCTCAGGGGGCTATTTTGTCCCTAATGTTATTTAATATCTATATGAAGCCACTGGGTGAGATCATACGGAGTTATGGTGCTGGGTGTTATCAGTATGCTGATGACACCCAAATCTATTTCTCGGTGTCTCGTCAAGACAGATTTCTTCTGGCAGGCCTTTCCAGACTAATTATCCTGGCCTAGGGCTTTTTGACTCCTGCGTTCCTCTCGTGGCCCCATCATTGTTGATGGATGGGGAATGCAGTAGAGCCTGACCATTGTATTGTAACCTGTTTAAGTATGTTATTGTAAAATGTTACGTTTATGTTTTTATTCTATGTTTATTGTTATTTTAATTATGCGTTATTTAATGCTGTTTTAAGGGGGATGGGTTGGTTGGATGAAATGATGTGGGGGTTTTACTGTAAGCTGCTTGGGTTGTTGCCAATAAGCGGGATACAAATAAATTTAAATATTTTTTATTATTATTTATTATACATTCCCTCTGCCAGTGAGGCTTTTTTGAAGTGTAGGAATAGTTTCCCTTTCTGTTGCATAATATTCCAAGTCTTCTCTGAGAACTAGACCAGGAATTCATTGATTTTGTCAGGACTTGATAGCCATTTATCCCTGAGCCTTCTTCTTCAGCAAGCTCTAGCAAGCTCAGAAAATGTATGGGATTGGAGAATGTATTAATGATGTGTTAGTACTGGGTAAGCAGTTATCAGGAATTCATACTGTTGATGGCAACCTGGCAACAGCATATGGGTTTGGCATTGTACTCTGTTTATGAGTAGTTCCTATTATTGTTGTTATTATTATATTCCCATTGAAGGTAACAATTTCATGAATTCTATATTGTTAAACTTTAAATCATTATATACATAAACTATATATTGGCCATATAATCTCATTTCTTTCTCCAGTCTCCGAAGCATCAAGTGTACTTTGATTCTCTTTGTGTGGGACAGTACCTCAACAAATAATTACTCCCATTTTTATTTAACCATACTCCACATTTTGGCTGCAAACTGCAGACTGGATCTTGTGCTAAAGTATATTGGGCATTTTGGGTTGTCATGATAAGCTAGAAATTTTGACATATCAGATTAATGTACTAGAGCAGGGGTAGGCAACCTTTTTGAGACCTGGGCCGGTTTCCCGTAGCCCAGGTCTCGGCTGGGCCGGGGGGGGAATGGCGGCGGCCGCATGTAAGGGGGTCGCACGCGTCGGTGGAGGATGCACGTGGGGGAGGCTTCCCTCGGTGGCAACGGGCCTCCTGGAAACCTGTTGCCACCGAGGGTCCCCCCGGGGAGGCTTGTCTCGGCAGTGAAAGGCCTCCTGGAAGCCCATCACCACCGAGGGTCCCCCTGGGGAGGCTTGTCTCGGCGGTGCATGCGCAAACACGTTGTGGTCGCCATTTTGGAGAACAAAATGGTGGTCGCTGCATGCGCAGCCGCGCGGCGACCAAAACCGATGGCGGCAGCGGCGGCAGGGGTCCGCCTGGGTCGGTAAGTCCGGCGACCTGGACCGGAACCGGCCCAGGGGCCATAGGTTGCTGACCCCTGTGCTAGAGCATGCTGCCAAAATGCTCCCGCTATGAATGGCTGATTAAACCACAAATGCTGGTTGTTATTTTTTTGTGTTAATATTATCCTGCCTTTTCCCTGGTCCTTGGAGTCAAGTTTGCTTAACAAAACTGGTTTGCTTAATGCAACATAGAAGAATCAGCTAGTTCAAAATGCTATAGGTAGAATAATAGCTGAGACTTGTCTTAGAGAACATATTGGGCTAGTAATATATCTGCTTTATTCATTTCCATTTTTTTCATGACCCAGTTTTGTTGATATTGCCATTCTCATTCATTGGTAAATTGTTTGAAAAATAAATATTCTGATTTTCTTAAGAAAAAAAATGATTATTGGTGCTTAAACACTAGTATTGAATACCATCAGCAGTTAAAAATGAATAAAATTACAGAACAAACTCCTAATAATAATAATAAAATTTATTTATATACCGCCCAATGGTTGCCCAATCAGGGCGGTTTACAACATAAAACACAATTACAATAAAGAACAATCCCCCCCAAACATTATTAAACAAATAACATGGTTAAAATCCATTAACAATTAAAACAGAATACAATCATAATAATTAAATGATTAAAACATTCCACAATACCCATTATTACGCTTCCAAGGGAACCAAGGTTCAAAATAATGTTGCTGAGGGAATTGGGGGCAGCCCAGGGCCGGGACAATTTAGTCCGGAAAGGCCTGCCGGAAGAAATCCGTCTTGACAGCCTTTTTAAAACTGTCCAAAGATGTTAATTGACGGATCTCATCCGGCAAGTCGTTCCAGAGCCTGGGGGCGACAACAGAGAAGGCCCTCTGAGAGGTAACAGATAGCCTCGATCTTTGGGGCTCTAAGAAATTCCTCCCAGAGGACCGGAGCGCTCAGGGAGGATTATATGGGAGGAGGCGGTCTCTGATATAATTTGGACCCATGTCATTTAGGGCTTTAAAGCTAATAACCAACACCTTGTACTGGGCCCGGAAACCAATAGGCAGCCAGTGGAGGGATCTCAAAACCGGAGTGATGTGGTCCCTCCTAGATGTACCTGAAACCAGTCTGGCTGCCATGTTTTGAACTAACTGTAGTTTCCGAACCAGGCACAAGGGTACCCCATGTAGAGCGCATTACAGAAGTTGCGGGAGGTTACCAGCGCGTGCACA
>CM034703.1:311404974-311417612 GCA_020142125.1 Phrynosoma platyrhinos
GCCGGAAAATACGGTATATCTTTGTACCTAAGGATCTTGTCTGGTTCTTTCATAAATGCTCTTCTTCTTCATGATCTCTGTGAATCACACAAATGGGTTTTATCTGCACATGTGCAGCAACTTCGGAAACTTGTGGAATTGCTAGGCAGAACTTCATTTTCAACTTTTTGGTGGTAGCTCTGCCCATTCCTATAAAGTCCCCTAGTGGTCCTGCTCTTTCCCAGTTCGTTTCGTCTGCTGTGCTAGCAGCTTCGAATGAGCTTCTGTTGGATTCACTTTTGACTTCGGCCTATTGACTTGTGCTTGACCCTTGCTATTCTTACGATTACTCTTTTGGATTTTCCTACAAAATACCTATTTGCTCATCGATCGACCTCAGATTGCTCTGTGTTCGATTCTTAGATTGTGAATTTGATTTGAGGATGTCATCCCGCACTTTAAAACAAACAGTGAGAGAAATGTGGGGGGAAGATTCCTGCCTCTGATCCCTACTTCTCTTGCCTCTTATGCCTGGGTGAGGACCATAACCTAGGGGTAGGCAACCTAAGGCCCGGGGGGCCGGATGTGGCCCCCTGAGGCCTTTGGATCGGCCCCAGGCCGGTCCTGCCGCCGCCGCCACCCGCCGCGCCACCGCCCACCATTATAATATTGATTATTGTTGTTATTACTTGTTCTTGGGGTTTTCTTGGCAAAATCTCCACAGGGGTTTTGCCATGGCTTTTCTGGGGCAGGGAGAGTGTGCATGCATATTTTTTACATTAAAAAAATAATTAATTTTTAATTTTTATTTATTTATTTATGGTGCTTCAGCCCCCCAATTGTGTGAGGGACAGGAACCCGGCCCCCGGCTCAAAAAGGTTGTCTACCCCTGCCATAACCTGCTAGATACCAGGGTTTGATTCTTGGCTTGGCCATGTAAACCTACTGGGTGACCCTGGGCAAGTTACATGCTCTCAGCTTCAGGGAAAGGCAATGGCAAACCTTCTCTGAACAAATCTTTCCATGAAACCCCCATGATATAAGCCAGAAGCCAGAAAGGACTTGAAGGCACAGAACAACAACATGAGAAGTCTTTATTAACTCTTTCAGTTTTCTCATCATATAGATTTAATTTATGGAATCCTCCATGGTCATTATTTCTGTTTTCTTAAAGTTCAATGTTAAGCCTGTCTTAGCACTTTTTTTTACTTTTCTGTAGCAATTGTTCCATGTCTTTGTTGTTTTCTGCTAGTATTATGGTGTCAACTGCATATCTTAGATTGTTAATATTTCTTCTTCCAGTCTTCACTCCTGATTCCTCTGAGTTTAAGCCTTTCTGTGTGATGTTTTCTGCATACAAGTTGAATAAATATTGTGATAGAATGCAGCCTTATCTGACACCCTTTCTGATTGGGAACCATTCTGTTTCTTTGTATTCTGTTCTAATGGTATCCTCCTGTCTTGAGTACAGGTTACGCATCAGGACAATCAGATGTAATGGTGTCTCCATTTATTTACCCACTGAGCAGCACTCAAACCTCATGTTGTCATTTCAGATTCTGTAATCAGAGAGAGGAGTTCATGCAACAGCCTTTGCAAATGATTCTCTGCTGGTACTCCTGGAATCTGTCAGAGAGCATGTCCATTGGCCATAGTGACTGCTTTTCAATCTTCCAGGATTAACTCAGCAGTACCTGTGATAGTGTTGACTTCTTAATGCTAGAAATAGGGTCCAGCTTGTTTTAGCAGCAAGATGAGTTCATTTTAATTAGATGTCAACATAAACACTTTAAAACCTGCCCTGAACTTTAGCAGTTGGGCAGATGAAAAATTAAGTAAACAAAATGTGTCTTGTTATGATCTGTTTTAGGATAATTACTTTTATTAAGATATAGGAGCAGGAAATGAGGAATTATTAATAGCTGGAATGATGTAATCAGAGTTTTCTGTCACTTTTAGGCATTTCTTCCATTCCCAGTTTAATTTCTGATGTATAAATCCTAATTAAACCATGACCTCTGCACACCAGATGGATTAGACTCCCTTTAATAATCTTATTTATTGCAATATGTCATAGGAAATTAAAAAGTCATCTCTGTTTAATTGGTGTATTCTGGAACTTCTTCAAGACATCCAAAATAATATAGAACAGTTTGCATTTCAGCCTAGGGGGCCTTCTGATGTTCAGATAAGTAATGAATCTGTGTGTGTGTGTGTGTGTGTGTTTGTGTGTCTCCATCTCTCAGTTTCTGTTGTATTGATGAATTATTGTATATGTTTTACTGTTCAATTCTTGCTCCTCAAAACTTAAAATCATACTTTTAAAACTGTCATGAGCCAAACAGTATAACCACAAAACAGCCCATAGCATTAGATTGGAAGAAACTTGCAGATTACGAAAACAGTAAGACTGTTTAAAATTAAAACATCACCAGTAGTCATCCAGGTTCTTATTGTGCACAGTTTATATTTACCATAGGACTGACTTGTAAAAACTGTTACTTAACTACCACTGCAGACTATGTTCAGGGAGAGTTGCATGCTTGAATGTGCTCCAGTGGAGAAAAACACACTGTATACCAATAGAATACTAATAGATTAGGGAGATACATTCATCCTAACCTTCTTCCAGGGATGCTATAGTTATTCCTGTGCTTCCCTTCCATTCATACTGAGAACCTTGAAGGCTGTTAGTAATCAGCATGAAAAAGCAAGGATAAAATAAGAAATGAAATAAACCATAAACATCAAGAATAGCAGAAAAATTGGGATAATACTAGCCTTCCTAAAATTTAAAGGAAGAGAGAAATTAATTAATTAATGCTGAAAGCACATTAGAATAACACCAAAAGCACATAAGAATATTACCATCTAATGCTGAAAACACCTCAGAATAATAGTGATGCTAGCATATTGTGAATTGGATAAGTATATCTGAATAGTAAGTTCTATGTAACTGAAGTCTTTTTCATGGGAAATCAATTAAACATGAATAACTTCCACATGAAATCTGAACAGTACAATCTAGAACCAGTTTCATCATTTGAATCTGCTAAAATTACAAATCAGGTTTCTGTCTTTGAAAAGAGATCCCACAGTTTCCCTGAATATCCTCTATTGCTAATCAGTGGCAGAGTAGAAATTTGCTTTAATATGTGTTCCAAAGGATTATGTAAACATTGCTTTTTTTCTTTTATTTTTAAGATGGTTGTACCCTGAAACTCTTCTGTTGTTGAGGACATAGATGGTTTCCTTCCAGGGCATGAAATCCATAAAGAGAATCCAATATTCAAATAACAAGGTTCATCTTCTCAGGGATGCAGTATTCGACTCAGGTTTAAAGTGACAAAATGCCATTGTGTGATACAGAAAAGTGTCCTGTATCAGTCTCGTATCATTTGGTAAAATAATAGCAATCTTTGCTAGTGTCATTCATTAATAATAATAATAATAATAATAATAACAACAACAACAACAACAACAACAGCATTTATATTTATCCCATCTCTCTGCATAACGCAACCGGGGCATCTTACAACATTAAAATATATATTTCATATCCCACAATCCCACCCACCCTTTAAAATACTATTAAACAATGACACTTTAAAAACACACTTAAAATAATAATACAAATAGACAAAAGATAATACAAATAGACATCCATGGCATTTCCCCTCTAATGATGGTATATAGGTTTTTAATAGGGTCATTTCTTTTTCTTGCCTGTTTTTAACATATAGATGAAAATGTGACATGAAATAACTGCCATTTCTTGTATTCTGTCCTATAGGTCATTTGATTGACCAGTCAGGAATTGTCAAAGCCATCTATCATTCCCCTCAGCACCTGAGTGTAATTGCTCCTATCAGCTACTAGTCATGCAAGAGGCCCAAAGTATCATAGAGTTTGCTTCACTGAAATATTTTGCATATTTATTTTTAAAGGAGTTACTGTAAAATAGAAGCTGGTGTTTGCATAGTGGCCTGAGCTTGGACATACTGCACACACTACAGTGTTTTCTGATGTTGCTATGGTATATGGATCTCTGCAACTCTGCAGGTATATGTACTTTTTAAGTATGTGTAGTGATGACTTAGTAAATTGGGCATAAAGTATTGTCTCATATTGTCATAAGTGGGTTGGTATGTATGGAAAATATAGCATTAAAGAAAATATGCAGCCAGTATTATTGGTAACCATAGGTTTTTTGTGGGTTTTTCAGGCTGTGTGGCCATGTTCTAGAAGAGTTTTCTAACCTCTTCTAGAACGTGGCCACACAGCCCGAAAAACCCACAAAAAACTATGGATGCCAGCCATGAAAGCCTAGGTCTTCACATTATTGGTAACTCTTTGTGGCTGGGAGATTGACAAAAGGGGAATATATTTATGTCTACTGTTCATTCTCTTTAAAAACAGTAATCTACCACCAGTTAATCTAGTAAGATAGATTTGATACTATGTTGAAAACATTGAAATGAGAATCAGGTTTGGAGGACCACGTTCTTCAGGCTTATGTAGAAGAGTCAGTGCAGATGCTACATCATTCCCCTGTTCTCAATGTCATATATAAGATTGGGAAATATTCCCCACTGCCATTAGCCAAAATGCTAACTATTCTGACTGTCCTTCCTCTTTTGTATATGGTCTAATCACTGCTTTGATAACCTTCTGCTATATTTGCTATAGATGCCATACAGTTTTTTTTTCATCTGCTTGTAGAATTTAAAGGCCTAGATTATGTCTTTAGAAGGGGAGATGGGTAGAAGATCCTGTCTTGAGTTAAGGAGTTAGTCTGCTTATCTAGTTTGTGGTCTTAGAAATATGGGCCGACAGGCAGCAGCCCTTTATTTGGAGTAGGGGATCATATTCAAGATGTGTATGTGTTCAGACTACATGATGATATATGTACAGAGATTTCAGTTACGGATCCTGGAAACAGAATGGGATGATTCATTGTGGCCAATTGCCGGTGACGGCTTCGGTGATGGCATTTCATTGATGACAATTCAGTGCAGCTGGCTTAGCACAGCCAGTTGATCACGGCCATTTCAGTGTGGCCTATAGAGTGCAGCAGACAATTTAGCGCTGATCAAAGTAGATGATTCAATGCTGCTCTGTCAGTGCGACAATTTAAACAAGGAGCTGTTTCAGCGCTGCTCTGTTACCAAGCCCACATTTGGAGTGGACGATTCAATGCTGCTTTGTCAGCATGGCAATGTAAACAAGCAGATGTACTCATTCATTTCTTCTACCCCATATCAGGTGATTTTAAAAAGCTATGGCTTGCTAATAAAACATTTTTGGTGAATCGTTCTAGACCCCCTGGAAATATAGGTGCATTGCTAAGAAGATGGTTTATTGAATGACATTTTCTTGGAGGAATGAGGTTATTCACTTCAAATTGAAAGTAGAAAAAGTAGGGAGCATCCAATGAAATTGACAAGAGAAAAAAACATGCATCTCAGGATGCTGAAAACATAGGGCCTTTACAGACTGCCAGAAATAATGCAGTTTGAGGCCACTTTAACTGCCCTGGCTCAGTGCTAGGGAATCATGGGAACTGTAGTTTATTGTGGCACCAGAGAAGGCTTAATGTCTCAGAAAAAAACTACAATTCCCATGATTCCCTAGCACTGAGCCAGGGCAGTTAAAGTGGCCTCAAACTTCATTATTTCTGCCATTCTGTAAAGGCCCATAGTCTGTTATTAACTAAAAAGCCTGATGTATTTCAGCCTATGGATGCTCTTAAGGCCTTTTTCAGGGAGCTATATTTTCATTTACAAATGAGGTTTTTTTTGTTTAATAATGAGCTCTTAATTTAAATTTTAACTGTGTACAGAAGGTTTCTCTCACTCTGTCTGTCACCCTCAGACGCTGCTCTCCATTTTCTGTGGGCCTATCTTCAGGACTGATCATTATAGCCCCTTCTAATTCCCAGTCTTTTGCTATCCATCCTTCCATGCCTTTCTTTCTGATAGCCTTGTATAGTTCTTAAGATTGCATCAGATTGTATGTTTGTGTGCACATTTGCATGTTTCTAAATAAAGCTGTTGTAAAGCTGAAACAAAAGTATCTCTGTAAGTAGTACTGGTATCTGTAGGTGAAAAGATCCTCAAAGTTATCCTTCTTTCACAGACCCCCTTTTGTGCTATAATTTCCCCTAAACATCAAGGAGACTTTGACCCTCCTTTGACCCCAACATCCCCTCATCTTTTAAGGTAACAACACTCCTTATGAGAATTTATGGCATCTTGAGATGTCAGCTGTTTGCAGGAGATCACAAATCATAATTGAATTGGGTAATCTCTTTTTTCCCAGACACTATGCAGATATCTATAGAGATATACACAATCATTCCTGTTTCGTGTTTTCTGGTAGAGAAGGGCCACAAGTGTCTACCTCTTTGGTATCCTCTTTTTTGAGGGTTCAGCCCCCTTTTTTCTACTGGAGCATCTTGCTTTTGAGAAACAGTTGTCCATTTTGCCTCTTACAATCACAGCTTATCCCCTTCCCCAGCAATAAGCTTACAGTTAGCAGTTAAACATTATTTTCCACTATCTGAAAAGTGATTTTGTATTTCAAGATTTATGTTCCATTCAGACTTTAGGTTTCAGATTTCAATTTGATTTTAGTTGACTTTCTTTTTAACCTCATGTTATCACCTAAATTACATTCCATCATTGCCAGTATAAAAACTGTATTATTATTTTATTATTATTATTATTATTATTATTATTATTATTAATTATTAATTATTATTATTTTAAAAATAGAGCTTTTCCATCTTCTGTTACCAATTATGTAGTTGATTTGATTTCTGTATTGGTCATCAGGTGGTCGTCCATGTACACAGTCAACTCTTTGGTTGCTTGAAGAATGTGATTGTGATGAACAAACAGTTGGCCTCACAAAATTCAGTCAGTCACTCTCTTCCTTCATTTCTTGATCCTAGGCCAAATTTTCCTACAATCATTGATTCTTCGCTGTTTCTTACATTTGCATTCCAATTGCCTGTGATTAACAAGAAGTTCTCTTTTGGTTTATACTCAGTTTCCTCCTGGATTCCAGCACAGAGTTTTTCAATTTCTTCTTCTTCTGCCTCTCTAGCTAGTGCGTAAACTTGGATTAAGGGTATATTGATACCTTTTCCCTGCACTTGACATGATTCAATCAGACTTTGCATTATATTCTTTCACTGTTTTTGCTGCATCTCTCTTCACTATAAATACCACCCCATTTTTTTTATTTTAATTCCTGAGTGAAACACTGTGTAATTATCTGTCTCAAAATGTCCCATCCCTTTCTGTTTTAGCTTACTAACCCCAAGAATTGCAATGTTTATATGTTCACTTTTTTTTTATTATGTCTATCTTCCCTGATTCATGTTTCTCACATGCTATGTTCCTATAATATGAGTTGTACAGCTTTGGGCTTTCCTTTCCTCTCTGAGCACTTCAACAGCTGAATGCCCTTTCTGCTTGAGTTCAATTGAATCCTTAGCCACAGCACTACTTGTGTCTTATTTTCTTCCCTAGTAACTTGTTTATTTTGGATTGTCTCATCATAGCTTTTTGTGGTAAATGATATTCAAAAGGAGGTTTGCCATGCCTCCCTTTGCACAGAACTAACAAGTGTTAGCTATGGCACCAGTGTCATTGTCTCTAAGAGATCCTCTGCCAGTGTCATTTCCCACTATTGCAGCTGCCTAGTAACTGTTTAGTACAGGGGTAGGTAACCTTTCCCCTTTAAGGGCCAAGGGACTTCAGCTCCCAGAAGCCTCAGCCATGTTGGCCAATAGTCCCATGTTGACCAATAACTCCTGGGATTCTGGGAGCTGAAGTCCCTCGGCCCTTAAAGGGGAAAGGTTGCCTACCCCTGGTTTAGTACATTGAGTCTGGCTCCTCAGCAAAAGCCTGTCTGACATGGGAGTCTTTACCAGCAGCACTGCCGCTGTCAGCATAGTATCTTGCCTCCCAGGAGCACTCAATACCACCACCACCACAGTAAGGTTGTAGCATTGGTGGGTCTTAGGCCAGTACTTTCCTTTTAAGTCTTGAATATCCTGGTGCTCAAAGATAACCTCTCATATGTACTCAGGTATGTTTACATTCTATGAAGCATCCCCTGCTCTCTCTTGTCACATTGTGCTAAGGTAAAGATGTCTATTTCAAGGAGCACAGTCTTTCACTGCAGTTGCTTCATAGAACAGCATCCCTACTGAGGCTCAAGCAGTTCTTTTGGCTTTTCAGAAAAGGTTTGTAACCTGCCCCTTCTTCTTAAAGGCCTAGGGCTGTCAAGTGACTATTACAGCCCTGTGTCACTGCCTTTGTATGATTAGTGGAAAACTAGACAGGATGATCCTCGCAGGAGAGATGGTATACCTATAGATAGTAATTCATGCAAACTAATTGTGTTAAAGTGGCTGAAGGTCCTCTACAACAAGGGAAGGGTTAAGACTTGGTTTAACCTTCAACTGCAGAATACATTGTTCCTGTGATGCATACATTTTGAAAACTCAGATAGATCCCCAAATCCTGTTAAATCTCATTCATGTGGATGTCATACTCTGACATTTGAGATGGCAAATCTTATTCCTTCATTGCAAAATGCAGCTTTTGTATAGGCCTCATTTTTTTCTAAATGGTACATCAGGAAGAGGAAAGTTATTTCAGTGCATTTAAAGAATCACTGTAATAGTCTCTTGAGGAAAGCTGTACTTTTAGGTTAAAAGGAGTGGCAAAAGGTAATGGCTTCCACAAGTTGCCATGGTAAAGCATTACACAGTTACATTTTCAGGGGTGGATGGGAGAGAGGAATAACATTTTTTTAAAAAAAAATAAGCAAGAGAAAGAGAGAGTGAAAAAAAATAAACAAGTTTGATACCAAGTGCTCTCTTTTTCCATTGTACAAAAGGTAGTATTGCAGTGTTCCTTTGGCACAAGCAAGAAAGCGGGACTGGTTAAAAAACATGTCTAAAATGTCCTTTGAACATTTTTAGCTAGACTTAATCTGTGCTACTCTCTCCCTGCTCTGTGTTAATCCTTTTCATCTGCCAAGGAAAGAAAATTAGAAGCAGAATTTATTTCCTGATTATATTCCCAAAGCATGCATTTTTTTCGTGGAAAAGAGCCTGTTCAGAGGTGTGTTCTTCCAAGCAAGTCTGCTTGGATTGGATTTAGTGTTCAGTTTTCTAGTTGTACTGCACTAGTGATTAAATTACCTTTCTCACTTGGTTCACCGAGATCTTCTGAACAACTGACTTTTTATACTTTTGTGAATACAACAGCAAAGTCTGCACTGATTAGAGGTAGAGACACTTGGCAACCCATAGACTCAGTGTGGTCTACAGAAAGTTATCCATGAACTCACTGTTCATATATGATTAGGAGAAAATGTTTAGTCCATAGCAACATTCTGGAGGGAAGGGAACCTTCTCAAAGTCTTATAATTATGCTGACTGTATATTTCCTTCAAATTCTTTCACATCCTCCAAAGAAATGTACATTCTGGTTTAGGGATTTTTTTTATTCATGTTCTAATAGCTTTACCTACATATACAACTTAAGTTTGAGGGAAAAGCAAGATGACAGTTCATCCTGTGCTCTGCCCTATGTCAACAGTTGAATTTTGCTCATGTGCCAGCCAGTAATACTGAGCAGCCTTGCCACATTTGCCATTTCTGTTTCGACTGCTTACTAGCTTTCTGTTCAGTTCATAAGACCATGCTGAATACTTCATGTCACTTATTTGGTACAGTTAGCCTCCATATATTTTACTTTGTTAGTTAGCAGTGTTGTGTGCTATAGAAATGTTGAAATCTCTTCCATAGAATGGTTGGCATCATGAAAAAACTTTACCACTAACTATAATAACAATACAATCTTGGCATACTAGAATGTGTTTTGAGTTTATTGTGATTATATCCACTATGAAATAAACTTATGGAGCTTATGGGGAACCTCTACAATCTTTCTCATTGATCCTGTCCTGATAAAGAGGACTGATTACTGGTGCTACATAACTTTTTATTTAGCATTATCAGTGTATACAGCACTTTTTCTGAGATAGCATGAGAGTGTTCCTGGGAAGAAGTCTTAAAATCAAAATAAGACAGCATTTAGTTGAAAGGAGAGCCAAGTTTGATGAAGCAGTAGCAGAGTGGAAAAGTTTGACGGGCAACAGAATGCTCATAAAAGGAAAGCTGTGATAGTCCATTGCTGAGAGTGCATCTGCAGTTATTGGCTATCTCATTGGTGCTGTTTTATTTCTGTTGTCCTTCACTTGTCATTTTAGCACCAAAGGGACATGAAAACAAAACTGTAATCAAGGCTGTTTGTCAAAGCTTTGGTGCGTGGAACGAGGAGATCTGCAAAAGGGGGGCGGGTTTGGGAAAAATCATAGTAAATGATATTTGCAAATGTGTGAATTTGATTTGGACATGTAATTATACAAAGCGAGCGCCACTTGGAAAGGGTGAAAATTGTAATTGCATGCTTAAAACAGCAGCCCACAACCCTGAGCCTACTTAGCTTCTGAAAGTCTTTGTATGTTGAACAAATTGTAAATGCAACTTTTGTGTCCTTGTCTATGTGTGATGAAGACATTCTTGGATATTGAAGCAGTTACAAAATGTTCTCATTAACACTCACATATTTTGAAGATACATTTTGTTGTTTCTTTATTTTATATATTTGATCCTCTTTTTTAGCTGTGGCCAAAAAGGTGCTCTCATAAAGCTACATATGTCTTGTTTACATAATCTGAGGATCAACAGGTCCAGGTGATCAAAGAGAAGGGAAATCAAGAAGCAAAACCCTTATAGGATTGATTTTGATCTTTGTCTGGAAATTGTTTCATGAGGCAGTAGGACTGCATTGAAGAGATCTGATCAGACTAGCTATTTCAGGTAACATGAAGCATCATCAACTGATATTCTGAAGGCAATATCTAGTTGCTGAAGTAACCTAATTTGATCCATGATGCTCTTTCCAAATTTTAAACAAATATTTACTCAGTTTAAATTTAACAGAAAATAACATTGTTTCCAAACTTGTAAGGTGTCTCTCACTTTAATTTTCCCTCTTACTCTGAGTTTTATAAGAAAGTTCCCTGAGAAGCAGCTCAGTCAAGAGACTGTGTAATTCACATGAACTTTATCATGATCCATCTTATACCTCCTTCATTTGTGTCTTCACATAAGATACGCACATTTCATGTGGTCAAATCTATTTCCAGATGCAGATGTATGTCTGGAGCACTGAGGGGCCCCTAAGAGTGCAGATCACACTATAAGCAGCCTGCATATTACATGCGTTTGTATTACACAGATTCAATTTTGCGTGAAGACCCTCTTCATGCTGCTTGCGCTATCTTGTATTGCTCATGCTACCTAGTGTTCAGTGTTAAACATCTCCTATTGATTGGCTCATGCCCTTTCTTGCTCACTGGGTCATGCCAGTGAAGGGGTCATACCAGTGAAAGGTCATGCTGGTAGTGTGGTAGTGCAAAGTGAACAATGCCTCCCCCTCCAGTGCAAGAGTAGCGATGCTGGCAATCTTGATGAGTCAAAAACAGAATCAGTAAAGTGCTTTCTTTTAAGTGAGGTGAAAATTCTGGACTTGATTAGGAAAGTTTTTCCCCCCTCTGAGATTGCTAAGATCTGTGGTAAGAACAAACCTGTTCATGCAATTGTCGGAGGTGGGGACACACATAGTTTTGCTGTGGCACATCATGCTGCAAAATTTATATTCAGAGTGTGTGATAAGTAAAAATGGAGAAGGCCTTAAGTTTGTGGGCAGCAAGAAAGCATTGAGCCTGTACAAAGAACTCAGCAGGAAATTTGAAACCTATTCCAAGAAGCCATTTAGAGCTAGTAAGGGATGGTTGAACAGATTTCAGGATAGGCATGAACTTAAAAATGGCAAACTGATTGCAAAGGCCACATGTGCCAATGAAGAAGCTGCTGCCACATTTCCAGAAGAGTTTAAGAAGTTGGTTGAGGAGAAAGGATACCATTCAGTGCAGTTGTTCAATTGCAGTGAAACTGCACCGTAATGGAGGGGGGGAGCCCACTAGGAGCTGCATTCATCCACAAAATGTCACCAGGGCATAAAGCATGGAAGGCCAGATTAACTCTGGTCCGGGGGGGGGGACGACTCTGCAGGACATATAGCAAAGCGAATTATAGTGTACCAATAGAAGAACCTACATACTCTTACCAACCCCCCCAATTTTTTTTTATTTGCCCATGTTCTGGCAGCCTAATAAGAAAGTGTGGGTGACCACCATCTTGTTTTACCAAACGATTTCACCAGTACTTCATCCCAGAAATGAAAAACAAAAAATCTCTGTCAGGAAGGTTTGCTATTTTAAAGTCCTGTAGATAGTAGATAATAGACGGATGTGGTGGCTCAGCTGGTTAAGATGCTGATTCTGTCAATTGCAAGATTGTCAGGTTGGCAGTTTGAGGCCCAAGTGACACATAGTTGGTTGAGCTCCCATCCCTAGTCCCAGCTTCTGCCAACCTAGCAGTTCGAAAGCATGCACATACAAGTAGATAAATAAGTACCACTTCAATGGGAAGGTAAGCAGTGTTCGGTGCAGTCATTCTGGCCACATGATCACAGAATAGTCTCTGACAACGCTGGCTCTTCAGC
>CM034703.1:311451896-311462892 GCA_020142125.1 Phrynosoma platyrhinos
TTTCTCCTGGCTTCTTCCTGCCTCGCCACCCAGTCCTCCTCATTGTCCCTGTCCTCCTCTTGCCTGGCTTCTTCCCTCCTCTCGCTTCTGTCCTCCTCCTCATCTTTATACCTGGTGTATAAGATGACCGCTGAGTTTAACTCAGATTTTCCTGGGTTTAAAAGTCGTCTTATATGCTGGAAAATATGGTACTCTAATTGGGACTGATAATTGGATTCAGGCCATGCAAATTGAGAGCTGATGGTGGGAGCATCATCAGTGTTATCAGCTATGGTGTCTAATGTTATTGTCTGTCTGAATGCAGAAATCTCTGTTTTAAATGGAACAAGATAAGTTAATAGTCCTGCAGCTGTTGCCTGTTTGCTATATTCATGGATTTCTAGGAGACTGTCACATTAACATATGTATCACAACAGATGATACACAACAAGTGTGTTGTGACATCCTCCCTTCTCCACAGTGAATGTGAAAGATGAATTCTGTGTACTCATGTGAATGATACACATGTTCAATGTAGACTTTCTGACAAGATCCAGGCAACTTCAAGATTCTTAAATTGAACCCAGTCTGCGAATTGAAAGGTTGAGATGGAAAATGAAGCCTGATTATTATTTTGGTTCATTTATTTATTTTGCCTGTAGAAACAAAAACTAATATCTATTACCTAATATTAGTCCTGATAAAAGGGTTATTTCTGAACCTGGAAATAAAAAGAAATTAACTCCAAATTAGTTTAAAAAGCAATGAGTTTGCCTAATTCTACTGCAAACATGTTTCAGTAGCTTCATTTCTAGGGAAAGTTACTGTTCATTCTTTTTTCCTTTGCTCTTTCTGCACTATCCATCCTACCAATATTTTGTCTGTAGTGAAGGACAGAGATATCTGCAATGTATTGGCATGGTAAGTAAATGTTACTTAAAATTTAGGTTACATTAATAATGGAGAGCCAGTGTAGTAGTTTGAATGTTGGACTATGGCTCTAGAGATCAGGATTCGATTCCCCACTCAAGAATAGAAACTGATTGGGTGACCTTGGACAAATCACACTCTCCACAGAGGATGGCACTGGCAAACCTCTTCTGAAGAAACTTGCCAAGAAAACCTTATGATAGCTTTGCCTTAGAGTCTCCATCAGTCAAAATTGACTTGGAGGCACACAACAACAACAACACAAAAACAAAAACAACTCATTTAAAGAAGAAAGTAACTACAAAGGTACATCAGTTCTGTTCAGAGTGGTGGTCTATGGACCAGTGCTAGTCTGAGAATCATTGAGCGCTATTCCACAGCAAGTTTCCAGAAAAGAAAGATTTGTGGCAAGTGGACACAAAAATGGTGCTAGTCTCTGGAACATTGAAGGGAGGGGGAAACACTGTTTGCTGAGATCAGATAACTGAGGAAGCAGTGGTGTCTTCCACTATTAGGGTCCCTTTGGTACCCATGCCAAGGTTCAGATGTTTTTTTGTGGCTGCAGATATAGACACATGGACAAGCTCTTTTATTATTATAGATAGCAGGTTTTGATATTGGTTTCTACTCCAATTTATGCAAAGAAGTCACTAAAACCTATTTTGCTCTTTTCTAGTGGTGCAATCTGTGCATTGACTTGGTAGCATTCACCAGTGAGATATTCAAAGGAGCTGTTTTCCAGTCACTGGATGGCATTATTGTTTCAGCTAACTGTAAGCTGCGAAAGATCTTCACTCTGAAATCAAAGCCCATGGACACCACTGATGAAAATGGTGTGTTAATTTGGACCTCCTAAAGTCCAGTAGATATCAGCAAATGTCAAGCTTTTGTAATAAATTATTTGAGAGTTTAAATGATTTCTTTGCACTTAATATGAGCACAAGTCATGTACTTCTCTGGCTCATGACATTAGCCAAGTGTGGTTACAATGTTGGTAGGCACTTACATTTTTAAAAACTACTGCTTTCATTAAAACTGCATTGTGGAAAAGGTTCCATCTTTAAATTAGCATACAAAACTGTTAATAATCTTCTGCCAAGCTACCTTTAGATAAGTATTTCATTAAGCATTTTGAAAGAGAGCTTGTTATTTAATTATCAGAGAGCTCTTCTGTAAAATGATATCAATTTCTTAAGATGGCTTCTAAAGAGAAAAATACGAAGAGTATCCATATAAAATCTAGCCATTATTAAAAACTGGACAGTTAAAGAAGAAAATAGATAGTTGTTGATGGATTTCACATTCTCTCTTCTCAGTATTAATGGTGAAAAAAGTCCTATTGCTTGTCAACAACATATTAATATTTGCATTTAGCATTGCTATCAGATCTAAGTCAGCTTTTTTATGTGGTTCTACAGAATCTGGGCTAAATTTTACCCCTCTTTCTACTCAGATCCTCCCAGCTCTTCTGCACAAGGAAGCTTTAAGAGGTTTTTGGTCAGAAATAACTCAGAGACTTCTTATTTTGCTTGTTAATGTGAGCTTTTCCTCAAGCTTGTTTGGCTAAATTTTGAATCTTCTTACTTTGCTTCTTGAACCTATTTTGATCTTGTTCTTTCATTCCACCAGTCATCTTGAACTAGTTTTGATCACTCTTTGCTTTTTGGCACATAATATTTGGGTTTGCATAGGTTTTTTTCTTGGAGACATATACCATTTGGAGTGGGAATTTTGATTTAATGGTGGTTCCTCCCATATAACTCTCTAATTTTAATAATTTTTTCTTCTTGTTCCAAGCTTATCACATCAGGAAGAAGCTTGTCATGCAAAATTTGCATTTTTCTACAATCTATACCTAATACAGACATTTATTTATTTATTTATTTATTTAAATATTTATACCTTGCCCTACATCAATGATCTCAGCTCAACTTACAGAAAGCATAAAAACAAATTATACAATTTAAAACAATCAAATAATTAAATAAACTAAAAACATATTAAGCTACTGTAATAAGTTAAAAACAACTTTTAAAAGTTTTAGGGGTTTTATACCATGTGCATATTTGGGATGAGTTAATGAGGCCCAAAGGCTTTGATAAACAGACAAGATTTAACTTGGTGCCTAAATGCCATGAGTGTTGATACCAGTTGAGTCTCCAGGGGGAGGGCATTCCACTGTTGGCATGGCATGTCCCAACGGAGGAGGGCCCCCCCAGGTTTTAATCCTGAGGCAAACATATATGGAGGGAGGTGTTCCCTCAGGTATTACATCGGTGTTTTAATAGGTATTCCCTCAAGGTCCCAAGTTAGTTGTTTAGAGCTTTAAATGTCATCACATACACTTTGAATTCCAACTGGAATTGTATCGGTAGCCAGTACAATTCTATTAAGACTGGCATGATAAGCTGTCTATATGGTATTCCAATCAACAGTCAGGCTGCTTCATTTTGCATTAGCTGCAGTTACCACATCTTCTTCAAACATGGCTCCACGTAGAGTGCATGACAGTAGTTTAACTGGGAGGTTACCAGTGCATGGACTACTGTAGCTAGGTAATCTCTTTCCAAGAAAGGCCATTGCTAGCCCACCAGTCGAAGATGGTGCAAAGTGCTCCATGCCACAGAATCTATTTAGACCTTCAGTGACAGCGATGGATCTAGAAGTACTCCCATGCTACATAGCTGCTCCTAGGAAGGAATGCAATCCTATCCAGGAGAGACTGTGTACCCATTTCCCAGATCCATGAACCAGCAATCCACAGAGCCTCCCTTTCATTGGGGTTTAGTTTTAGTTTAGATCCTCTAGAGCTGGACAATTCAGATGGAGAGGCAGATTGCTAGGGATCTGTAGCGCCTGATGATGGTGAACTGGGAGCTGAGGTGGGGGGCAGCTTCCCAGCAGGAGATTGCAGATGCTAACTACCATCATTTATCAAGCAAGGAGGAGACAAGAAAAGTTTTCACCAATCCTAACCGTTGATGAGTAGGAAACACTAACCTAATTAGCCATCTGGTGTTTTGGGACAGCAACCTATAAATCTCCCAGTCACTCCTTAGCATCTTTGTTGCTTCCAGCCCATGTTCTATACAACTAGCAGTACCCTTCTGTGTTGGTGCTTTTCTTGACTTTGGACTGGCTACGATTTTCTATTGTTTTACTTCTTGCTGGCTCTGTTTATCTAGACTACTGACTTGCTGAACAACCCCTGGACCAGCTGATAATCATCCTCTTGCTTTTCCCATCATCCTGCTGATAATCCCGTAGCTGAACTGAACTGAATTAACTGTTAAACAACTCTTATATTGTAACCACCTGATTCCTGCTGACTGGACATCCCTCATCCAGCCCATTACAGCATCCAGACACTGGTCCAGCACCTGCAGAGCCCCGGCTGACTGATGACAAGGAGAAATAGAACTGAGTGTCATCAGCATACTGATGGCACCCTACTTCAACTCTCCCCCATGACCTCCCCCAGCAGCTTTCTATAGATATTGAACAGCATGGGGGATAAGATGGAATCATGTGTCACCCACACAGCTTAATAGCCATGAGGCTAAACAGCAATCCCCCAATGCTACTCTGGAACCAGCCCTCTAGATACGAATGGAACAACTGTGGAACAATTCATCCTACTCATATCCCACAGCGCTGGTCCAGTAAGATACCATGAACAATGGTCCTGTTTGCAATACAAATGGCCCTATTTATTTTTTATATTTTTATTTGGACTAGCGGCATTCCAACAAACAAGATGGTGGCCAGGGAGCCCTGGTGGTGCAGTGGTTGGATGCCTGTACTGCAGTGAGAAGGTTGTGAATTCAGTCCCAGGGGTTCCAAGGTCCATTCAGCCTTGCATCCCTCCATAGGCTGCTAAAATGAGCAGTTTGTTGGGGGCAATTAGCTTACACATTGTAAGTGCTTAGGGAGTGCTTAGTTCATGATAATTGGTATAGAAATGTACTTGCTATTGCTATTACTAAACAAACAAATAATCAAAACATACAAAAGACAAAAAAAGACAAAATCACATCATATAACATTCAGCTATACCATAGCCATCTATACAATATAGTATATTTTAACAATTGATAATAAAAAGATTTCCTAATCTCTATTCTAATAACTATTGTTATTTTCTTATATTGTAAATAACCTAACACATTTCAGCCTCTAACAGAATTAGCCTTTTTCAGGGGCTGCACTATAAAATATAAATAAAATTCAATTAAATATATTACCCTGGACAACACAAAGCCAGTTACATTCTCTAAAAACATAAAATACTTAAAGCGCAATCATCCCAGGCACCAAGGATCTCAGGGGATGTAATTTTCTAGTTAGGAAAATTCCACTGTCGTTGGTATTTGGAATGCTAATGTTGCAGATACCAAGGATGAGTAAACAATTCTAATAGGCATGACAGTAATTTGAGAGTGTGATCTGAGCTGCAGAATACCAAAATTGATGGTATTTGGTTTGAAACAAGGCTGAGTATTGCAGACTGGATTAATGTTTTATCTCAGTTCATTGCCACCACCATCCTTGCCAAACTTGGGTGGCACCATTAGTTGAAGTATACCAATGTCTGAGGTAAAGGAGAATTCTTATTATGGAAGACAGTAGTGGATGACATCTAGGGGAAGGCAGCAGTCAGTATGCTCCTGAAAATGTTTTGAAGTTTTATTAGCTCAGCTTCTCAGATGCAGTGAAATGGATCCCTGCTTGCCCAGAGAGAAGAACTGTCAGTGGCTATGGGCATTCTTATTGAGAATTAGTGGGAAAAGACCATTTTAGATGATTGCCTGCAATTAGAGACTCCCCAGAACCAGGTGGTAAATTTTGAATGTTCCTGTTAGTGAGCAAATGTGTCTTGATTTAAACAGACTGTTTTCTCAGCCTGGGCTATACTCCTGTGATCCAAGTACTTTGCTGAGTGGTGTTTAAAAAAAAAAAAAGATGATACTGTAGAGATGCCATTTTAATTTTGTGTTTATTCTCTCCAGGTGATTTAAATTTGTTAAGGCTTTCAAAAACCAGCATTTTGTTTTTCAGAGCTGTACCATCTGTGCAGACAGCTTTTTGCCATCCATTACCTAGTTGATTTGTTATGTGTCAGTGGGAGGGGGGGATGTCTATCATATTGAAATGTTTATTGACTGGTGCTCACAAGGGTGACAGCTGAACATGGGGCCCTACCAGCTGAAGGCAAAAGAGAATTGGCATTGCTTTCCAGTCAGGCTGACATGAAGGTAGATTCTGCATGTATGTGCTATACTACGAAGGGCATAGGAACATAAAGATGAATTACAGTATCTCTGCTAGTTAGATTGGACAGTGACTGTCTTGATGCTCACTATCAGACCATTTCCCATTGTGACTAGGAGGAGGATCCCTTTTGAGATTTTGATGCCTTCTCTGTATGTCTGTTTTCTGTTTCAAGACAGAATTTATTTGAAACATTTTACCCTGCCTCTCCACAGCTTCCCCATGCCTGCATAACCTCATAAAGCAAACATTTCAGTGTAATACAGTAAAAATCAACAAAATTAAAACAGACTTATAACTCAAAATACAGACAGTTATAAACAGGAGACTTTAATCAGCAGCCCAAATCCAGCAGCCTTCCAAAAGAGAAAGAAGACACAGCCATGTCCCTCATCAGGGAAGTCATTTTGACATCTTGAAACAAATGAAGTAGACATAAAACCTTTGCTATACACAGTGAAAACACAAGGAGCAGAGCCACAGCCAAAGAACAAAGGTAGCTCTTCTTTACTGGGACATACGTATCAAGCTTGTCATCCTTCAAGAACTACAAGGAATGTCTGTTTCTGTCTTGGTAAGGTTATCCTACCTTACTAACCTTTTGAGTCTTTTGAGTGCATCAGCAAGTATGCTGAAAATAGTAATTCAGTGTAGCTATTAGATGCTTGAATTCCCCAAAGGGATTTGATAAAATCCCTCAACCAAGTTTATTGAGTAAATGTAGCATTCATAGGACAAGAGAAAACTACATCTTGTGGACTATTAAATGAAAGCAGAGAGCAGAAGTAAACAGTCGGATCTTGTGATAGGAAATAAGATCCTCCAGGAATCTGTTCTGAGACCAGTGTTGTTCATATTGTTCATAAATTGAGTTGGTGTGAGCTGTGGATGCCCCAATTATTTGAAGTGGTGAAAATTGAAACAGACTGAGAAGATCCCCATTTGAGTGAATGGCTATCAAAATATCAAATGTAAAGAAGCATAAAGGGATGTGCATTGATACATTTGCCATTTCCACTCTGTTCTCCAGCTCCCAAAAGATGCACAGATTCAGATAGTCTGAGAATTTTATTTCCATTCCTTTCATTTCCAGCCTGGGAAGCCCAACCATCCCTCTCTTTCTAAAACAGTGGCCACCATGTCTGACAGACAGTGCATTGCTTCTCTTTACATTGGGCTTTGCCCCCTTGTGCCAACCCAGGATTGAATTCTAAAGAGACAGAAATTTTTGTCAGGAAATGAAGTGGTGAAGAACCTTACATTCTTTGGGTACATGTGGGAAATACTTCTGTAAAGGACACTTGGTAAATTCATCTGCATGCAATTTTCACATCAGGCTGCAGCTTAACTAGGGAACTATGCCTCAGTTTGCTCAGAGGACCCAATCTTGGCACTTCCCAAGTATTTGTACAGAAAGGAAAATGCTGAGAAAAGAACAGTTGTGGTAGCAACTGGGTTTTTTTTTTTTTTTATAAAAAGAGTGAGTAGAAATTGGTCTGATTTGTGTGAAACAATGCAGGCTAATTATCTTGCACTGAATTTGGGAAACTTTCAATTCATTTTAATCAGGATTAGAGCAGTGAGTCTGAGCCTTTGGGGCGATCCATGGAATTGAGAATCAGGGGGATAAGTAGATTTCTTTTTGCAAATCTCTTTGGATATTTCTCTGGAGGCTGAGCTATATCCTCACATTTTGTTTCAGTGTTTTCTTTTCTTATTATGCTGCAAAGCTGATACAGAATAATTGGTTTGTTCAGATGGTTCTCTTTTTGGCCTCTTCCTTCCTTTCTCTAGTTGAGTTCTTTTGTTTGTTTTGTTCTGGTATTGTGTCTGATTACAGAAAACAGTGCCATCCAATAGGGTTCTGCTGTTCTTTTAAAAAAATAATATTTATTAATAATTTTCAAAATAGAAGCATATATACATACACAGACTTTAACAAAGAAAAAACATAAATGAAACAAAAACAGTGACAAGGCAAGACAACAGTAACAAAAAGAAAAAATATATACAGTAGGCCCTTCTTATGGGAGTGGTGGTGGTGTTCCATTCTGGACCTTCCCCCCGCAGGTGAAAAATATTGTGGAACCTCAAGTCTCACGTTTTGCAGTGGCGGCACTTGTGTGCACAGCTGCTTTACTGCAGCCACATCCACACACAGCCATTAATGGCAATGGGACTTGCCATCCGCGGATGCTTAAATCCTCAGATGGCAAGCCTGCAGTTGGGGAGGGAGGGCTGTATAGCGAACAATCTCTGTTTGATCCTCTTGGCTTTAAAGGAGATTTCAGACTTGATCTGTTCAAGGACCTATTTATTTGTCTTTTTGGCCATCCATGGTATCCTCAGCACTTTTCTCCAGCATCACATCTCATATGAGTTGATACTTTTCATTTCCATTTTCTTCACTATCCAGCTTTCACATCCATATATGGTGATGGGGAATACAGAGGTTTGGACGATTCTAACTTTAGTGTTCACTTGTATATCTTTACTCTTTAGGATTTTATCCAGTTATTTCATAGCTTCCCTTCCCATTTCTAGTCTTTTGATTTCTTGACTGCATTCTCCATTATGATAAATGTTTAATCCTAGGTACAGAAACTCTTACAGTTTTGAACTTTTCTTTCCTAAATCTTAAAGCAAAACTTCTAACTTTACTCAAATATCAAAGCCCTGTTCAGAACAAATGCTGTTCTGTCGTAATTTGTTTGTACATGATTGATATCAACACAGCTCTGAGAAGTGGGCTTGTCAAGTAGCATGCATGACTGTGGGATGAAGTTTTTAGTATCAGGAAACCACTCCACAATGTACACATTAAAAATAATCAGCAGCAGAACAAAAAGAGTATTCTGTTATTGTTGTTCAAAGAAATGTGTAAAGGACAAATGTGCTGTACTGCTATAACTTCCTGGATGGCAAGGTTGTATCTGGTTCATGCTGGCATGGGAAGAAGATGCACAGCTAAGTGGCATAGAAGCATTTCAGGGTGACACAGCAACTGGACCAAAGGCTCCAGTTTTCACCAGTTGTTTGGTTTGCTTACTACTTTTTTTTCAAATGTTACTACTTCTATAGAAAAGCGTCAAGAAGAAAGTCATTACTGAAATCATATGGACAGCGCTTGCTTGCCTCTCTTTCCTCTCCTTGCCGCCCTGTAGCCTGCTCAGCTGGACCAGTTACAGGGCGGCAGGGAGAGGTTGGAGAGGAGGGGGGTTGCGCGTGCATGTGGCAGCCTTGACCTCGCGAATGATCAAAACTGCGAGTGCCAAAGCCGCATATACAGAGGGACGACTGTAATTCTTATCCCCATACATAAATTATTTTAACACTAAGCTAACAACAATCATGCATATACAATTATGCTTCCTAGAAAAGAAATAATAGCTAGTGATTAGTTGCAGATCTTTGGAACTGGAAGGACTGAAATCATTGTCTTGTCCAACCTTCTAAAAAGGGAGAACTATCATTCTTTATAACCCTAAAGAGATTAAATTATGTGAGCCAAACAAGAGCCCTTTGGTAGTCTAGCTGTAGGGCATACTATTTTGCTCTATGTAATCTGGAATATCCACACACCCGAGCCACCTTATGCAGCTATTTTATTGTATCACTAAATAACAGAGGTGATATACTGCTGACGTCATATCAGTTATTTGAAGTATGCCTCATTGTTTTAAAATGAATCAGTAGTCACATATTTAAGGGATGCTACAGCATTATATAATTTGTTTCTTTGACATATCGTTTAAAAACTAAGTGATCCTGTCCATTTGAGGTAATGATGATCCCTAGGACTGCTGACTCCTAGAAATAATAAGTTGTATCCAGAAGAAATTGTGATGCTAGAATTTTTAAAATTATGAATGCTGAATTTCTCAGTATCTGTTTACAAAGCTTATGGGGTTCTGGCAGTTATTTTGTGGGATGCATTATTGCCATGACTATTCTTGGCTGTTTTGTTCAGCCAATCAGAAAAATGAAGCCTTTGCCATTTTTTTCCACAGATTTACACTGATTTTTCCATTCACAGTTGCTGGGCCAACAGATACTATACCTCGAGCTTGTCAGTTAAATTCAGATGTGCCACAAGTCACACAGCTGCTGAATATGAACAAACTCCGCCCAGCAGAACAAAAATGTGGAGGTCAGCCCTTAACCTCACCAGAATTAGGTAAATTGTGAGGCTAATGCTTGTTAATTAGATAAGTATTTGTTTGATAAGAACATTAAAACTTCTTTCAAGCCCATGCCCTCTGCTTAAGGTATGCATTGGGTATATTCAGACACCATTATTGCTCATTAAGAATTGACTGCCAGGTTGCTTCCACTGCACATAAGAGTAACTAAACAAACCATGGACCATCAATCTGTGGCTTGTTTATCATGATGCCCACTTTGGATTTTCTCTGTCTTGGCAAGTCAGAGACGTAAATAGTGTCTTGTTCTTGGGTTATGACTGTAGTTTGTTGTGGACAGACAGGTCAGACTCCTGAGTTCTCTGAGTGCTCCTTGACTCATTGCTCCTGATGACTAATCAGGTCAATGTGATGGTCAGGAGTGCCTGTTATCAGCTTCGGCTGATACGCCAGCTGCGCCCTTTTCTGGAAGTAAGGGATCTCGAGACTGTTGTGCACGCACTGGTAACCTCACGCCTTGACTTCTGTAATGCGCTCTACATGGGGCTACCCTTGTGCTTGACTCGGAAATTACAACTGGTACAAAATATGGCAGCCAGGTTAGTGTCGGAAACATCTAGGAGGGGTCACATTACTCCGGTTCTGAGATCCCTCCATTGGCTGCCAGTCAGCTT
>CM034703.1:311471933-311505997 GCA_020142125.1 Phrynosoma platyrhinos
AGGAAAGGTAGAGGGCAGCAGAAAGAGAAGAAGACTGCACATCAGATGGTTGGACTCATTCGGGGAGGTTATGGCCCTGAGTCTGCAAGATCTAAGCAAAGCAGTGGAGGATGGAGGGTCTTGGAGATGCTTCATCCACAGGGTCGCCACAAGACGAGGTCAACTCAAAGGTAGTTACTGACAACAGCGGCAATGTGTGCTTTCCAGTCTAGTGTCTATATGCCTTAGAGCAGGGGTAGGCAACCTTTCCCCTTTAAGGGCCGAGGGACTTCAACTCCCAGAAGCCTCAGCCATGCTGGCTAATAGTCCCATGTTGGCCAATAGCTCCTGGGATTCTGGGAGCTGAAGTCCCTCGGCCCTTAAAGGGGAAAGGTTGCCTACCCCTGCCTTAGAGCCTTGCATAGTTGCATTCTCTGCTTCAAGATTGGCAATTTCAGATCTTATCACAGTATTACCTGTGCTAATCTGAATTAAACAAGATGCCATGCTCTACCTAGAAGAATTCACATGAGACATTTTCAGGACTCATGCAATTATCTGGTAATGTTGAGTGGCTCTGCTATCATGTCATGATAATGAAACTGTTTTAAGACCTGTATTACTCAGCAGAAGAAAAAACATGGTGTTGTAAGAAGAACTTTAATCTGGGGAATTACTAAAGTCCAAGTCTCCAATGGGATCTTTCATTCTATGTTATCGGAGGTGGCTAGGGAATAGACTGATAAAGACAAAGCTTTCCAATGAACTTATGATTTATTTGGGGATTCAATCATACAAAGACACTCTAGCATTCACTCATACACACAAGAACTCAGGAATAAAGTAGTTAGCTTGGAGAGAAAACAGAAGGCTTTCTAATGGTGATAAATACCTGAAGGAGGCTGCTCCAACGATGAATGAAGATGAATAGACTCAACTGTTATGAAAGGGAAAGGACAATGGGAAGAGCTGGGACCCAAGTCAGAGATCACAGTGGCACCATGAAATCTAACCAGACCCAATGTGCCTGAGATTTTGGGGATCTTTTATACCCTTAAACCTAGCCTGAGGCAAAGAGTTGCTATTGTATATCAAAGGATTCTGGATTACTACTCTTTGAAGTAAACAATTTCCAAGGAGAGGAGATGGGATGTTAATATCTCATCTTCAGCCAGACACATCCTGGCTGGTACTTATAAATCTCCTAGGTGTGAATGTCCTGCTTTGCAGCTCCTAAGCCTGGCTCTTTTGATCTGCAAATTGTTGTAGGTGCAGATGTGACCTTTCAAGTGCCTATGTGAGGTGCTCGCTTTGGATCCATAGCGGTTGGGCTTTTCCAGTCTAGGGCCATGGCAGGAGACCCACGAAGGGTTTTTTTAAAAAAATATTAAAACAATTATTGTAACAGTGTTCTCAGCCAATATATAGATGGCTAGATGCAGCAGATGTTTTTCTTATGTTACTTCTTAACTAGAATTTGTACATTGGGGAAATGGTTAGCCATCATGATTTTTCTTGTTGTTGTATTTTTATTTATTTATTTGATTGAATTGTATTCTGCCTTTCTCCCAGAAGGGACTCAAAGCCGATTACTACATAAGTTAAAACAGCTAAAACAATATGAAGGACAAAAGTATAAAAGGCATTCAACCATCAGTCTAATTGATACTTTTACTTTAGTAACTTAAAACACAATTTAAAAACAGGAAACACATATCACATATTGGAAAATAGCACACCTAATTGCATGTCCTTCTACCCTGATGAGTCAAGACTGAAGGCCTGTTTAAACAGAAAGATCATTGCCTAATGAGAGAGAGAAACAGCAAAGAGGAGGCAAATGGAACCTCCCTTGGGAGGGAGTTCCATGGCTTAGGAGCCTCTATTGAGAAAGCTCTCCCATGCCTCACCAGGTGATCCATGTATGTGTGTTGGGATGAAACAGAGCCATCCTCCAAATATTGTATATAGTTGAGCACACTCGTATGGGAAGGTATAGGCTTTCAGGTAGGCTGGACCTAAGCCGTAAGTGGCTTATTTGGTGAAGGCCAGCATTTTGAATTATGCCTGGAAATAGAATGATGGTTTGTGAAAGGGTTTCAGCAAACCCCCCATAACCAGCCCCAATCAGTAGTCTAGTCCCAGCATTTTGGACCTGCTGGAGTTTTTGAATAGTTTCCAAAGGCAGTCCCATGTAGAGTATATTACAGCAGTCTACCTGAGATGTAATCAAGGCATGTCTTATGCTGGCTAGATATGGCTTCACAAGAAACAGGCACAACTGGCACAGTAGTTTTAATAATAATAATAATAATAATAATAATAATAATAATAATAATAATAATAATTTCTTACACCCCACCTTTTGTCTTGGCAATCAAGGCAGCTACAAGTACAAATACAGATTAAAAACATACATGCCATAAAACCGTAATACAATACCCCCCTTAAAACTAAATACAATAATAAAAGCATAAAGATTAAAACAACATACGTTCTGGGACACCAATAGGAGTCTATAACAGAAATGTATATTGGGGAGAAGCACAGTTCATGTGTAGTAGTCTATTCCGGGAAGGCTTGCTGGAAGAGATCCATCTTGATAGCTTTTTTAAAGCTATCCAAGTTGGTTATTTGACGGATCTCTTCCGGCAAGGCGTTCCACAGTCTGGGAGCAGCGACAGAAAACGTCCTCTGGGAGGTTACTGCTAATCTAGTTTTTATCGGTTGCAGTAAATTCCTCCCAGAGGACCTCAGGGTGCAGGACAGATTATATGGAAGAAGGCGATCCTTTAGATAGGTTGGACCCAAGCTATGTAGGGCTTTAAAGGTCATCACCAACACCTTATACTGTGTTTGGAAACCAATAGGCAGCCAGTAGAGAGATTTCAGAACAGGTGTAATATGATCATTCTTAGATTTACCGGTGATCAATCTGGCCGCCATGTTTTGTACTAATTGTAGTTTCCAGACTAGGTATAAGGGTAGCCCTATGTAGAGTGCGTTGCAGAAGTCAAGCCATGAGGTTATCAGCACATGCACCACAGTTTCTAGGTCCCTTACTTCCAGGAAAGGGCGCAGCTGGCATATTTTAACTGTGCAAACACACTCCTGACCACCACAGAAACCTAGGCCTCCAGGTTCAGGGGTAAATCCAAGAGTATTCCCAAGCTACACTGAATAATATGTTGAAATCTTGTGTGTGTATGTGTGTCTTTTTTTTTTTTAACCTCACTAGTTTTCTTCTTAGTAGTTGCTATTACATCAAATATCACAGATATTTGACAAGGGAAATCTTATTTTTTTAAAAAAGATTTGCAACACCTACATTTTACCATTCTCACCACATTCTTTTTAGCAAGGAGCAAAATGATCGTTCAGTTACCATGATAGATATGAATGGAAACATCTGTTAATTCAAGTATTATACACCTTTCAAAGAAACTCTTTCCATCAACAGAAATTTTTGTCCAGCCTTTTCAAAACTCATAGAATTCAGTGATGTTGATGGTAGTAGTTGCCCCCCTGTTTTCGTGAGGAATCACTTTCAGAATACACACACACACACACGCAAAAACGGAAACTCACATACATTCAAGCCCCATTGGCTTGCATGCACACACATTCCTGCGGGCAGCCCTGTGTGCATGCCACGGGCAAATGAGCCATTTTAGCCAATGGGGCTCGCTCTTCCATCAACAGTCGAGACCGCAGACTTCAAGTCCACGAAAATGGCGGGGTGATTGTAGTAGTTCTAATTAGTAGTAGTAGTATTAATAGTGCAGAAAATTATATTGTTTCTATAAAATATTACAGTAAAAGCAGAAACTATAATTAAATAGCTAAAATAATGAGAATAGTCAATGTAATGAAGATAAAGTTACTTTCAAAAAAGGCAATTAGAAGGTGCACCTCCAGCTTTTACCATCCAAACTACAAAGGTATATAGCCGTTGGTAAAGCAGTAAAATAATTAGTTGGTACATCCTGACCTATGCAAGTTCATCTGTGTATGTGTGAACTAGAGAAAATGAAATGCCTTGAGTTTCTGGTTTTAATCTAATCTTTATTTTTAAACTTGCACTATGAATAGGAGATGAATTCTTATGCCATCCCCATCCTTTTAAAGTTCCCAAGCCAGGACTTCCTGGAAGTGAGTACACTGATAAGTTTAAGCTTCAATTTAATGAGAAATTTCATCTTTTATCTTCCAAACTTGATTTTTTAATGTTGTTGTTGCACTACTAATCAAAAGCCGAAACTTCTTTTTAGACTGCTTTTAAGTATACCTAGTTGTAACATGCCTTGTATGTGTTGATGTTTCCAATTAACTGCAGTCAATTAATGTGATCATGAATGGAAAGTTCATGTCAATCTGTTTTTCTAATTGATATGGGGGCAGAGAACAGCAGAAAGTAGTCAGAAAATGATAGACATTGATGCATAACTGAAAAAGGTCACCCAGCCTGAGGGACCTATTCCATCGCTCCTTAGAATTTTAGAATCTCCCAATTTGGCATGGGCAAGAGCCATCAAAGAGTAGAAGGTTATTTTCTTTTGCTACATGCAGGACAGTTATGAAGCCACTTTTCTGATTAGTTTAGTCCAACCTCTTCACAAAATGGGAGTACAAGGGAGCAAATAGAGAACTAAGTCCTGATGGTGTCCAGTAATTTGTTTCTCTTGCAGCATGGCTTCATAAGTATGTAAGAAGAACTCTTTTGGATTGGGCCAAAGACCTGCCTAGTTAAGCTTCTGTTAATAGATTGCCAGTCAGGAAACTCACAAGTAGAGCATGAATGCATAGCATCCTCTAGCTCATCTTCCCCAGGATCAAAGATGTACTGCCTCTGATACAACTGAGCCTTCATGGCTAATAGGCATTGGTAGCCTAATTGCATATCAAAGCCATCTATGTTGCTAGCCATTACCAGAACTTGTGGAAACAAATTCCATAATATAACTATGTGCTGTGTGAAGACATACTTTCTTTCATCTGTCTGCCACATAGTCTTCATTAGGTGACTTCCAATTCTAGTTTTACAAGAGAGGGAGAAAACTTCTCTCAGTATACTTGCTCCACATCATGCATAATTTATACACCGCTTCCATGTTTTCACATGCTTGGGACTGAAGCACTGGAAGAAGATGCTGAGGGCAGTAAAGCTTGATTCCAGTTATAATATGTAGGGAAGCTTCAATCAGTTGGCTTTAATGCAAGAAAGAGGTTTGTGGTGCATAATGTATCATTTTTAAAAGTCGTGGGAAATTAGGATCAAATATTATCACCACTAGATGAAATAAGTGAAATTATAATAATAGTCTATTGTTTTATAATTTATTAGATTGTTTTCCTTTCTTAGGCAGTATTTTTTGTTTTTGTTTTACTTTTCCTGTTTTGCTTTCCATTTTTTCTTTCTGTCATTATTTTTATATGATGAAATTTATTAAACATGTTTTTGTGAATTATGAAGAGTGGAAGTTAGATTTGATTTAAAATTCAGTATCTATTGCCAGTATATTTTAATATACATTTTTAATGGCCAATAGGTTGCAATATACCCCACTGGTCATATCTTTGATTTTCGACAAGCTTTCCTGTAGTTCACCTGTGAAACGAACATTGTTAAGAATCAAACATTAATACAAACATAACTTTTTTAATTCTGAACCATTGGATTTCAGAGAACAATCTTTATGTGGGCAGTGGATTATATTATGCAGAACAGAATGTTTAACCTCTTAGTTTGAGAGTAGCTGGACCCTCCCTCCCTTGTTTATCTATTATCATAGTTTAGACCCCTCCCTCCCAAGTCTTTGTTTTGCATTCCTTTGGGCTAGCCTCTTCAAAGATATAATGGAATGCATCCATCCTTAGTCATACCACTCAAATCAGTGAAATTCAAAAGTAGTCATGACTTCATTCCCATTTATTTCAGTGGGTGTACATTTTAACTATGAGCTTTAGCAAGATCTGGATCTAACTCAAGATACTTGATTCAGGATTTATAGGGATCCTTGTGGCTAAAATTTTGTCATTCCCTGGCCGCTGGTCTACAGGGAATTGAGCACAGCTAAGCAATAACCTTGGTTTTTCTCTTGTGTGAACTGTTTAGTATTGGAGCTTCTCATATATCATAAATAGTTTAAACTTGCCCTAACCCTAACCCTAACCCTAACCCTACAAAATGGTTAACTAGTTATAAATTAAAATAAAGTACAGAAACAATGGAACATAGAAGTAATACACAATTATTTTGTGGATATTTTTGCTTTATTTGTATTATATTTTGATTACTTAATTTGTTTTGTAAACTGTCATAGTCACTTGGTGTGAATTGTAAAATGTTTATAATGAATGATGTATACTAGTAATGGTCTGACTGTAATAGGCTGGATGAGAGCAAATAAACCAAAGCTGAATCTTAGTAAGATGGCTTGGTGATTCTCAAGTCTGGGAATTGGGTATGCGATCTACACAGGATGGGGTTGCACTTCCCATGAAGAAGCAGATGCTTAGTTTGGGTTGTAGAGATTCTAATAGGTTGTATGAGGGCAAATAAACTGAAGTTGAATCTTAGTAAGATTACCTGGTTGTTCTCAAGTCTCAGTCTACCTTGGATGGGGTTGCACTCTCTATGAAGGAGCAGGTGTGTAGTTTGGGAGTACTCTTAGATCTGTCTTTGTCATTGGAGGTCCAAGTGGACTCCATGCCATGGAGTGCTTGGTGTCAGTTGAGGCTGATGGTTAAGCTACAGTCTTTCCTGTTCAGAGTTAGCTGAGCCTGTCCAGTAGTCCATGTATTGGTCACTTTCCAAATTATAGTTGTCCCTCCCTGTTCGCAGACTTCAAGCCCACTGTCTTGCTCTTCACAGGAGGGACAAGCGGCTATAGATAAAATGGTGGTGCATGCCTGCACACGGCCCCACACACATGCCATGGCGTGCATGCCATTATTTTCAATGGGGCTTGAATATTTGCGAACTGCCATTTTCACGGTGGGGGGAGGTCCGGAATGGATCCCCACAAATTCGGAGGGGCAGCTGTAGACTGAAGTTGAAGATACTCAGAAGCTACAGCTAGCACAAAATATAACACCAAAATTGTTCACTAGAATACCATATACAAAGTATATAACACTAGTCTTAAAGGAACTGCACTGGTTGCAATTTCACTTCTGGTCTGAATTCAAGATGCTGGTAAATCTCTAGGCACCTTGGGCCCTCAATACTTAAAGGAGCATCTCTCTCTTCATATATATATGTGTACATACACACACACACACTTGCCTGAGAATTGAAGTCTACAAGAGCGAACCTTCTGTGTGTCCCAGCATTGGTGGCAACACAAAATAGGAAAACATGGCAGAGGACTTCCTCAGTTGTGGCACCCCAATTGTGAAATGTCCTCCCTTTGGAGTTCTGACTGGCTCCTACATTGATTTATTTCCTGTGCCAAGCTAAAATGTAACTTTTTTATTAAATCTTTGGCAGACTAACATATTTCACGTATAAATATACATGGTTCTAAATTGTTAAGGTTTTTAAATTTTTAACTGTTGTTTTTAAAATAGTTTTAACAGTTACTATGTTTAATATGTTTAATATTTTATCTTGTTTGAATTATTTATACTTTTTAGTCTGGAAATGTTTTACTTGTTTATATTGCATTCCACACTGAGATTCTGTACTAAATAGCAGGATAAATGTGTTTTAATAAATCATAAATACTGGCAAACAGCTGCAAAGTACAAAAAAATTCTTTAGTGAGGTTCAGGTATCAGTGATAGCCAGGAGTACATTTGCACAATTAAAACCAGCTATGTCTGTTCCTTGAGATGTCAGATTTTGCTGTGGTAATACATACTTTATTTACATCCCAGTTGGAGAAGCTGCCTTTGCAGACTGTTGGGAAACTTCAGCTATACTGCTGTCTGGGCTAGTTATAAGAAGCATATAATTCCCTTGCTGAAATAGCTTCATTAGTTACCATTTCATTTCCAGGTACAATTCAAAATGTTGCTTATGATCTTAAATGCCTTATACAGCTTAGGTTCAGATTGTCTGGAAATCCATATCTCCCCATATGAGCCTACCTGAATCTTACAATCTCTGGGGGAGGGTTTTCTCTCCATCCTGTCACCCTCCCAGGCGTGTCTAGTGAGTCCACAGGAGCTAGACAGTGGAACTCCTTTCAGAGGAACATCCACTTGGCCCCTTCTCTGCTTTCCTTTTGAAAGCAGGCAAGGACCTTTCTAATACATTTATTTATTTAACTTTCAGCACTTAATTGGTCAGGATAGAAGGATGTGCTGTTTCATTGTTCAATATGCCTTTTATATGTTCTAAAATTAACATTTTGAAAGACGTATTTTAATAGGATTGATGTGTGTGCTGTTTTAAGTTTTGTGTCACATACCATTTTAACTCTTTTGTTTAAATGTATATTGTCAGCCACATTGGCAATATAAAGTTGTAGCCTGTTTCTCTTCATTTATGTTGCATTGTATGGTTATTGTGACCATTGCAACCTCGCTCTTTGGTGATCAACGGAATCTAAAACAGCTTTGTGACTGTTTTTGTAGTCCTGGAATGCTAAACTGATAGTTATGAGGGTGACAAAGAAAAGGAGATGAAAGGATCAATGGCATGGAGGTTGATGGCAGACAGTAAGGTGGAACGCTTAAAATGATGGACAAGAACACACTGCACTGCAGTGTCTGTTGCTGACTCTTGTAATAAACAACAGAATGGCAGAAGGTATGGAAGTAACAGGAAACAGTGCTCATTAAAGTATGACAACTGTACCTAAATAATGTTATTCTGAAACTTTTTAAAATCTGAGATTAATTCAGATGGAAAATAATCTGCCTTGAGTCCTGTTAAGAGAGAAAGTGAGGGATATAAATCAAATAAATAAATAAAATAAGGAATGCTATTTAAACATGAACACCATCGTACTTAAAATGTAATTGTTGAAGTAATAAGATAGATTTGTGAAGCTTTTTAATTAATTTCTTAGAGTAATATTCATAAAATGTGAGTGATTACAATAAGAAAAATGGGACACATGTGAAAGAATTTTAAAAGTTAACAAAGAAACAAGGGGGAAGCGAAGGAATTAAATGTGGTAATTGCTGTTTGAAATCAAGCAAAATGTTTCAGTAAGAAATCGTCAATCTTGTTTTACTACCGTTTGTTTTCATACACTGTGAAATATCTCCTAATGAAGTATCCAGCTATTAAATCAAGATAGTGTTAGACGATTGTCAAATGCATAAGTTGCAAAGTTCAGCATTACAGCATCATGTAAATAACAAGGTTCTTGCTAGCCGAGTTTCAAAGCAGTGAATAAAGAAGGCCTTTTTTATGATAAATACTTCTTATTGGAAAGTATTTTGGACTTTCACATATTCTTTACATATGAAGATTCCCAGAGAATATAATTTGGAAAAGATTTCAGAATCAGTTTTTTCATCTAACAGTACAAGGACAAGAAGCATCATTGGAAAAATATCTCTTAATTTAAATGAAAGTTCTGTCAGTAAATTGTACTAGATCTTCTCCACTTTGTCTCCTTTCATATTATTCCTTGTTCACCTTGTATTTTATGATAAAGAGAAATAGCTTCAGTTTAGGACATGGAAGGGGCATTTGTGATTTTTTTTTTCCTGTGGGCCTACTGAAGAATTGGATGCTCTGCCTTGAAATTAACTTGGAGATTTTCCTGATTTGGATATTGCTTAACATTCTTCGGCAAGAGGGAAATGACCCAATTATTTTCTCCATATGTGGTATTTCAGATTCAGTCAAAAGGAGAAATCCAAAATCTTCTATCTCATATTTGTAATCTACTTCATCAGCTTTATATACTAATTCATAAATTAACAACCACATGACTTGATGATATGACAGGTACTCCTTTATGTGATACAATGTTTGCTACTTCTTACATTATTGCAAATTAGATATTTTATCTTTTTCCATGAAAATCCTATTTCTCCGTTGAATGGTAATATTGTTTTTCTGTCTGTCTAATAAGTTTTTGTCACACAATATTTGATAGTGTTACAAAACTAATGAGATAATACCTATTTGTATCAGTAAATTATGTAAATTAAAGGTAATGCTGCCTAAGCTTGCTGTTTTTAACCTGCAATTTACAATATTTTACAAGGGGGCTGAACAGATGGGCCAGGATAGCATGGTATTCTGGCTCCGGTGCTCACCTGGGTTGGTCCCTGGGACAGTTCCTCTCCCTGTCTAGACATGGGATTCTCTACAAGTGTGCACTCTTTACCTTGCTGCACCATCATTCATACTCAGAAGCCCCCCTTCGCAGTGTCCAACACAGAAACAGGGTACCTGACTGCACCCACATGACCAGACACCCCCTTTCCACAGCAAACATGATGACAGGGGTAGGGGTTCTGCATACAAACAACGGTGTGGCAAGGTAAGGAGTGCAGAGGGGCATCTAAACAGTTGGAGTTTGCTGTGAAGTTTCCAGAAAACTTTGTAGGAAACCAGGGGTAAAATTACCCCAGGGTAAAACCTCTTTACCCCAGGATCGGGCTAGAGCCACATCTGGTCTGGCAGGATCATGTCCAATCTTGGCCCTGGTGTTTTGGGCTGCATAGTCTAAACTGGACAACGTGATGCTATGGGGAACAGAGTTGGCCTGTGCAGAAAACCCCAAAGTAAATTAAATAGAGATGGGGTAAGAAACTAACATAGGAAGTAATATTTAGATGATGTGATCTGGGTGGCTGATTTTCACAATATATTTTTGAGTTCATTAGATGTAGACAACTTGTTCCAGGATTATTTCTCTGTTCATCCTAACAGACCATAAGTTGGTTGACATATTGCCAGGTTTTTGTTGTTGTTTTTGCCCAACCTTTGCTCACAGCATCGTGAGGTCATATCATCTTGGGCTTATTGTCAAAAGTTCATGAAACTGAGGGAAAGTCCTGGCAATCCATTAATTTAATTTGTGCACCCTAAAATGCTCCAGAAGAATTCTGTTAAAACAAAATCCAGGGAGTATTTTTCATCTGTTTGTTTTTGCTTCATTTAGTCAGGCAAGCTTCTTATGACAATTACTATAACTTTTCCTGTTAAATTCTATCACCTATCAATTTGTTCACAGTATCAGATTTCTGATAGTCATTATTGATAGTTGTTCTTGCTGTTCAGTAGATCATCTAGTGAACCGAGGATCAGCCACTGCACGGAATAGTAAAAATCAAGATATATCCCACATTGCATTCGGATCAAAAGTCTTTGGTCCACCTCCTCCTTCAGGTCGAAGATTCAGCACAAGGGCATCTGGGGAGGTAGGAATATGCTTTCAGTTACATAAAAACAAATCTGGAAGTCTATGCATTCTGTCTATACCAATAAACAATAAAAGTTGGCTATTAGTTTGTCATATACATTTTCAGCTGCACATCAAATCTCTCATAGCGTCAATTAATTTATTCACTTCAGCTTACTCAGGAGCCCCGGTGACACAGTGGTTAAATGCCTGTACTGCAGCCACTCACTCATAGACCACAAGGTTGCGAGTTCAATACTAGCCAGGGCTCAGGCTAGTCTCAGGCCTGCATCCTTCCGAGGTCGCTAAAAGTTGGGGGGCAATGAGCTTACAGTTGTAAACTGCTTAAACATCCCATAGCGCGATATGAAGCAGTATATAAATGAAGCTGCTTTGCTTTGCTTTACTCAAAAATTTTTAATAAACATTTTCTTTTAGATGAAGGTACAGCATTTTTCCTATACAGTTTTGTTGCAATTAATAAATGCTTACTCATTTACTTATTAATAATATCATCTCCAATTGTACTGAATAATGCTACTAAAAAATTAAACTGAAATATGTGTCCCACTACAAATGATAATATACTCTAAAATTATCTCCACTTTTTTTTTCTGACATGAATCCTAATACATGTAGAGATCTACTGTAAGGGCCTTACACCTCCAACATTTAAATCTCAAGAAACTTATTAAAAACATGCTGGCATTGAGTACCAACAGAGCATCAGTTTGAAATGGATTTGATAGTTCAGCCCATATCTAACTATTTTTCCTTAGAGGTTAGGATTCCCAAATCCCTTTCCCACTGAACCTCAGAATTATGGAACTTTTTGCCAAAACTATATTAACCATGTACTATTTCGTCAATAACTCTTTAGATTCACTTCTTTTAACTGATGATTCCCTCATTGTTAATATTCTAAGTATGCAGTAGATATCAAGTAAATGTATTTTTCTATAAACCCACATTTGTAGCTATGGGGAGGAGGACTTCCATACCTCAGTGTCTGAATACTGTGTGTTGATTTGATGTCATTGTGTTAAATTTGGATGTTTTATTAATCTTCCAGTTCTGAAAAAATGAGCTTGAATTCCATGTTTTTCATGATCATCATTATTATCATAGTCTTTTTCTAATACCTACAATTTTGAATTGGTATTTTAGCCATTAACGTTCTACTTTTTTTATAGGTAACAAAATCAACAACTGTTAAAACTAACAGATCATGCCAAATTCCTGCCTTAGAAAAAGGGAAAGAACCAACACAAATCAGAAGCAAGACTACACAGTCCCCTTCACCACTTGATGTAGCAGCTTTAGAGCAAAAAAACAAAGAAAATATTCAGTACACAAATCAGATGTTGCTGGATCAGGGTAAGATAATGCAGTTGCTACAAAGGATACACTGAGGCATTAACCAAACTGTTTATGCATAACAGCAGCAAGATGGTATTGCCTGCACCTAATGTTTAAGAAAAGTCTATTGCTTATTCTGTGCATTCTCTCATAGGTAATTATTGCAGATACCAGTTTAAATACTGGTGGTTCCTCTCCAGTCCATTATGCGTTAGTCCTTCATATAATGTATATCTTGAAAAAACAGTATTATCGTAGCACAATAGTTTTCATATAAAACATTTCACCATGTTGCTTCTTTTGTTTTTACTAGCTATTCAGAAATAATAGAAAAGCTTGTAGGAGCCTAAGTAGACAGGCATGATACCACAGACTGCATCCATAGTGTCCTGTTCCTGGTTCCAACCCAAGTCAGTCTCTGGTTCTGGCACGGCAACAGGCAAGTCTTTACGCACCTGCCCACTGCCACACCATGGACCACCTGCCGCCTCATCTTTATCTGCCGCCACTATCACAACTTCCCTGAAAGCAACCAACATGGCCCCATAAGGGTGGAAATGGGGTGCCTCACTATACCCTTGTGGCCAAGCACCCCTTCTTACTTCAGAGGCCGTGGGAGGGGCCTTCAGGGAGGACACGATGGTGGTGGCGGCAGGTAGGGGGCATGTGGGGCTGTCCGGTCTGCTGGCTGTTGCTGTGGAGTTTCCATGAAACTCTGTAATAATAATAATAATAAAACGTATTTATATCCCGCCTCTCTGCGGAGCAATCGAGGCGGCTTACAGCATTAGAATGTCCATAAATTACAATCCCAGTCACACTCCAATAAACCCCAAAACCCACCCACCCTTAAAAAGATATTAAACAATATCATAATTTAAAACGTACTTAAGATTAAAAAAAATTCACTAAAAGGAACAAATAACCCTGGCTGCAGCAGAGAGTAGAGAAGAGAGGATAGACTAACTCTTAAGTCCGGGAAATCTAGTCAGGAAAGGCCTGCCGGAAGAGATCCATCTTAACAGCTTTCTTAAAGCTACTCAAGGTAGTAATATGACAGATCTCTCCCGGCAGGCCATTCCATAGCAAACAGCTGGCTTTTTGGACTGGATTAAAAACCCCTTTAAGATGTGGTGTCTCAGCGCTTTAGTTGCTGACTCTGATGATTGCAAGATCAGCAGATCAGCAGTTCGAGACCCAAGTATCGCAGGACCGAGTGAGCTCCCATCACTGGTCCCAGCTTTTGCTAGCCTAGCAGTTTGAAAGCATGTAAAAGTGCAAGTAGATAAATAGATACCATTTTGGTGGGAAAATAACAGAGTTCAGTGCAGTCATGGTGGCCACACGATCACAGAGTCATATTTGACAATGCTGGCTCTTTGGCTTAGTGACAGAGATGAGCACTGCCCCCTACAGTCAGACATTTACTAGACACTCTTGTCAAAGAGGACACCTTTACCTTTAAGACCTCTTTGGACTGGGATCTGTCTGGGACTGAAGTATCAGCACTTGGACTGGCGAATCCTAGCTTGGGACTAATGGCCTGCATCGTCCACACATTTCAATGTGAGACCAAGGGAAACATAGCCCTTTTAGCCCATGTGTACAGGCCCTCAAACAGTCCTATTTAAAGTCTGCATTGCATTAATCACAGTCTGACACAGCAAAAAAACAGGGATGGAGCAGGGAGCAATATCTTCTGTGGCTTGTGCTCAGAAAGTGACTCAATAGATTGATCTGAAACTTGGCAGTGTAGGAGAGGTTGTTTGAAACTGGTCTATGAAAGTGTTAAGGTAGTGAGTCTAGGAAATGGCTTATTTGTAAGATTTTAAATTTTGATGAATGACCCCCAAGGAGAATGACAGGTGTTTTAAAAATACATTTTGCTTGTGGTTAGATCTGTCAGACATTTTTTCCTTTGTTGGCATCTTCTGTGAAATATTTTTTTATTAGGTTAGGAAGAAGGTCTGGCAGGTACTTTGTTGTTTTGTTGTTTATTTTGCTGGGTTTTTAATCTTTCATATTTATTCTAAATATTTTTATTTAATGACTAGTCAGTAAATGCTAAACTTTACATATGCTTACCCAAGGAGTGAGGTCTGTGGCAGGTGCCCTTCTCTGATTCCCACCAATGGAAGTAATGCACAGTGGGAAGTCATGGAGTTGGCCTTTTTCTGCTGTTGCATTGAAGTTGTGGAATACTTTTCTCTTAGTGGCCCAGTTGGGCCCAAGATTGGTGTCTTTCCAGTGTCAAGTAAAACATGACCTTTAGACTTTGGGACTGTATTTTATTCAAGTCTGCATATGTGCACTGTTTTAAATTTTCTTAAACTTTTCAAATAAGTTAATCTCACTTGTTTTAACTTGTGAAAATATTTAATTATAGTTTTTATGTGCCTTCAAAGCAATCCCAAGGGGAACATATCACTGGGTTTTCTTGGCAGGTTTCTGTCAAAGGGGATTTCACATTGCCTTCCTCTGAGACTGACAGTATGTGACTTGCCCAAGGTTACCAAGTGGATTTCCATGGCCGAGTGAGGATTCAAACCCATTCCATTGTAGGTATATATGGTCCACAGGAAAATAAAGGAACCCATTCTCCTAGTCTGACACTGAAATTACTACACCACAGTGGTCAGAATTGTTCTATATGCTGTTTAAATTAGGGGTAGAGAAAGTGCAGCCGATGGGCCGTATGTAACTTCCTAGGGTATTTTTGTGCCAGTATTTTTTTCTTCATAATGCTCTCCAATGCTCCCCAGCAGGTGCAGTGTATAATTTATCTATGCCTCTGGCAACTCTGAGCTCAGAAGAGCCCTTTTTCCCCCAAATAGGAATCAACCAGTAAATTGACCTTTCAATTATTCCTTGTTGGAAAAGAGCTACCTCTAGCTCCAAAATAGCCCAGCGAGGGCCAAAAACAGGGAGATGTTTCCCTCAACACACTCTAAGGAGCACCTGGAATACTGTATCCAGTTCTGGGCACTACAATTCAAAAAGATGTTGACAAGCTGGAGCGTGTCCAGAGGAGGGCAACCAAAATGGTGAAAAGTCTGGAAACCATACCTAATGAGGAGAAATTTAGGGAGCTGGATATGTTGAGCCTGGAGAAAGGAAGGTTAAGGGATGATATAGCTGTGCTTAAATATTTGAAAGTATGTCATATTAAAATGGAGCAATTTTTGCTAAATAACAGAGCTGATATATTTCTGAGGTCTTTAGTTTAAAATGGATCAGTAGTCATATAGTTCTGATATTGGCAAGGAAGGGTTAAGGGTTGTTGCAGCATTAGATAATTTGCTTCTGTGTTTCTGGACACTTTGGCACATCATTTAAAAGCTAAATGGTCCTATCCATTTGAGGTAATGAAGATCCCAAGGACTTCTGACTCCTAATTTAGAAACAATAAGGTGTATCCAGAAGACCTCACCTGGAATACTGTGTCCAGTTCTGGGCACCACAGTTCAAGAGGGATATTGACAAGCTGGAGTGTGTCCAGAGGAGGGTGACCAAAATGGTGAAGGTCTGGAAACAATGCCCTGTGAAGAGAGACTTAGGGAGCTGGGCATATTTAGCTTGGAGAAGAGAAGGTTAAGGGGTGACATGATAGCCATGTTTAAATATTTGAAGGGATGCCATACTGAAGGTGGAGCAAGTGTGTTTTCGGCTGCTCCAGAGACTAGGACATGTAGCAATGGATTTAAACTACAGGAAAAAAGATTCCACCTCAACATTAGGAAGAACCATCCTGACAGTAAGAGCTGTTTGACAGTGAAATATACTACCTTGGAGTGTAGTGGCGTCTCCTTTTTTGGAGGTTTTTAAACAAGGCTGGATGGCCATCTGTCACAGGGTGTTTTGATTGTGAGTTCCTGCATGACAGAATAGGGTTGGACTGTATGGCCCTTGAGGTATCTTCCAATTCTATTCTTCTGTGAAATGCAAATTGCCAGCCTTCATAGTTTTAAACAGTCTTGCAAACTCAGAAGCAAATCTCATTTTTGTAATATTTGTTTTTTATTTAATATTTGCTTAAGGTTGCAGTCTGAAAGTTAATTGGTTTTGTTTTAACTGTCTCTGCTGTGCAGCCACTTTGTGCTCCCCAGTACCTGAGACAAGTTGATGAAGAGTATATTCAAAAAATAATGGCCTGAAAGGCCCTGAGATAGTCAGTGGCATGGCACAAATTTCATGTTTTTTAACATCTCTTCTCTTCGAAAGTTAGAGAATAAATCTCTATGTTTCAAAGGATTCCAAAGCAATCGGCATAAAATATAAATGTCTGCACTGCAGGGATTATGGAAATCAAACACCCTGCAACAGAATTTGCTTCAGAGCATTGATAAAGATTTGCAGGATTAAACAAAGACTACCAGAGCAGTGCATATAAATAAAGAACTCCCATACTTTCATGATTAAAGAGAAAGAACTAAAAATAAATTATTCTTGTAAGCCCTTATTAAATTTAAGCAGCAAAAGAACCCAATCATCAAGAACAGTGAAACTTTTTACTTGTCCTAGTTAGTTCTAATGTCTGCCTTTCATACTACTACATTTGATATCTCTATGGAGCAGGTTTCATTAAAAAAAATTAAAAGCCAAAGTGGTTCATTTGCTGTGCAGTTTGTCTTCTCTGGCCACTGAAACAGCTGCCTAATGAACAATTGGACTACTATACTTACCAGTCAAACTATACCACCTCATGATTGCTTCCAAGGCAATGTGGCCAACTTTAGAATGACCTTATTCCACTAAGGTGATCAAAGGTTTACAATCTCATGACTTTCTAACAGACAAGAATGGACAGACCAAAAGCCAGGAATTTTTCCTTCCCATGACAAGCTCAGCTCAGTCTTCCCATGTGTATCTTGTCCCATTTAAAAAAAAAAAGGTAAAGGTTTCCCCTTTGACATAATTGTCAAGTCATGTCCAACTATAGGGGGTGGAGCTCATCTCCATTACTAAGCATAGTTACTAAGTTCCTGCATGGAACACTGTTACCTTCCCATTAAAGTGGTACCTATTTATCTGCTTGCACATTTACATGTTTTCGAGCTGCTAGGTTGGCAGAAGGTGGAACTAGCGATGAGATCTCAGTCCATCACATGACACTTGGGCCTCAAACTATCAACCTGCCAACCTTGCAATTGTCAGAGTCAGTGTCTTAACCACTGAGCCACCCTGTCCCATTATTGTATTGCTATTTTTTCTTCCAGCCCTCTACCAGTGTAACCTGTCCTCAAAAGGTTTTCTAATGCAAATTATTGGCGTCCTCCTGAAATATGATCCAACATTTGTGAATCGGTAATTGTTGAGCATATCCTGGTATTTTAGCCTCAGGTTTATGTAAACATAAATAGTAGAGAATAATTGCAATATTATTTAAAATTTCACAGTCTTCTGAATGGACAGAAAGGATGAAAGTGAAAATCTGGCAATCAATGCAACCTGAGTTCAAGGCTAAGAAAATTATCAAGCATTTTACTGGCATAATGATGGTTATCAGCAAAAGCTTTATGATATCAGTGACCTGTCCCATTTGTTGTCATATCTTCTCATCTACTTGTGTGTGTCAGTACTTCAGTATATTCAAATGATGTGTGCTGGCAACTTTAACCAAAAGTCACAAAGTACACTGATAAGAATTAAGCAATATGAACAGGAAAACAAATAATAAGACAACAGGGCAAAGCTTAGGGATACTTGAATATGTAGTTTATTACACAGACAGAAAGAAAATGTGCTTGAGTAATGTTCAGGTAGAACTGTCAAGTATCTATTAAACCTGCAGTGAAGACATGAGGACCAGTTGAGATGAAGTAATATATGAAGGATATTGAAAGTAAAAGGAGGAGAATCTAAGACCAAAAAGTCAGATACACACATAAGGTTGAAGAAAGGGATTAAAATACAAATGAGATCCTTGCTTGAAGAAGCACAGGTATTCGTAAAGTCAGAGAGGCAAAAGGAATAGAATTAGATCTTACAGTATGGCCTATCCTGAAGTGTTTGTTCCTTGAGAGTCTGCTTAGAACCCCAGGAGATAATCTTTTAGAGTAAAGCTCCAGGATTGTGTGTTATTCCTCATGAATTATTGGGCCCAGAATGCTAGTATCTGAGACAAGATAACATGATACAGTGTATTGTCTACAGAAACCCAGGAGCCAGGCTATGGTGGAAGACTGTAGCTGCTGACAGCCTTCAAATTCTCCTTGAATCCTCTGTGATACAAAAATTACTCCATAGGAGGTTATGTTCGAATCTTGAAATCTAGGTTCACTTCAAACTATCCATGATGGGACAAAAACACAGTGTAGTGATCAGAAATGAGATGGAAAGCATATTTGTTATTCTACTGATCAGTTTATTCACTGTGAGTTGTCTACTGCAGAAAAGTATATTCCATTGGTGGCCACCTCTGTTTCAGTGGCTACCCACTTCTTTTCTAAAATATCACATGGAAGTGGTGTTGTAGGAGCATGACTCCAGCCTGGAAGAAAAAAGTTCATCACTTTGATGAACTGGGCTTTCATCCTTAAAAGTCTCTCCTTAATACTAATGACATGGTTCTCCGACGGAAAATATATAGACATTACATATCATCTGAGTTAATTCTTTGGAGCCTTGTATTGGAATCCTATATATATATTCTTTATTTATTTATTCTTTGTTGTTTCAGAGATAAATTTGAGGAAAATATAGTAGTGATAAGAAAATAAATTGGAGGACCCCATATCCAATAAGGTTAGAAACCTAGGAAGAATTAAGGAGCTAAGACCTGAGATTATTTTGCAAGAGGAGTGAGGAATAGATATTTGTCTCTGTTATGATTTTCATCTTTGATTGATCCATAAACCAGAGATTATCCATATTGCTTTGTTATAATTCTTCTAATTTAAAATTGAAATTGTTTGAATTGATGGCAAAGAGAATGCATAAACATATCTTCCCTTGCAGGTGTGCAATGCTATTACAAAAGGGAAATTGTTTGGGCCAAAGGAAAAAATAAAATGAATGAATATTGTCTATTGTTTGCCAGTCTTATCTATACCATGTTGAATCCTTCATTAAAATGTTAGGCAGCAGTTAGAAGCTCCAGCATAAATGACTCTACAGAGAAACTAATTAGACATTTAGGTTGATCATTCTTGTATTTATCTTGTTTGCTGCAATACTGTGATTACACAGTAATTTGCATATCTTTTCCTAAGAAAATACACAAAATTATTCATTACTATTGATATGGAAACATTGGATATGTGTCTGTATTTTCCCCCCAGTGGAAGAATTCCAGTATAATTTGTAGTTGAGAGATAAAAAGATTTGTAGAGCCCTTTAGTTTAGTCTAGAAAAATCTCTTTTTATTTTTAAAACAATATCAGTGCCACACTGAATGAAGTCTCCTGACTTGTTGAACTGTCAGCATAACATGTGTGAAATAGCATTTTGCAGTATCTTTGCTCACATCTTTTTCCACTTTGTAATACTACCAAGTTGAAAAGTATGTCTGCTTTGCTCAAAGTATTTTCCTAAAAGGGAGAGAACTGTTTACTTCTCTTCCTACTGTGAATGGAAGACCATCCATTGCTACAAAATATACACAGGGCACAATCTAAACTCTAGTTTTGTCTTCATTCTGCAGAGTTTAGGCAGGAAGAAAGGTGCATCAAACTATTAGAAATCCAATCTATTTCTCTCTGTAACGTAATCATTATGTAATGTGTAGTAACACAGGTCATAACACCATGTCCTTAGTCAGGGTGTGAATCGTGTGGCCCATGGTCTGCATGCAGCCCTTTGGGGATCTATTGCACATCTTGGGACCCACAACAGTTGCCCCAGGGCCTGGAACTCACCCCATATTTTCAAGCTCTTCTTTGTGAGGCTCATGTATGCTGTTTCCCCACCCCCCAAAAAATGCCTGACAGGTATCTGACACCGATGACCAAAATTGCAGTGGTTTAGCTGTCTCCCTCTAGAGCTCCAAAGCAGCCAGACATCCATTGATATAGGGCCTAAGCAGATGGGCGGCCGTGGGCCACCCCGGGAAGCTGCAGATTGGGGCCGAGGTAGCCGCACTCCTCGGCCCCAATCCACAACTTCTCAGGCCCTGGAAGGAGCGCTAAAATAGCGCTCCTTCTGCAAGATGCCGAAGGTGCGCCACAAGAGGTGTTGGGCGCACCTTCAGCGTCTCTTCCGCTGCAGCATGTGCGGACGCTGCGGCGGAAGTACGTTGTCGGAGCGCCGGTTGTGCGGAGCGACGGCCGCTCCAATGACGTGTTCGGGAAGGGGTTGGGGTGCCCAGCGTGAGGCTGCCCCTCCCCTTCCTTGCCTCCAAGATGGCACAAAGCGCCGTCTGCTTCCCCTCCATAGTCTTCCTGGCTCTGGAGTATTTCTCTCTGTATCTAACTTCAAGTCACCTGTCAGTGTATGGCAATCTCATGAATTTTATAGAGCTTTGTTTTGTTTTTTCCTAATTAAATTTTTATTGAGTTTTTACAATAAAACACATAACGTTTGTAGAACAATGACAACAACAATTAACTACAAGGACCAAGATATGTATCTGATGAGTAGTTATTCTGCAGCAGAATAAAAAAAATTAGTTCTCATCAGGAGCCAGAGAGTCTGGCTTGTCAAGGTGTAGAGTGTCCATCCAAAGATCCATCTGGGTAGTTGGAGGTTGGATCCGGTGGGAGTGATGATCAACATAGTCAATAAAGATCATCCAGTCTTCTTGAAATGTGCCAGTCCTTTTGTGGCCAATGCAAACCCTCGTCATAGCAGACAGTTTCTCCATCAACTACATACCTCAAATTCTAGACCAACAGTTCTCAATGGAGAGGTCCCTGACTTCCAACATTTGGTTACTTCTAGTCTGGCAGCAGTAATAAGAAAAATAATCAGTTTCCTATGTTTCAAGTTAGAATTACTTTTAGCAAATATAAAGAGCAAAATTGGACAGAAATTTATGGTTTGATCAGTTATACATGAAATTTGATAGATAACTGTATCCCAGAATTTTCTCACTTTAGGACATTTAATCCACATATGCATATAAGAGTCTCTAGATTTACAACCCCTCTGGAAATCCAGAGAGAGGTTTTAACCATTTTAGACAGTGGTACAAGTGTGAGATACCACCTATGGATAGTTTTCAACATGCAATGTCATCTGGGGAAGAGGACACTAGGCCCAGCACCATCGGGCCTAGAATAAGAAGAAGAGCCCTCCCTCCATTGCCATCCAATGTCATCTGGGGGAGAGGACACTAGGCCCAGCATCATCGGGCCTACACAAAGAAGAAGAGCCCTTACCTTTTAAGGGGCGGGTGGGTTTCTGGATTTTTACATTGTATTAACATAGCTTTATGTAAATTTTAATGTTGTAAGCCGCCCCGATTGCTCTGCAGAGGGGTGGGATATAAATAAATTATTATTATTATTATTATTATTATTATTATTATTATTATTATTATTACATATTCTCCCTCACAAATGCTGAACGGGATTTGTATGGGGGTGAAGACCAAATATGAGCCCATGCAGTGAAATCGTGGTTTTCAGTTCTTCTTGCCAAAATGAGTGCATATATTGGCTTTTCTCATACATGTGTTCCAGGAGGTGGTTGTAGATAGCTGCCACCATCCCTTTAGTATGAGAAGAGGAATTCAAACAAAAGTTTTCAAAAAAGGAGAACGGACATGGAGATTCTGCTGAGACTAGGTGTGATTCAAAGGAAGCAATTTGGTATACTTGAAGCCAGGTAATGTTAATTTGTTGTAGGAAAGTTTTTATGGTGTTGGTGGGCTTTGGTAGTCTGCCAGAGAACAGGTCTAAGGTGCAGTAGAGTCCACATCTTCTCAACCTTATTAGTGGGAATTGATAATTTAAGTGAGAAAGAGGATGCAAAAAAAAAAAGGGGGTTTAATGGGAGAGGGGTCCAGAGAATGTTTCCATTTATGCCAGATGAGTAGGGAGCTAGATAAAAACAGATTCGATAACCTACTAATTTTCTGTTTTAAAGTTTTAGTGTAGATGCAAGTGAATTCAGTGGACTTCATACTACAGACTTCTAGATTTACCCATCTGGTAGCTCTGTTGTCCTTAATTAATTGAATAGTTTGGCTGAGTTGGAAAGCCTGGAAAAATAGTGCAATATCTGGGACTGCCAGACCACCATTCTTGGAAGTGATGTGTCTAGTGGATTTGGGAAATCTAGATCCCTTTTTGTTGAAAATAAATTGATCAATTAATTTTTGCCATTTCTTGAATCTGGATGGGGGAGGAGTCAATGGGATTGTTTGCAACAGGAAAAAGAGCCAAGGGATCATGAACATCTTGACTAATGTAATCCTGCCAAAGATGGAAATATTTAAAGCCTTCCACTCTTTAGATTTATGTAACATTCATGTGAGTACTGGCTTATAATTTTGGGGTATGAGCTGCTGGGTGTCTTTCATGATGATTATTCCCAAATAGGAAAAACCTGAGGGATGAAGTTGCAAGCCTATTAGGTCTGGCCGGGATGTTTTGCTGTTGGTAAGAAGTGTTTAGCACCGTTAATGTGGATTTGTCAAAGTTAATTTTTAGACCTGAATAATTGCCAAAGGACTTAATTGTCTTTTTAGAGGCAGAAATGATAATTCTGGGCATGATAAAAGAATCAACATGTCATCACAATAAAGCACAACCTTATGGTGTTGGTTGTTGATGCAAAGGCCAGTGATGTCACCATTATGCCGAATCATGTTAGCCCAGGACTCTATTGTCAGTGCACATAGTGGGTGACAATGGGCATCCTTGTCTAATGCCCCTGGAAACTGCAAAAAGTGTTGAGTCGAGGCCATTGACCAACACCATCGCCTTTAATTTCTTATAGATAAGGCAGAGTGATTGCTATCTCCAAAATCCATTCCTTGAAGAACCCCCAAAAGAAATGGCAATTCCAACCTCTCAGAGCCTTTCAAAGCATCAAGCAAAAGTATCATAGAGCTTTGTGTAACGAATAATACTCTGGTGTTTTGGCTAGTTCCTTCATTTGAAATACAGCCTATAGCATCTGGTATTCCCTAACAGTCTCCCATCCATGTGTTAACCAGGTCTGACCCTGCTGAGCTTCCAAGATCAGATAGGATCTGGTATCTTTAGGGTATTTAGGCCCACTGTCTCAGTATAAATCAAAATATTAGACAAACTAGAGTAGATGTAATCCTAGAGATTATGACCTGAAACATATGGACTAAAAAGTGAAGCTTCCAGCTGCTTCGGGAGAAGAGTGTGCAGATGACGCGCACACACACACACCCGAGCAGGCAGAGGCCACTCTGAAGCCACTGTCAGAAAGAGCAGGGAAAAATCCACTCTTTGCCAGCGGCCCTTTCAGGATCATAGCAGCAGCCTGCTTCTGATCTCTGCAGTCCTGCGCTGATTGAGGGCCAATCGGGCTGGAGCTGCCAGAGGCCACTCCAAGCTGCCAGTCTACTTCAGACTCCTTTGAGTCTAATGTGGTTGGAATGAGCAAATGGATTTAGGCCCATGCCTTTCTTCATTTCCTTCCTTCCTTCCTTCCTTCCTTCCTTCCTTCCTTCCGTCTTCATTGTTAGTTGCAGCTCTGATAAAGGTGGAACAATGCAGCGTGTTTATCAGGTGCAGTCAGTCTTTCAGTGGCTTTATATTTGTTTCAAAACTAGAAGATTAGCACTACCCACTGGAAAGGGAAACTAATGAAAGCGATATATTTATGCCTTTTTTTATGTCACACATTTTGTAGCACAGAACTATATATTTGAGATTCAAATATAAATCAGACATGAGGGTCTGAAAGTAGAGGCTGCAATATTTAAGGTTTTCTTTCAAGGAGAATTTTTGTTTCCATTTTTTTTCAAAGGAAATCAGAAATTATTTCAATAAGCTTCCGTTCAATTTTCTTCATATTCCAGCATGATGAGGAAACAGAATACATGGTAGAGCTATGTAGGTTAAGAGATGTGAATATGCAGTATTAATAATAATAATAATAATAATAATAATAATAATAATAATAATAGTTTTTATTTGTATTTTCCCGCCTCTCCCTACGGATCGAGGCGGATTACAGAGAAATATAGAAAAATACAATATATAAAATATAATCTATAAAATCATAACAATAATAAAAAACCCACAATCCATATAATAAAATCCTATACCCAGTCATGTGCAGAGATTGGTCATCATCTTCACATATCCAGGAGACCATATCAGATAGTACAATTAGGCTTCAGAGTTACAATTGAGGAGATCAGGTGGATAGGCCTGCCAGAAGAGCTCTGTCTTAAGCGCCTTCTTAAAGGCTTCTAGTGGAGTAATAAGACAGATCTCTTCTGGCAGGCCATTCCATAGCTTAGGAGCTGCAGCTGTGAATGATCTCTGGGAAGTTACTTTTAACCTGGTATTATGGTATTCCAGTTCTGCACTCTCAGAACTTCCCTGATGTTCTGAGAGTGCAGGGCAGATTATGTAGGGAGAGGCATTCCTTCAAGTAACTCGGACTCAAGCCATGTAGGGCTTTAAAGGTAGCGACCAACACTTTGTATTGCGCTCGGAAACTAATCGGCAGCCAGTGAAGAGCTTTTAACACAGGTGTAATATTGTCCGCCCTAGATGTTCCGGCGACTAGCCTGGCTGCCACATTTTGAACTAATTGAAGTTTCCGAACTTGGTACAAAGGTAGCCTCATGTAGAGCGCGTTACAGAAATCCAAACAAGAAATTACCAGGGCAAGTACTACTGCTTCAAGGTCCTTTCGGTCCATGTAGGGCTGCAGTTGGCGAATCAACCGAAGTTGATTCCAAGCACTCCTGGCCATCGCATTCACTTGAGATGACAACTGTAGAAATGAGTCCAGGAGTACTCCCAAACTGCGTACTTTCTCCTTCAGGGGAAGTGTGACCTCATCTAGGACAGGTTGACAAAAACTCCCTCCCCGGACCAGGGGTACCTATCGCGAGCACCTCTGTTTTCTCTGGATTCAGCCTGAGTTTGTTTATATTAACCAAAGTATACAATTTTGCAAGGTTTTGAAAGCCCTTAATCTTTCTTCCCTAGTGTGTTTTCTCTTTACTTCTGCTCTTTCTCTTCTCTGCTTCCCATCTCCACTATTTTTCTTTGTTTTTTTCATCCTTTCCCTCTGCTTACTCACCTCTCTCTGCTTAAGAGACTTTTTCTCATGAAAACCATTACCATCCTGTGTGGAACTTTTCTTCCTTGTAGATGAATGGCTCTTCGCGGACAAGGAAACTTCTCATCTCAATTGTAGCAGTCCAGTACTAATGGCTTGTGAAACATCTTATGATTTTGTAACCTCACCATTGAATGGTGACCAAACCTCTGAAAACATACAAGCGGTTGAAGATGAGCAGGAGGACATTTTCACCTATGCTTCAAAACCTAGATCAGCACCTCATGGGAAACCTTTAACTCTTTCATCAGAAAACTGCAGCTTTTCTGTAGATTTAAAAGAAGAAATTAGTGGAGTCTATCGAGGAGCTCAAATGGAAGATGACTTCTGTGGAAATGAGAGCAATGAAGAGGTGAGTTGTTTTGGTTGTAGTATGGCTTGTTCTTTTTATTTTCTATTATCTGTGGTACTATATCCTGTCATTCCTTCTTATGAGATGGGAGCTCTTTCTAGTTTGATATATGAGGGATTTGTGTGTATTAGAGAAAGAAACAAAGAGAACAGCTGTTCATCAACATATCTGGACTGGCATTAAAGGTTAAATTAGCAAGAATAGATTTTTGCCTGGAAACCTTAAAATCAAAATGTCATTAGTGGGAAAGCTGGAAGGGTGAGGCAGGGATGAAAGAGAAAAGATTAATAAATGAAAAATAAAAATTCAGCTACATGTAGGGATGCTTGTGGCCTTTATTTGAGCCAAATTTTACAGGTAACGAACTTGATTTAAACTAGATGAATATGCAGAACAAAATTATCATTGTATCCATTTTCTAGGATAAAATGCAATCAAAATTCATATAATGTTGATAATCATCCAAAAATATTTCAAATTTTCATGTGCATTTGAAAAAAAAATAGATTGATGCAAAAACAAGACAGAATGGGCCTTTTTACAAAAATTGTTCGGATTGACACAGACCGGAAATAAAACAATCCATCAATCATTAAATGTACACTTCATTAGGAATGAGGTTTAGTTGGCTCTAGGAGTTGTGCTGAGTGCTGATTGTTCTTTCTTAGATTGCTATACTTTAGAATCTCTCTGGTTTCCAAAATCTCAACTTTGTAGATTTGTAGAATCTGGGGACTTCTAAACAGTTCTTAGCCGAGGAACTCTATGTGAACTCTATGTGAAAGAGTGATGGAGGAGGAGTGATGGAAGAGGAGGCAGCAGGAGAGGAGCAGCCTTAGAATCATAGAATCATAGAGCTGGAAGAGACCATAAGGGCCGTCCTGTCCAATCTCCTGTCATGCAGGAACACAGTATCAAAGCTCTCCCAACAGATGGTCATCCAGCCTCTGTTTAAAAACCTCAAAAAAAGAGAGACTTCCACATTCTGAGGGAGTGTGTTCAACTGTTGAACAGTTCTGGTGAGGATGAAGTGAATTAGCAGAAATAAGGAATTGGAGGAGGCAGGCAAGTCAGGAAAGAAGAGGAGTGCAGACTCAGACCTCAGAGTATTCTGGAAGCAAGTTACACACACAACAACAACCAAGAAAGAGTAGCAAAGGATGAGCAGCAGGAGAGGAGCAGCCTTGGTGGGACTGAAGCGAATTAGAGGATAAAATAGTCATAGTTTTCACTGTTAAGGTGTGCAACTTTAGGCCTTAGCATTCAAGGAATGTTCTACTCCGTTCTCCCTTTTTTAGTGTTGAACCATTCAGATGCAGCTTAAAATCCACATTTTTAATTAGTATAAGTGCACAGCTTTGTCTTGGAAATTTGCACTGTGTTCAGACTTGACAAAGGGATCTTACAGCACCTTTGCGACTAACATGAGTTTTTGTAGACTTGAGCCTACTTCTTCAGATTTGCATCTGAAAACAAAAATAATGACACCAAGGACTTTCACAGCCTAGACAATGAAGAAATAGAAATAGTAAAAGAATTCCCATACCTGGGATCACACATTGATAGGAATGGGGACTGCAGTCAAGAAATCAAAAGAAGACTAAGAATGGGGAGGGTGGCTATGAAAGAGTTAGAAAAGATTCTAAAATGCAAAGATATACAACTCAGAACAAAAGTTAGAATCATACAAGCCATTGTATTCCCTATTACAATGTATGGATGTGAGCGCTAGAGAGTTAAAAAAAAATGACAGGAAGAAAATCAATTCCTCTGAGATGTGGTGCTGGAGAAGAGTGTTGAGGATCTCATAGACAGCCAAAAGGACAAAGAATTGGATCGTAGAGCAGATCAAGCCAGAAACCTCCCTGGAAGCCAAGATGACCAAACTGAGACTGTCATATTTCAGACATATCATAAGAAGTGGGGACTCTTTGGAAAAAAACAATAATGCTGGGGAAGGTGGAGGGAAGTAGGAAGAGAAGAAGGCCACATGCTAGATGAATGGACTCTATTCATGGGTATAAGGTTGCAGGATTTAAGCAGAGCAGTGGAGGACAGAGGGTCTTGGAGATGTCTCATCCATAGGGTCGCCATGAGTTGAGATCAACTTGAGGGCAGTTAACAGCAACAAAAGTAGGCTCAAGTCTATAAAAGCTCATGCTGGCAACTTCTGTCTTTCAGTTAGTATCAAAGGTGCTGCAAGATCCCTTTGCATATTGATTTTACAGACTAACATGGCTAATTCTTTGAAATCTACCAGACTTGACAAAGTTGCACTGTTTTGCTGTGGTAAGAATTTAAAAAAATAAGTTCTCACAAGGTGCGGGAACTTTCCAAGTGCTGTTTTCTTCCCCTAATTTTTTCCCAAGTGGTCAGGAACACCAAATTTTGACCACATTCAGGAAATTGTCGAATACTCATTTCATGCCTATTTCTAGCTTTAACCAATGGCTGCATTCTGATATTCCTGTATCTCTTCTTTAATTTTTTTCTCTTTATATCTGTTATATATTATTCCTCTTATTACTATAATACAGTGATTCTTTGATTTGTTAAGTCAATTAAAACTTGACATAATGAATCCTGAACAATCATGGTCATGACCATATGCTATCTGTTTTTGAAACTTTTCCCAGTTTAAAGAATTATATACAGTGTTTCTCTGTGTAGGTTATTCTGCAGAAATAATTAAACCAGTTTCTAATTCAGAGAATGGCATTATGGACTGTGCAGTAATGCAGGTTTTTCTTCTTTCAGATGTGTCACTATTATGTTCTTTCCAGTTTGATGTTTGTTTGTTTATTTTCTCCACAAAAATAAAGCTTTAGTGAATGTATGTGATGGATCCTTTCTCCAGATTGCTCACTCAAGCACCAAGCCTTGTGCTCCTGCTAAACAAGGACAAATTATATTAAATGAAATTAGCACAAATATTGGGACTATTAATAGCATCAATACATCAAGAAAAGGTGAAAGTGGTGTTAGTGGCACCATACTGGCCGAGATTACTATGGTTCCCTCAACTTCTGCAGATATTAGTAGAAGCATCATACAGGATACCGTATAGGGAAGACTTCTTAACACAAGGTCCAGTTGTTCATCCAAATCCCAGATGGCTGAATTTGATGGCTTGGAGATTGAATGCCAAAAATTAATAAAATTGGATATTCTGAGGATGTAGTAGAGATGATAATGTCATCAAGGAAAGTCTCAACAAACACGTACATGTACATGGAGAACATTTGGAAAATGGTGCTTGTCCAAGAATATATACTTCAAGAATGTTAACATCCAGCAAGATGGTTTGGCAAAAGGGCTAAGACCAAATACGTTAAAAAGACAGGTATCAGCTTTATCCACAGTCCTTGAATTTGATAGAATAGCTTTGTTTGCTCAACAGCATGTACAGCACTTTTTAAGGGTGCTACTCTAAAATCTTTCCCAACTAGACGCAGATTCTCATCTTGGGACTTAAATCTAGTACTCAATAGAGTCACAAAATCACCATTTGAGCCCATATCAGAAGCCATGTTAAGAATATTATATTATAAAGTGGCTTTCTTAGTGGCTATTACTTCAGCAAGGAAATCTGAGTTATCAGCTTTTTCAGTAAATCCTAATTACTGCAAAATAGAAACTGACAGGGTTGTGTTAACATTAGATCCAACATTTATACCAAAATGCCCAAACCGTTACATGGTCCCAGACATATTATACCTTCCTACGTTCTGTCCTAATCCAAAACATCTAGAAGAAAAGAGATGGCACACATTAGATGTAAGATGAGCAATAAAATCCTCTATAAAAATGACAAAATCCTTTCGGAAAATGGAATCATTGTATCATGCAATCCAAGGAACATGGGACAGAAAGTACTGAAAACTGTAATTGGAAGAAGGTTGAAAGCATATATCATGCTATGCTACGAATGGGAGAAGAAACCAAAGCCAGGACAAGTTTGGGCACATTCAACGAGATCTATGGCCACTACATCAGCTTTTTCAGTATCAGGGTCAATTCCTGAAATATGTGACGCTGCTAGATGGAGAGAACCATCAACCTTCATTAAGTATTACAAGGTTGATAAGTACCAATCAGCAAAGGCAGCATTTGGCAGAACTGTTCTGCAATCTGCATTATCACAGGACTAGTCCCACCCAGGTTGAAAGGGCTTGGGTATATCCCATTAGTCGTGGAGTGCTCCGTCAGCCATCCTGTGAATGACAGATTAGACTTACTGTGAAGGTTTATTCAGAGATGGCTGGAGAACTAATCCACACCCATCCTTGGGAGAAAATGAAAAACAATAAATTGAGATTAGTTAGGCTTCTGTTATCGATATGGCTTTATAAATAAACTGATGGAGGATGGTAGAGGTTCAACAGAAATTAACTGAGAAGAATTTAGAATCACTGTACAGATCCGGTTGGCATAAAGAAACCCATTAGTCGTGGATTGGCCCTCTGGCCATCTGTGAATGAACCTTTACAGTAAATCTATTCTGTCATTCCTCCTCCCCCTCAGGAACCTTTCCTGGCTCTCAGCTGCCTCTGGAGGGACAGCTGGGGTCAGGGAAAGTCAGGGAAGAGGAGAAATGTTGTGTGCCTATTCCTCCCCCTCCCCAGGGACCTTTCCCAGTGTCTCGGAGATAGCTGGAGGCCGGGGAAAGGGCAGGGGGAGAAGTCTTGCCCCAGAAGTTCCACTCCCAGAGGGCAGAAATCCCGGTGCTTCCCAGTGCTGGAAATTTTTTTACTTCAGGGACGCAGTCCTTAAAATGTTCGTCATCACTGGAAGAGCAGAATAACAAAATGACAAGCTCTTATTAATTAACAGACAGATTAAAGATCTACCATATAGCTGGCTTCATAGGTTTTTCAGTGCAACAACTCAGAATCAAAGTTACAACAGCTTTTTCTTACCACTGTCATTATCTGAACAGAAAATGCTGTTTTCTTTGCAAATCACACACATGTGAATTTTGCATAGAATAAATTTCCAATTGTGGCATTTTTTGCAGGGGAAAAGGTTTTTTTTTTCTGCGTAGAAATATTTTCTGTGCATAAAATGTAGCACAAAATCCTGTGAAGAAAATGCTGTTTCCTGTACAAAATAACCATGTGCAAATTTTATGCAGATTAAGTCCCAAATTGCAAATATTTTAATCAGTCCAGGATTCTTCTTGTCAGGGTTTCTAAATTCTTGTAAAACATACTTATTAACTTTTTAAAAAAATATTATTGGACATTCTTTCCATCCCTAATATGGAGGCATTATGAAGAGATTTAATACAACTCTCCATCTTCAACTGAAACAAAGAATTATGGAGAACTAGAAAATATCTTTATAATTAATAGGACAATGCAAATGAGATGTTATGCTCTGATACTGGCCATTATGAAAATGTCTGTATTAGGCTTGCTCACAACCATGAGTGACTAAGAAATCTGCTCTTACTGACTGCAGATTCCCTTTGCCTTTTCCCCCCCTACCCCACCCCATCCCATTGACCTTGTGATCAACTTCATAGGAGCCAGATCTGACCATTCTATTGGTAGGGGTCAGTTGTTCGGTTTGCCCTGCCTTCTCATTGTACCCCTGAGGCAGCAATTGTTAAACAAATCCCATTAAAATATATGGCATTCATGCTCTCATGACTGCAGCATTGCAGTCCTAATCCCCAAAGTGCTTCCTGCTTTTCTTCTCATTCACATTTAAATGAATAAAACTCTTCACATACCATGTTAATTCTGGCTTCTCAACACTAAAGATCCAGATACAAAAGGACAAGGTCCCATCTGCCCCAAAGTGGGTAGCTCTCAAGAATTATCTTTTTAAAATTATATCTCAGGAAGAGCAATCAAGTTTTCTGTATCCAGGAATTGTTGTCCAAATACCCATCTGCATGTTCTTTGAAGGAATGTGATATGGCAATAGAAGAGCCATCTCCTTGGGGAAATCAGTCTCTTCAGTGTGCATATGCCATGTTACAGTTAATCAGACATACTTTATTGAAGTTCTTGGCACTGTTGGATGATTGAATAGTAGATTTTCAGGTATAGGGAAATGCAGCATAGAAACTGAAGTGTGCATTGATGAGTAGTGTGCAAATCTAATTAAAGGTCATTTAGTTGAAATGTGATTTAGTGATTTTAAAAAAAAAAAAAAAAGGTAATCTTCTAAATCAAGTTATCCTAATGTTTAAAGCGTTTGCTCAGATGGTAAATAGAAGTCTGAGGTGGTGTGTCTGTAGGTGTAGAATATAATGCTTTCTATCTTTTACAAAATCAGTACTGAGGGGAATAAAGAAATATGTGTTGCTTCATGTATCTCATGTATAAAGACAAATGAAGATTATGGGTAAAGAGGACAAAAAGTACAAGTAAACGCTACATAAAAACTAGAAATTTGGTGCAAAATCGAGGAGTGATGGAAAGAAATATTTCTTATTTGCTGCTCTTTTAAAATAGCTCTTCCTCTGTGGGGTTCAAACCAGCATGCACCTCTCCCCTCTTTTATCATTTTAGCCACCCTATACAGCAGGGTAGGTTGAGAATTGAATTCTCATCCCCTTGTTTCTAGTCTGGCACTGTAGCCACAGTTGTCTGGTATGTAATTTTTTTTCAACCAATAAAATATTATTAAACAATAGAAAATGAAAGCCAAACTATGGGACTTTACAGACTGCCAGAAATAATACAGCTTGAGGCCACTTTAACTGTCCTGGCTCAGTGCTAGGGAATCATGGGAACTGTATTTTTTTCTGGGACATTGAGCCTTCTCTATCAGAGAGCTCTGGTGCCACAATAAACTACTGTTCCCATGATTCCTTAGCACTGAGCCAGAACAGTTAAAGTGGCCTCAAGCTGCACTACTTCTGTCAGTCTGTAAAGGCCCTATGTCAGGGCCATCACTGACATGTCTATCCAGTTTAACTATTAAGCAAAGAATTCTGGTTTAAGAGTAAAAAGAATACATGAGAGGGAGACACTGGATCCTTCGTACTCCTGACTGATGTGAAGTCAGTTAATCCAGGTTGTTTCCTTTGTTCCTGTTTTGTTTTGGGTATGGAGAAATGGCTAAAGCACCAGAGTGAATGAAAGTAAGGCACGGGGTGGGAAACACTGAACGTGCTTCTCTTACTGTTCCAGTAAAAGAATCCTTTATGCATATTCTCCTACACTCTTTGTTATAAGGCGGCTGTGCATTATATTTTATGTATATTTTCAATAGTTCCCTGAAGCCTGTATACTGCAAGACAGGAAGTAAGTGTGACTAGTGCCTTCATAGAGTAATAACCCCAATGTTTGTATGTCAGACAGTGAGGAAGTACAGGCTTACTACAAGTTCATATGGGGTTCTGGTTGCTTACCCTTGTTAACTAACTAAAGAAAGGGAAAATCTAGCCAATAGAGAAAGCAATAGAAAAAAACACATGTAGCAGCATATTATATTGGTATGAAAGTCCATAATCATGCTGAATCATGTTTAATGTAATCATCTTGCCATCTCATGATGTGGCCAAAGTAGAACTTCAACTTGATCATCTTGGCTTCCAGGGCGATTTCAGGCTTGATATGTTCAAGGACCCATTTGTTTTTCTTTTTGGCTTCCCATGGTATCCTCAGCACTCTTCTCCAGCACCACATCTCAAATGAATTGATTTTCTTTTTATCTGCTTTCTTCACTGTCCAGCTCTCACGTCCATGCATGCAGTCTCCTTCCTGACCATGTTTGATCCTAAGTATGGGAATTCTTTTACTGTTTTGATTTCCTCTGTCAAAGGGCCTTTACAGACTGCCAGAAATAATGCAGGTTGAGATCACTTTAACTGTCCT
>CM034703.1:311511940-311529843 GCA_020142125.1 Phrynosoma platyrhinos
TGCGTGTCTGACTATGCCTGGCTTCTCCTTTCCACTGTATAATAAACCAACTACAGATTGAAAAAAATATTTGCAAGGGGGAAATACCAGCAAGTTTTGCCATAGCCAGTGAATTTCACAGTTATGGATGGCCATGCACTTGCAAGGGAAAGAGGTGGCATGACCAGCATGCAATTCCTTTAGGGGAGTGCTGAAAGATGCTGAAGTGTCTGTGTTCACATTGCCACCATTTAATAATATAGGACAGGGGTCGGCAACCTTTTTTGCCAACGGGCCGGGAGGGGGGGAAATGGTGCTGGGGGCCGGTGCAAAAAACAAAATGGTGGCCACCGCCCCCCTGCCTACCCCAGGAGACTTCCCTCGGCAGCGCCGGGCCTCCTCCGGGGCCGCGAAAGGCGGCGGCGGCAGGACTGGACAGGGGCCAATCCAAAGGCCTCCATGGGCCACATCCGGCCCACAGGCCGTAGGTTACTGCCCCCTGATACAGGACTTGATAATACCCATTTTTTGATATCTGTGCAAGTTCCTGGAATCAAACCCATGTGAATACTGAGGGCCCATGGTCTAAATAAGGCTCAGTTGTATTAATTCTCCATCTCTGTTGGGTGAAAGTGTTTTGGTTTTTGTTAGTTTGTTTTTGTTTTTGCAAACAGTTTTCCACCCCAAGATAGGTAAAATTTAGGTTCTGTTCCAAGAAGGTTAGAAAACTAATAGATGAAGGATGGTCCTTAAGGTAATGTTTTATTGTGTCATCTTTTTGTACTCTAGGATGATAGCTACAGTGAATTTATTCAAGAGGCTCAGACCAGCTCCTTTTTATCAAGATCATCAGAACCTGTGATTTCCAAAGAAATTCCACTCAAAATTACATCCCAGAGTCCTGAAAATAGGACAAACCAAGGATATGCGAAAGCTTTGTCACCAAATACAGAAGATTCAGTTGTGATGACTGATGAAAAGGCAGATAATATTCCAAGAAGCTTGTTACCTAGTTGCTGCTTGTCCCCAACAGGAAGCATACCAGGGCCTAGTAAGGAAATATCTGAGATATCAAAGGATGCATCAAGTCCACTGAGAACTTCAATAAGTAGAAAATCCCTGAAGGAAATCCCAAAGGAGAATTCAAATCCAATAGGCCACATTCCTGTAAGTGTTTTGAGGGTAAATATTATGGTTTTCATTATAGTTTGAATAAAGGAGGGATACTTCAGGTTCTGTGTTCCTTTCTGTCCACTTAAGAGGTATTGGATAACATTTTTGAATGTACAGTAGCCGGACCACTCCTCTGTGAAAGCGGAAACTTGTTAATAATGAAGCCTCATTGGCTTGAATGGCTGTGCGCTCATGGGCATGCGCACCATTTAATTTAACAGAGCTTGCCTCTCCGTGAATAATCAAGGCCACAGACTTCAAGTCCGCAAAAATGGAGGGGTGACTGTACTATCATGGGATGGGTCAAAGAGCAATAATATAATATAAAGAAAAAGAAAAGGGCAAGATAAATCAACAGTGCAAAGATAAAAATATAATAAAGTCAGAAGAGAGCAAAATAAATCCATGGTGAATAGAACTACCAAGGGCTAATAAAAAATCCAAAGGGGACAATATTATAGTAAATGCTGACAGGGTTGAATATAGATAGCTGCAGAAATATGTTTGTAAAAGTTACAAGAGATGAACATAGATAATACAGGGACAAGTTTGTTGTTAAAATTGAACTGCCATGGTTTTTATCTCATAGTTTATCTGTCCATACATCAAGATTTCTTACAAGCTGACAGGATCAGAACACTTGAAATAATTATTAAAAACACCTGTTGAATAACTGCAATCTCTCTAATTGCAGTTTGTCATTTGATACAATAATGACAATAAAAGAAAAATGTGGGCAGAAGGATTGATGTAAATCAGCCAATAACATACATAGCTTATACAGTCATCCCTCGTAACTCGTGAGGATCTGTTCCGGACCACCACCACCCAGTGAGTTACAAGGGTCACATATATTCAAACCCCATTTGCTTGAATGGGGTGTACCCCCGTGGGTGCACACCCCATTCATGCTAATGGCAGTTGCTCCTCAATGGATTTCCAAGTCTGCAGATTTCAAGTCTGTGGAGTTGGAGGGGCGACTGTAATTCATGAAGTGGTACCTGATGGCTAGAGATGCAAATATCTGGAAGAAATTCCCTAAAACAGTGACAGAAACAAAAGAATGTTTAATTTTAAAACAGAAGATGTGGATATACTTATGCCTTGCTGTAGGCTTCCAAATGCATTTGGTGGGCAACTAAGGGAGTAAAATGCTGGATTATGTATGTCAGGCAGATCTCTTCTTGTTATTTGCTGTCCAGTTGTCATTCATTTATGGTGATCCTATGAGCAGGAAACCTGCAAGAGCCCTTATCATCAACAGCCCTGCTTAGAGCTTACAGAACTCATTTTTGAATCAATCCACTTGTAATGTAGTCTTCCTTTTCATACTGACCCCCATCCTACTTAGCATTATTGTCTTTTCCTGTGAGTCATGTTATGTCATGTCATGTCATGTTGTATTCAAGTACAGTAGCTTCAGGTTAGTCATTTTGGCTTCTAGTGAAAGTTCAGGCTTGAATTGCTCTTGAACCCATTTATTGGTCTTTTGGGCTGTCTACAGTATCCACAGAACTTTCCTCCAGCACCACATTTCAAATGAGTTGATCGTCTTCCTGTCAGCTTTCTTTGCCATGCAGCTTTTACAACTGCACCATAGAGCTTGGAGAAAAAAACAATTGGCTTATTCTGACATTGGGATTTAAATATACATCTTTACAACTGAAGTTTTTCCCCATTTCCTTCACCAGGGAGCCCTGGTAGCACAGTGATTAAATGCTAGTACTGCAGCCACAAGGTTGTGAGTCCGATCCTAGAGGAGGGCTCCAAGGTCTACTCAGTCTTGCATCCTTTCATAGGTCAGTAAAATGAGTACCCAGCTTGTTGGGGTCAATTGGCTTACACGTTGTTAACTGCTTAAAGCAGGGATAGGCAACCATTCCCCTTTAATGGCAGAGGGACTTCAGCTCTCAGAATCCCAGGAGCTATTGGCCAACGTGGGACTATTGGCCAACATGGCTGAGGCTTCTGGGAGCTGAAGTCCTTCGACCCTTAAAGGGGAAAGGTTGCCTACCCCTGGTTAAAGACTGCTTAGTTCGGTATGAAGCGATATAGAAATGTAAATGCTATCGCTAATGCTATTGTTGTATCTTTCCTTCCTAGTCTTTCCGTCTCCATTCTGTATAGAAAATATTCAACCCCATTTTTAAATTATATTAATCATCTAGTCAACATATATTTGCAATATTATTTCTGGTTCTTCTTCCTTTTCCTTTTCCAAACAATGCTTAGAGGTCTTCAATTTCTTTACCCTTATATGGAAATCTTGAGCATCATTTCCTTGCATGAGAGATTGAGGCAGTGGTTCAATGAGTACACATGGGTTTTGGTTTTTTTGTGAACAAGATTGCTGATTTCTGCAGAAGATTTGTTTAGTGCAGTTTTTTTGTACAAGGCTACGTTTGTGCAATATTGCTGGGTTTTGTGTAGAAAACAGCAGTAATGCACAAAAACACACATGGGTGTTTGGAAATGGTTTTTGTAAACCTGATTGATAATGTCCCATATGTGTCCACTTCAGTTTGCTTACTGGAAATATTTCTATGTCTTATGTGTTCCAGTTCCTGCTTTATAATTTCTAGCTTTCCCTGATTCATGTTTTTCACATTCCAGTTTCCTGTTATATATGATATGCAGATTTGGACTTTCTTTTTTCATTTGAGCATATTAGCATCTGAACATTCTTTTGGCTCGAATCCAGTTGCATCATTAGACACAGTGCTACAGCACAGTTACCCAGGTGCTGGTTGGGCATCTGCTGACCTGGAGAGGGGCGCCATCTTACAGCACTATATTTTGTTTCATTTTGGATAGTCTCATAATAGGTTTTCACAGTACAAGAATTCACAAGTGGTATACCATTATCTCCTTCTGTGCAGTACTGACTAGCTAAAGCACCACTGCCATTGTCTCTGACACCAATGTCACTCCACACACTGACAGATATATATTATTGCTACTAGTCATTAGCTTCCCCTTGTTGTGTTTAGTCAGGCTCTTCAGTCTGTCTGATTTAGGAGCCCCCACCAGCATAGTGCTACCATCAGCATAGCCTCTTGTTTCATGGAAGTATGCAGTCCCACCCCACCCACCCCTAGAAGAGTCATGCCTTGGTGGACAACTCTTGTTAAGTTCTTACATATCAGAAATGCTTGCTTTTTAAAAATATTTTATTTAGTCATAATTGGTGTCTAAGGGGATCAGAATCAGTCCCTACCAGCACTCAGAGTTCCTGGGGACATTTCCATACCTTTGTGGCTGCTGGAATAGTGATGACTTAAAAGAGAATGTCAAGTGGTTTGATATATGTACCTTCAAATTTTTCTTCTAAAAGACACAGTCAGCATGAGCGAAAAGCCCTTCATCATCTGAAATAATGTCACATTCACATCTAGCTGGGTATTTCAATCCTACTCATGCCCAAATAAGTTTTTTTTTTTGTCATTTTATGTAGTACATTACTTATTTGCTTGGGCCCCTTAAGGTTGTATTCTCAGCAACTGCTATATTACATATATTTAGGGCAAACCTGCTGTCTGCATTTTACCTGTGGTCCATGATCCATAGCATGCTTAAGATTCCACATGCACTGAAAATCTGCAGATTAACACTTGTCATATAGTCTTCTGTAATGAATCCTGTTAACAAATACTCATTTTTTATGGTATAGGGGTTTGTCAGCAAAATCAAGACCATGTGTTGTTGCCCTTTATGTACAATGACTTCAAGATTACATCATAGCCACTTCTAAATATTTTTTGTCTATCAAACTAAGAATGAGGAAAAGGCTGGTATGAAAACACCCAACTCCCTCCCCTTTTCTCCACTTAATTTACAATATGTTGTTGCTTATACTTAGCATGGATGGAAGACCTAGAGCTACTATAGATAGTTTTTTTCAGTTGATTCCAGCCCAGCTCTTCTGTTCTTATTTTTCAGTCTGCCATAATCTTCTGTTTAATTAATCTTCCAAGTGCTACTATCTTAGGTTTCCTTAGGGAAAAAAATGTTATGCCTTAATAGTTTCATTAGGAATAATGGTGGCCCAAATATCCAAACAGAAACAATACACATTTATTGTAGTCTTTGCAAGACAAACTTTTGAAGTCTGTTAATTACCAATACAAGTTCAGTTAGGAGGGTTAAAACCCCAGAGGGATGAATTGACAGATTTTCAATTGAAATCTACAGGCAAACTCATAAGATCATTAGTCTCTGCATTTTATAGTGTCGCTGCAGCCATCCAGAAAAATAATAAATGATTTGATTGAAAGCTAACAGTGAGGTAGTGTCATATACTAAATCTCCAGGCTATTTTGGGGATTGGAGTCATGTCAGTCAAATTGATTCTTCTCTCTCATGTGGTTTACTCACCACCATGTACTCTAGGTACAGCAATAGTTATGCAAGAACAAATTAGCTTACCTCAAATAAAATGACACTATATTGTGTCTTTCTTATCAGTTAAAATTTCCTCCTGCAAGTTATATGTTAAATTGCCTACCATGAATAGGAAGTTATAAAGTTTTAAACTTTGTGGGTTATGGGAGTAGCTGAGATACTCTGAACTGTCAAATTCTTAGGATTCATTTTGGACAGTTAAATTCCTTGCTGTGCAGAATATACCATTTTATTGTAATCTCTTCTGACTTTCCAGGACAGTTTCTACTTGCCTGTGTTTTTTGATACAAGAAAGCCAGGGCATCAGTGTCCTGACTCTAGACATCCCAAACAGAGGCCCTGTTCTCTGAGGTATCCCTCTGTTTTCCTCTAGAGCCTTATATTTCTTCTGTACAGTCTCATATTTTTATCGATGTTTAATGCAGTTGTCATCCATGGGTGACGTGCTCATATAGTTAGAGAATCACTCCATACATATCTCATAGCTAAGAGACTGGCAGAGAGAAAAAGGAGATTTGCAGGATGGTAGAAGTGGAGGTTGAATTTAAGAAAGAAAGAGCAGTAGCAGGTAGACTTGAACCTATACTAGTCCCTTGGTATTAGCTAGGGTTTGGTTACCCTACCTGCCAGGGATACCAGAATCTAATGAGAGATACAACCCTGTTATTTATGACCATGGACTATTTCTTGATTCTGATATCTTACTAGTCCTAGTATGGCTTCTGACCTCAGATTGTCTGTTATTGGACACCGCTTATTCATTTGGCTACTGCACTGTTGGCACTCTGTGTTCTATTGTAGCATGGTAGCAAGATGAAGAAGTTCTATTGACATCAGTGAGGCTTACTTCTGAATATGCCCATATTAATGTTTCCCTACCATGATGTTCAACTCCATTATATACAGTGGTGTAGTAAAATTGTGTCCCTTATATAAAATGGCAAAATCGTAGTTTGCTTTTTGGATATCTTTTAAAAAACATTTTCAAGCTGTGGATAGTTGAATCTGTGGATGCAGAATCCATGGATACAGAGGGCCAAATCCAAAATTCAGAATACAATAGCAGTCTGGGTGGTCTTTTATAACTCAGTGGCAAGAATCCTGTTGAATGATCTCAGCTAGAGTAGACCCACTGAATCAATTGCTCAGTAGTGAGTTAACATATAGCAAAGCAAAGCAGCTTCATTTATATACCGCTTCATATTGTGTTATGGGATGTCTAAGCAGTTTACAACTGTAAGCTCATTGCCCCCCAACTTTTAGCGACCTCGGAAGGATGCAGGCCTGAGCCTAGCCTGAGCCCTGGCTAGTATTGAACTCGCAACCTTGTGGTCTATGAGTGAGTGGCTGCAATACAGGCATTTAACCATTGTGCCACCAGGGTTAACCCAACTGATGTAAATGATTCTACAATAGGATTCTAGCCAGTCTTTTCCAAAAAGTTGATATTAAAATATGTTAAGTATTATTAGGGCCTTTACAGACTGCCAGAAATAATGCAGCTTGAGACCACTTTAACTGTCCTGGCTCAGTGCTAGGGAATCAAGGGAATTGTAGTTTTTTCTGAGACATTGAGCCTTCTTGGTTAGAGAGCTCTGGTGCCACAATAAACTACAGTTCCCATGATTCCCTAGCACTGAGCCAGGGCAGTTAAAGTAGTCTCAAGCTGCATTATTTCTGGCAGTCTGTAAAGGCCTAAATTACTCTAAAAAGATTTTAAAAGTTGCACAATACAGTCAAAAACAATACAGCACTTACAGTCCTTTGTTTAAAACATTCAATTCTAAAAGCCTGTCTGAATAAAAGGTTTTCGGTGACCGATGGAAGGGCGGTAAAGATGAAGCCATTCTAGCCTCCCTAGGGAGAGAGAGAGTTCCAAAGTGTAGAGTTAGCCATTGAGAGTGTTTAAATGAGCATTCATCTAAAGGAATGGGGAAAAAACTTTAAGAGTCCTTGTGATCACTGTGTGTGGAATATGTTTCAGACACTCAATTTAGAATGAGTTGAACAAAAAGGAATCATGAAGAGTTCCAAAGGAATCTCTCTGACTTGAAGGGCAGAAAGTAGGATGGTCATTGACTGTGACAAAGAAAGTGGACCAGTCCAAACATAGCTAACATTATAGGAACTTTGCCTGGTGTTCTCGCCTTCCACTTTGCAGTTATTTGATGCCACATAACTGTTTTTGTTGGATTACTAGGAGAGGAATTGAAAATAAAATTTCCACTGCCATAATCCTTTATAGGAAAATGCTGCTAGAACCAAACTTGGAATTCTGTGCCTAGTTCTAATTTTTAATACCACCTCAAGAAAGATATTGCATAGCTGGGGAAACTGAGAAAGAGGTACAGCATGAAAGATCAGAAAGCTAGTACAATCCTCTGTATGAGGAAAAGTTGAAATGGTTGAAGCTGTTAGCTTGGGAAGAAGGAGAGCCAGAAAGGGGAGAACATGATAGGGATGTATAAAATAAGGATGTAAATCTATGCTTGCCCTTTACTTGCATGAGAGAATTTGAACCTGCAGGAATTTTCTCCTCACCTATAAGAAGGCATTTACAACAGCATTTAATATATGAAAACAATTTTATGTAAATTGCACAAATCTTTCAGCTAAACTACAGTAGCTGCTGCCCTGGACTATTAGAAATTAAAAGCATTGCGTGGATCACTCACACACATATTTTTGATTAGACAGACTGTCTCTGTGCTTGTGGGTTTGTGTGTGTCTTGCTTCACAAAGAGAAAAGACAGCAATTTTGTGCAGAGCCATTTTGTGCAGATTGCACCAATTACATTTTTTAAAAAAATGCTCACCTCAATTTTGTGCTGGAGGTGGAAATCTCATGAGAGTTAACAAGCTCACAAGTATTTCAGTGGACCAGTCCAAGCATAGCTAACATTATAGGAGCTCTGCCTGATGTTCTCGCCTTCCAGTTTGCAGTTATGTGATGCCACAAGCAACCTCAGTACCACATTTTATAAGCAGTTTAAAATGTGAATTAATTTTTGTTCCAACTGCAGTCACTTCATTTGGAGAGGGTGTTTTGTCACCCTGCTCCTTTTGTTGCTCTCCCACACTGGTAACATTCTGCCTCATTAGCAAAGTCCACTTCCCCATCATTGTATGGGCCATATTGTCAACTGGCTCATGTTTGTGTTCCACCTTGTGAGAGCTGACATGCAAACGCAATAGCTTCCCACCTTAATAAGGTTGCCTTGTGAAATAAGAAACAATGCTCATGTATCTTCAATAGTTGGGTAGAAGAGGAAATTTCAGCAGATGTTGTTTGCTGAAATGCTCTCTTCTATAAAATTATGAAAGGTACATGAGCCCTGTAATTTATTTCTCCTGGCAACCCTACACTTTAAATCCCCCAGTTGTTCACATTCCCAAATCTGATAGAAGAGATGCCTTCTGAGTATACAAGTGTCATTCCCCCCCTCATTTGAGATTTGAGCTTCAGACGATGAAACAGACCAACACAGCCATGTCCTCCTCCTACTAAGGGGGGTTGCAGACTGCCAGAAATAGTGCAAATTGAGTCCACTTTAAGGGTTAGGGAATCATGGGAACTGTATTTTATCGTGGCACCAGTGCTCTTTGACAGAGAAGGCTCAATGTCTCAGGAGGAAAAACAGTTCCCATGATTCCCTAGCACTAACCCTAACCCTTAAAGTGGACTCAATTTGCACTATTTCTGGCAGTCTGCAACCCTCCTAAGTCTGACAGTCAACTGACTTCTCCAGAGCAGGAGGAGGTGAGAAAGCTCCAAGTCCTTGGGAAAGGTGAAGTTTTGACATTTGACCCAAGCCCTCCCCTGAGTGAACCCTCCCCTACAAGTGCAGTGGAAGCAAACTTGCTTTCTCTCTCAGCCTGCATCTAATGTGAAATACAACCCTGTGATTTATGACCATGGACTATTTCTTGACTCTGATATATTGCTAGTCCTACTATTGCATCTGACCTCAGATTGTCTGTTATTGGACACCGCTTGTTCATTTGGCTACTGCACTTTTGGCACTCTGTGTTCTATTGCAGCGTGGGAGCAAGATGAGGAAGTTCTATTGACATCAGTGAGGCTTACTTCTGAATATGCCCATATTAATGTTTCCCTACCAGGATTTTTTTTTTAATTTTTTTGATTTTGAGTTTTGTTTTTTTGTTTTTTGTTTTTTTTTGTTTTGTTTTGTTTTGTTTTGTTTTTTTTTTGTTTTTTTGGTAAACAATGTGCCCTGGAAGTGAGCAGAACTTTTCTTATCCTCCACCAAGATTGACTTAGCAATCCTATTTCAAATACATCTAGGAGTACACCCACTCACATTATTGGGGTTTGTTTGCAAACAGGCCTCTATTTGCTTTCAGGAGCATTGAAAAATAAGAATAAAATGTGACTTACTTCTGAGCAGACTAAATTTGATTGTGCTGTCTAAAGCTTGAAAAGGTTAGGACTCATTTTTTTAAAAGCATGTAAAAGTGAAATGGAGGAAAACAAGTTTTTTTCTAAATAAGAAAGAGTGCATCAGTCTAGTCAAGCATCATGCAGATTGGATATCATAACAATTTTGCGTGGAAGGGGCAAGCAGCATCAAAAGTGTGATGCCGACAGGGTGATCACATAGCATTACTCACATCCCATATTACTCTCCCATTGAGAGGGACATGTGAAATTGATGTCATGGGAACAAGGGGAACTTCTCTTAAGAAGAAATATGAATTGCTACAGTGGTTTAAAATGAAACAATGTGGTAATTTTTTTAAAAGCATGGAAGAATTCACAATCAAGAGAAGTATATATCTGTGTGTGGATTCAGCCAATGGGTCAAGACAGCTTGTCTCCTCAAGAGTGAATAATATAGTTCTTGAGGGTGAGTAATTGCTTCATATCCCTAGAATAAAATTAAGCACACTATGAAGAGAATGGATAGACTTCAGTCATAATAGTAGGACTTGAGGTCATCTACAATAGCTATGGTGGGAGATTCAAGACAAAGAGAAGTACTTTTTCACACATTCTGTGGCAACTATGGAATTTGTTATTAAACAATATTGCGATGGCTGTCAGCTTGGACAGTTTTGAAAAGGGTTAGACAACTTAATGGCAAGTGATCCTATCAATGTCTTACTAGATTACTCCTAATATTGGAGGTAGTATGGATCTCAATACTGTCTGCTAGAGAGAGAACATGAGCAGGAGGATACTATTTTATTCCTGTCCTGCTAGTGGCTTCCTGTAGACAGCTGACCAGCTATTGCATGAACAGAATGCTCAACTAGAAAGGCCTTTAGACCTCTGTTCACACATTTTTATACCTCCTGAACAGAATGCAGGGGATGGGATCCAGGGTATGCTTTGTCACAGTGCATCAGTTCAGCAGTAATCAAGAGAATATCTTGAGGAAGAGGTCTAAGCGCTAGCCCAGAGGATTCCAGTTTGAAACAACCTCAGCAGACTGGATCAAAGCAGACTGAAAGAACAATGCTTAAAAAGAAACAAGAGCAGAAGTTCTTTTTGACAAGGTTGGATTTTAAGATACTTCAGCAGTCATTGAGAACTATCCTGTTCTGGGAAAATAGGCAAATGATGAAGTTTCATGGTCTGTGGGATTCATTTCTTGAAGGGTACCAAATTTGTAATAACTCTCAAAGTATTAGCCTATGTACTAGCCTATTAGTAATTCTTGGCATATTAATAGCCTAAAATCAATTTGTAAAGCTTCCTTTCTTGCCTGGAGGAGATTCTTACTCATAACAGTCAGCCAGAGAAATAGTCGTTTATGCACTTGTCATAGCACTTCCTCTCATTCCCTCCTTCTCAGAGCAAGAAAAAAAGTGGTCCAGATAGACCCTTGGGTTTCAGGTCAAACCACTTTACATTGGAAACTTGCAATGAAGAAATCTCTGCTAATCCCCTCATGTATGTAACTGGTAAAAAAATGCTAAATAAAACCTCTTAATGAAATTGATTTGCTAACTACTTGGTAAACTTTAAGGACTTGCATGCTTGCAATGTTTTATTCATGTTTTAATAGAGTTCTCCATTATTAAGTTCAAATATTTTTTTAATTAAGAAAGAAGTGCAGCCCTCTGGGTAATATTGCAACCAAGTAGATAGCTGGTAATTAAAGTTTTCCGCACGTATAACTAAATTCAAACAATTCTGAATAAATTATTTGAACTTGGAGAATGCAAATGTCATTACATGCATCTCTAAACTGGAAAAAGTGGTCTTTTATAGTAGGTTTTGTCAATCTGTTGAAGGTTTTAAGAGCTTAATAAAATGCTTCTTATCATAAAGAGAGGATATGCAGAAAGGAAAGATAAGCTTTTAATTGCTCGCTGTAGTGTTGCATTTAGAAGAACCTTGGGAGCCATGTGGAATTACTTTTTGTACAACATTCCTTTTGAAAATAAAGACAAATTTCAGTTCAAATCCCATTTCAAATATTGCCAAAGATACATAGGTTATAAACCATCAACTTGGATTGTATTGCAGAACACCAAAATAATTGTCAAGGATCACATAGCTGGATCATATTCTCAGGATTGTTACCTACAGAAATATTTCTTGGAGCAAGACTATCTTGGGAACTAGTTACAATCCAGCACCTGAGGAGAATATAAATAAGTGTCAACATTACTCAGCTTCCTTATGTGTATCAAAAGGAATATCAAAACTCCAGCTGGTCTTTTGATTGTAGCCTGTGTCCTAGCTGTCAGTATCACTATGCCTTCACTTCAATACATGTGACATTTTACCAGCAGATTGTGTGTGTGTGTGTGTGTGTGTGTGTGTGTGTACCTCAGATATGCTGATATATCCATTGATGTATATGGCTGTTTATGATAGAATAATCAAGAACAGTGAGTCTCACCATACAGTCTAAAATATAAGTATATTCAGAGTGTGTGTGAGAGAGAGAGAGGGTGGTGGTGGAATAAATAATAAAAAATATAAAACTGTACAATTGTAAAACAAATTATCCAGATAAAATTAAAAAAATATAGTATAATAGCTGATAAATACATATAATCACAATATACAATATTAAACTAAAATTCCAAAAGCTCTGGAAGATATGATTTTTAATTAAGATTTAAAAATAAAGTGGGAAGGAGCAATCCACAAATGTTCAGGGAGGTAGTTACAAGAATATGGACCAGCAAATGAAAAAGGATGAAGTGAAACTAAGGAAGAGGAAATCCTTTGTTGAGTGTGAAGCTTAGAGTTCCTAGAACACAGAACTCAAAAAGGCTGTTAAAAAGAAATAAGGGCTGAAAGATAGGGGTAGCTAGGTTGTGTAGGGCTTCGAAAGTTAAAACAAGAAGCTTGCACTGACACCTAGAAGAAATGAATAACCAACAAAGAGATAAAGTGGGATAATCTTAGGAGCAGATTGTTGATTGGAAACCAGAGGATTAAAATGAAATCATGGAAGACCAGTCAAAAGAAGGTTACAGTCATCAAGGTAGGAAATGCCCAAGGCATGAATTAAGGCAGTGATTTCCAAACTCTGGACTACAAGGGGGTATTGTAAAGTAATAATTATCACCCGGAAGTTATTATGTTGTCAGTGTCATCATCACCGAGTGACTTTTTCTTTTCCCAAAAATGAAAAATCCATTGCAGAGACACCAATTTGACAACACAGATGATGTCATTCATGAAGTCAAAGAGTAGTTTAAGGCACAATCTGCAGACTTCTACAATAACAGTATTTGAAGAGTCAAGAAACGCTGGGGAAAATGTATACATCTGGATGGTGACTATATAGATATAAGTTATCAACTACAAATCAAAACAAACTATGTCAATTTTTTTTAAAAGGTGATAATTAAAACTTTACAATACTCCCTCGTATGTGTTTTAGATTTAAGTTCCCAGAAACCATAATGGTCCGGAATTCTGAGAGCTGAAGTCCAAAACTCTTGAAAGGGCAGAGCTTGGCAGTCACTGAACTAAGGTCTGAGCAGAAGAAGCAGAAAGAAAAGGTCTGATTTTGGCAATCCTCTTTGGAGAGGAAAGAAAAAAGTAACATGGCTTTGCTACAGCCTCGATGTGAGGAACAAAAGACAGTGAAGAGTCAAAAATAAAGATTCTGTGCTTTCTTCACAGGATAAATGGGAACATTATTAACAGTAATGGAGAATGTATGTTGTAAAGGTTTTTTGGGGGAAATAAATAGTTCATGCTGCAATATGATGTGCGATATCAGAAGAGAGTTCTGGAGTGGAGAAATACAGCTGAGTATCACCAACAGAAAGATGATATTGAAAACAAAGCACCAAGAGCAGAACCTATGGAACCCCAACCAAAAAGAGATACATCACCTCTATCTACATTAAATGACCAGCTTGAGAGATAAGATGTGAACCAGTTGAAGTAAACCCTAGGTCATGAAGTGAATCCAACAGCAGTGCATGATCAACTGTGTCAAAGACTACAGAGAGATCAAGGAGAGTAAGGACTGGTTAATTGACCTTTTGACTTGGTTAGAAGGAGATAATCTGTGATCTTCATAAGAGCAGTCGCTGTAGAATGAGAAGAGCAAACTCCAGATTGAAAAAGACCCATTACAGAAATTTGAGGAAGTAAGTTGAGGCAATGTACATAAAGAACACGTTCCAAAACTTTGAAAAGGAAAGGCAATAGTGAAATGGGGATGATAATTAGAAAGAGAAGATGGATCAAGTAAAGGCTTCTTAAGAGTGGAAAAAGAGTAATATGTTTAAACTCAGGAAATGGGCCAGTAGAAAAGGACAGATTAATAATATGGAGAAGAGAAGGAAGAATGGCATGGGACAAAAGTATTTAAGAAGCAAGAAGGAACTGGTTCAAGAGAGCAGGTAGAAGCATTCAAAGACATCAACATTTTGGATAATTCATCTAACAAGACTGGGTTGGGGGGAGTAGAAGATGTAGAAAGGCATTTGATATGTTGATAATGAAGTAGGTTAGGGAGGAGCAAAATCATCAGCATGGAATGCTGGAGGGAGGTGTGGAGGTGGCTTTAAAAGAAAATTAAAGGTAGAAAAGAAATGCTGCAGGTACCTTTTATTAGTATGAATCAATATTTGACAAAAGAGACAGTACAAGATAAGAATGAATTTATAATAAATATAGGGCCTTTGCAGACTGCCAGAAATAGTGCAAATTGAGTCCACTTTAACTGCCCTGATTCAGTGCTAGGGAATCATGGGAACTGTAGTTTATTGTGGCACCAGAGCTCTTTGACAGAGAAGGTTCAATGTCTCAGAAAAAAATACAATTCCCATGATTCCCTAGCACTGAGCCAGACAGTTAAAGTGGACTCAATTTGCACTATTTCTGGCAGTCTGCAAAGGCCCATAGTCTACTCACTCCCTAGTTTTCCTCCACAAATGTACACTGCATGAGAGTAGGAACGAAGACACAGTGAAATCTTGGTATCCACTGGGGTTTGGTTCCAGGATCCCTCAGGGATATCAAAATCTATGGATGGTCACGTCCCATTAAATAAAGTGGCATAGTAAATTGTGTCCTTTATATAAAATAATATGTACTTTCAAGCTGTGGATGATTGAATCCGTGCATGCAGAATCTATGGACATGGAGGGCTGACTATACTAAATAAAAGGAGTAAGCCAAGGCTGGGGTTTGGTAACAGGGACTGTACATGTTGACAAAGGTGCAAAACTATCAAGAGTCCAAGATATAATTGAGTTGAGTAAAGAAACAGCTGAATCCAAGGAACCAACAGAAATGAAAGCAAAGAAGTGACCAATGCTTGTGAAAAGGCCAGAATTATCAGAATGAAGCTCTTGAAAGGAGATAGTGACAGAGTGCCAAGGAGGTGAATTATGAACAAGTTCAAAAGAAACAAGACAAAGGAAATTCAGTAATTGAAAAGCAAGAATTAGAACAATTCCTAATGAGACAGTTATCAAAGAAGTGTGTAGGTGAATCAGAACAAAGTTTAAGTCCAAAAGAAGACATTGCAGAAATAAAATTAAAAGAACAAGGTCTTTGTAATCATCCACAAGATTATTAAAATCATTCATAATGAGAGTGGGAATATCATCTGAGAGAAAGTCAAGCAACAAAATCAAAAATAAAAGTTGAAAATGGACTAGGTAGACGGTAAATGACTGCCATCCGTAGGTTTGTTGTTGTTGTTAACTTCCTTTGAGTCAATCCCGACTCATAGCAACCCTGTGGATGAGATACCTCCAAGACTTCCTATCTACCACTGCTCTGCTTAGATCAGGGATAGGCAACCTAAGGCCCAGGGGCCGGATGCGGCCCCCCAAGGCCTTTGGACCGGCCCCAGGCAGGTCCTGCTGCCGCCACCGCTGCCACCTGCCATAATAATATTGATTATTGTTGTTATTACTTGTTCTTGGGGTTTTCTTAGCAAAATCTCCACAGGGGTTTTTCCATGGCTTTTCTGGGGCTGAGAGAGTGTGCATGCATATTTTATTAATTTTTTAATTTTTTTAATATATATTTTTTTATTTATTTATTTATTTATTTATTGTGCTTCGGTCCCCCAATTGTCTGAGGGACAGCAACTTGGCCCCCGGCTCAAAAAGGTTGCCTACCCCTGGCTTAGAGCCCAACTATCTTGCATGTGGTCTTCCTATGTCCCTCCACCATTCCTAACATTATTGTCTTTTCCAAGGAATCATGCCTTCTCATGATGTGGCCAAAGTATGACAGTCTCATCTTAGTCATCTTGTCTTCCAAGGAGAGTTCTAGCTTGATGTGTTCCAGTACCCATTTATTTGTCTTTTGGCTGTCCATGGGATCCTCAACACTCTTCTCCAGCACCATATCTCAAATGAATTGATTTTATTCCCATCTGCTTTCTTCACTGCCCAACTGTCACACCCATACATGTTGATGGGGAGTACAATGGCTTGTACATTTCTAAATAATAATAATAATAATAATAATAATAATACATTTTATTTATAGCAACAAATAAGAATAACAATAAAATACAATTAAAATCCTCATTTCTAAATAATCCCCTACCCCAACCCCCCTCCCAATCATAAAAAGAAGCAAACTAAAAATAACAATATAAAATGAATAACAATATAAAATGCTAATAAAAAGAGGAAGAAATAACAAATCAGCTAAAATTAGAGGTAATTAGAGGTGAGACATCTTTTGTGCTCAGTTGTATATCTTTATTTTTTAGGATCTTTTCTAGTTCTTTCATAGCCGCCCTCGCCATTCCCAGTCTTCTTCTGATTTCTTGACTCCAGTCCACATTCCTTCAAAGGTACGGGAACCCTTTTACTATTTCAATTTCCTCATTGTCTAAGTTGAATTTGTGTAGATATGCATGTGCAGAAGTGAGAAGAGTTTCACGGTATGAGTCTCAAAAGAAGAGAAAGAGTTGTGTTGGTGCGAAGGAGAAAAGCGGAAACTGCCATGAGCTGGATAATAGAAGACCCATCCCAACCCCTCTATCCTCATCATGGAGAAAAGGAGAGTCACCCCAGAGGACTGGGCAGCTACAGTAGCAGTCTCATGGGCAGGTAGCCAGGTTTTAGTGAGAGCTATAAAATAAAGAGAAATAAACAGTAGCACCTTTAGGAACAACTGAATGACAGTTCTATAAGGAGCCAGAAAACAGAAAATGAGAAGAAACAAAACAGTGGATAGGTATCAGATTAGAATGGAAGAAACAAGAGCCATAAAAAAGAAAATTTTAAAAAGAGATACCAATGAAAGGATAAATACAACCAATAAAGAAAACAGATAACTTAAAGAAAATCATGGAATATTGACATCACTAGTAATGAAACCAAGATTCTTAGTTGACTGACAAGTTGCGTTTCCAGGATTTTCCTTGCAGAAGGTTCTGGAACAGTTCTGGCCTGATTTTATACCCCCAGCTCCTAGAGATGGCAATGGGAAGGCAGAATTCAGATCTCTGAATTCTGGAAACTGTAGTTTTTTGAGACATTGAGCCTTTTCTGTCAAAGAGCACTGGTGCCACAATAAACTACAATTCCCAAGATTCCTTAGCACTGAGCCAGGGAGTTAAAACAGTCTTAAACTGGATTATTTCTGCAGTGTGTTTGGACCTGTGTTTCCAGGAGATAGTTGAAAGCCAGTCAGTAGGGCAGAGGATTAAGCAGAGATTTTTGCAATATCCAAAATCCAAAACACCTTCCAAAACCTCAGCATTTGATTTTTCTCTTTTCAATAACTTAATGATCTGAAAGAAAGGTTATTTAAAACAAATAGTTGTAAAATCATCTCTCAATACAACCATACATTTTGGGATGAACTCTGAAAAAGAACCAATTCTGACAGTTTTAAGAATGGTTTAGTTTTAATAATAATAATAATA
>CM034703.1:311562955-311573471 GCA_020142125.1 Phrynosoma platyrhinos
GAAAGGTTGCCTACCCCTGATTAAAGACAATAACTTTCCCAAAGCAACAAGTAAGGTGTTTAAAAAGTATCAATACTCCTATCTCCCCTTATCCATTGCCCTCTGCTAACTCCTGTAATATTGGATGTGCATGCTACTTCTGTGGGCAGTGAGAAAATTTATTATTGCAGTACTGGTCTGTGTTTGGTTTCTTCTACAAGATAGTGAGAAGAGGCTTACTGTTTGGTTTATTTACAGATACCCAAGTTGAGAATAGGTGGATACATTGTTTAAATGCTTCAACACAACCAGAAACCATTGATTCAGTTTTATTTTGGGGTTGGGTTCCAGGACTTCCCATGGATATAAAAATCTGTGGATGCTCAAGTCCCATTAAATACGGTGGTGGGGTAAAATGGTGTCCCTTATATAAAATGGAAAAAAATCAAGGTTTGCTTTTTGGGATTTGATATTTTGTAAATATTTTCAAGCTGTGAATGGTTGAATTAGTGGAGGTCCAACTGTATATCTGCCTTTCCTCTAACATCCTCAATAAAGTTTATTATTCCTCTTCTGCATCTCATCGTATTAATATTTGTTCCAGGGGGGAAGAAAGTACCCCAAAATGCTGCATATTTTTCAAATGCAGCCCTAGAATCAGAGTCTTAAAAAAACAAAAAAAATGTAGCATGAATGCATAGTCCTTTACTGTATTGGGGAAAGTGTGTCCCATCTCTATTACCTCTATGTGGAGAAGCAATTGGTCAACTATTTAGTTTCTGTAGAAATATTTTGCCTCTAGTCTGCCTGCTGAAGGAAGACACTTGCCACATCTGGCTAGTTAAGATAATCAGCCCAAACCATAGTCTTAGGCTGCTGCCACAGTACAGAATTAATGAAGTTCGACACTGCTTTAACTGTCATGGCTCCACCCTGTGGAAGCCTGGGATTTGTAGTTTGTTGTAGCACCCAAGTTCTCTGACAGAGAAGGCTAAATATACCCCAAAACTACAGATCTCAGAATTCCATAGCATTGAGCCATGGAAACTGAAGCAGTGTCAAACTGCATTAATTCTGCAGGGCAGATTCAGCCCTAGAATTACAATACTGGAAGGGATCTTGGAAGTGTTCTAATCTAATCCCACACCTACACACTTTTTTTTCCCCTAGTGGGCACAGACTACAACTAAGTTAAGTCTGCATCACCGGGTTGAAGCTCTCATATTCCCATTGTAGCCAGTAAAATAAATCAGTTATATTCCAAAATGCTCCACTGTGGCTGCAACCCTAAACAAATCTAATAGAAACTAAGTCCATTTAGCTCAATGTGACATAATGTGTTCAGAGTATGTTTTACAGCTATCTCCAAAAGCCATGGTAAAAGGAAGCATAGCAAAAATACAAATATTGTACCCAGTCCCACACTTTATGGCCCAAATTTTTATTTCTTAAAATGTATGGGCAAGCTGTAAAATATCTGACTTGCTATTACCTCCATAAATTCAGTGACTCTTGTGAACTGCCAGAAAGGTGTTACTGGGCTGTAAATACAAAGGGTGATACAATTATGAGGTCAGCTTACATCATGATAAAAACCTGCAAGAGGAGAATATAGTAAAGTGATAATATATAGCTGTTGTTAGTTTTGTTAAGATGGGAGGGGGAAGTATGCTGCTGTTTTGGGGAAATAGGTAGTATGCAAAAAAATAAAAAAGGAAATATTGGTTCCTCAAGTCTGTGATAAAAATATTATTTAAAATCTAAATCTTTATCAAATACCTTCTTGCAGGGAACAAATCAAAATCTAATTTGGAAATTCTATAAATAAACTAGTCAGAGAACACTTGGTAAATGAATATAATTAGTATGGCTATTAAAACAACACAGTTGAAACAATATGTAAAACTTATTTTAAGAAAATATAAGATGTTGGTAAAAGTGTTCCAATTTTTATGGGGGAAGGGTGAGTTCTCAACATGAATGAATCATAAATTCGATTTTAAAGCAGTATATTTTAAGAACATTCCTTGTGGTTATTTTTTGATTTCTGATGATAGTCACATCAGTGTTGAAAACAGGTTGAACAGTGGCTTTCAATAAACACCCTTTCATCCTGAACAGAAGTGACCAGTGGGGTGCCATAGGGTTCTGTCCTGGGCCCAGTGCTATTCAACATCTTTATCAATGACTTGGATGGAAGAATAGGGGGCATGCTTCTCAAATTTGCAGATGACACCAAATTAGGAGGAGTAGCTAATACCCCAGAGGACAGTATGAAAATTCACAATGACCTTAATAGATTAGAAAGCTGGGCCAAGGCTAACAAAATGAATTTCAACACAGAAAATGTAAGGTACTGCACTTAGGATGGAAAAATGAAATGCATAGATATAAGATGGGGGACACCTGGCTTAATGAGACTACATATGAAAGGGATCTAGGAGTCCTAGTAGACCACAAATTGAACATGAGTCAACAGTGTGATGTGACAGCTAAAATAGCCAATGTGATTCTAGGCTGCATCAGTAGAAATATAGTGTCTAGATCAAGGGAAGTAATAGTGCCACTGTATTTTGCTTTGGTCAGGCCCCACTTGGAATACTGTGTCCAGTTCTGAGCACCACAATTCAAAAAGGATGTTGAAAAGCTGGAGCATGTGCAGAGGAGGGCGACTAAAATGGTGAAAGATCTGGAAACTATGCCCTATGAGGAACGACTTAGGGAACTGGGTATGTTTAGCCTGGAGAAGAGGTGGTTAAGAGGTGATATGATAGCCCTGTTTAAGTATTTGAAAGGGTATCATATTGAGGAGGGAGCTAGCTTGTTTTCTGCTGCTCCAGAGAACAGAACCCAGAATAATGAATGCAAGCTACAGGAAAAGAGATTCCACCTAAACATTAGGAGGAGTGTCCTGACAGTGAGGGCTGTTTGACAGTGGAACACACTCCTTCAGAGAGTGGTGGAGTCTCTTCCTTTAGAGGTTTTTAAACAGAGGCTGGATGGCCATCTGTCTGGTATGCTTTGACTGTAATTTCCTGCATGGCAGGGGTTGGACTGGATGGCCCTTGTGGTCTCTTCCAACCCTATGACTCTATGAAACACAAGATCTCTCTGTAAACACAATTCAGTTTGATATAACAAATGGAATAGATTAGGGATAAAGGTTTCACATTGCTCAGTCATGAACTTCAATTATGAACTTCACTTTAGGATAGTTGTTCTTATTTGATAATACAGTGCCCACTCATTATCCAGTGAGGTTTGTTTCCAAGATCCCTCATGGATAACAAAATCCATGGATGCTCAAGTCTCATTATGTACAGTAGTGAAGTAAAATGGTGCCCTTACATAAAATGGTACCCATGTTAAAGGTTTGCTTTTGGAGTTTCTTAAATATATTTTTAGCTGTGGTTAGTTGAACCTGTGGATGCAAAATATGTGGATACTAAGGGCTTACTGTATTATCTCATTGTGAAGATAAAATTGGAAAGTCACCCAGTATACTGCAAAAAATTATTGGGAAATATTGCTACCTACAATAGCAGCTTCTTATTCTCAGTGCTGTGTGATATTTTTATCTTTAACATTCATTGACACAATCTTCACTGGATGGCATGACCATTTTTGTTCTGTCTCATGGAAAATTACTAAAATGTGTCCCATTTCATTCCTCATCTACAATGTAGGTGTTTCTTTGTTTTTATGGACCATAAAGTGACAAAATCAAAGAAAACGGGTCACATTTTAAGGGTTCATTTGTGGGTGGATGGAAGGAATTTATTTGTCATTCCATCTTACTCTTCACTCCCTGTCTCTTCATGGTCTTGAGGGAAAAATGAAATGCAAGTATTGAGTTCACTGCTGCTGAGTTTTCTGACTGACCAGTCTGTAACTGAAAATAATATTTTCTTGGCAATCTTTACTTCTTGCTATTTGGTACTTGGGACTGTTCTTACCCTCCAGCTAGAGAGTGTGGGATTCTTTATGGTTTTCTAGGTTCATTTTCTGGGGAAAGGTGAGCATGATCCTTACCCTCTTCCTTTTTCTTCCTGAATTCCTTTCATTCACCAGTAGCTGCATTCTTCCTGGTGGTCAAAGATTGGCAAGTGCCTTTCTCCCTCACAGAACATAGGTAGTAACCCATGCACCCATGTTGCGACAGAGCATCACTAGGCAGGGAGCAAACTTTGCAAGATGACAACCACCAATCATTAGCTACCAATAAGAGCACTTTTATGACCTGTTGAAAAAAAGAAGTTGCTGCTATGCAGATAATAGAAGGCTGATGAATAATTTTAACTCGTAACCCATGATCCAGTAATACAAAGCATATGCAAGATATGAGGCTAGCAAGCATGGCAGGACCTATGATCCTCGCAGTAATAAAAATGGAAGATATCTGAATGCTTTAAGAATTGACAGGTACTCGTCTTGTACTGCAGTGGAAATCCTTTGTGTTGGCAGAATTTATCTGTTGTGGTTCTAAACTTTAGAATCTAAAGTTTCCTGTTAAATGGATGGGAAAGTGGCATAATATCAGCCCAGCTAAAATTATAGTCAGATTCAGATTCTTAGATTAATCATAAATTGGAAATGGGGAAGATCTTATATACAAAAACACCTTTTTCTTATATTAAAGTATAATTCAGTATTAAATCTGAGTGGGAATTTACAAAAGGCAACATTAGAAACTGTTAAAGACAAATGTGCATTTAAACCGCTTCCCTAATAACTGAATGTATTGCTTACATGTGCTTGTTAAACAAAATCAGATATTTGAAAGCAAATAAACCAAGTCTTGGGTGGTTGATCCTATTGCAGGTCCTAAAGGTGCACAATGAACCCTAGGACTTCCAAGGATGAGCACATTTGTAACTGCTTTCTTTTCCAGCCATAAGACATAGTAGCACACAAGGATTGACATGCATGATTATCATTTAGGAATGCCTTGTATTAATTCAGACACAGTGAAGACAGTCTCAGATCTTCAGTGTTTAGTTATTCTGTGGGCTGTACTGGGATACACTTGAGTGTACTCTTCAGTGCCTGGCTCAGAATTCTCATTTCTTTTACAAGGATCAGTGTTACCTCAAGCCATAACCATCAGGACAACTGTAAAGATATGTCAATTAAAAAGAGCAAAACAGCTAAACTTCAACAGCAACCTAGTTTAAATGTCAAAGGCCTGTCAGAATAAAATGTTGTTTGCCTGTCCACAGAAAGACAACTGAGAGGGCCCTAGCCTAGCCTCCTTTGGTAGGGAATTCCAAAGTTTGGGAGTTGCTAAATGCATCATTTGTTTTTGCTGCTGTGTGCCTTCAAGTCATTTCCAACTTATGGCAAACCTCAAGCGAACCTATCACAAGATTTTCTTGGCAAGATTTCTACAGAGGAAGTTTGCCATTGCATTCCCCTGAGCCTAAGAGGCTGTGACTTGCCCAAGGTGACCCAGTGGGTTTCATGACCAAGCAGAGAACTGAACCTTGGTCTCCAGAGTCATAGTCCAACATTCAAACCACTATGCCACACTGGCTCTCCCAAATACATCGTATCCATTAGGTAAGCATAAGGTACCCAACTAGTACAAGGGTCAGATAAGAGTCTCATCCTCAGGTCAGTTGTTTGCAGTATGGAGGATGAAGGCATGCTGAGTGTATGAGGGCATATTTATCTATTTGTGGGGGAAAGGAATTAACCACTTCACTACGACAGTGCTTAGGTCCTAGGCATTGTGACTATGACGGATAAATTGGTAATTTTGTAGGCCTTAGAATGACTTGGGCATTTCAAATATCAATAATACCATAAAACCTTTAATAACAAGAAGAGATAAAAGACAGTGACATTTCATTGTTTATGAGCAGCTATAGAGATGGCCCTCTTTCACATCCCAATGAGTCATTACCACCACTATCGAAATGAGCATCACCAGATCACAGGTAAAAGCTTTGGCTGCACATTTTAAACAACTTGTTCATAGCTACCAGGAGCATTTAAACCATTTGGGACTTTAATAAGAATAACAGTACTTTCAATAAGTCTGAAATATTTACATGTAATAGACATTCTCCAAGATGTATCCTAAATTGCTGGTTCCAGATTGCTAGTTCTGTTGATGTATCAAGACTAGTTAAGTGCAGTGAAGGCAGTTTAATATCTGGGGTGGGCTGTGTAAGACACTGGATGTAGCCCAGTGTCTTACACAGTATACCCTCTTTGGTTATACCAGAAATGAGGAATTTGTGTCCCTCCAGACATTGGAATCAGTTCTCATAATCTCTGACTTTGCTTGTGAGGGTTCATGGGAGTTGCAGTCCTGTGGATGATCATATGTTTGCCATTGTTGGTTTAGACCATTTGTTTCTGGCTTGTAGAAATCATCAAATAAACCAGTCCCTAACAGATATTTACTACTTTATAAGAGCTATCTACAAACGTAAGCCCATTAAAATATGGTGTAACAGATATTATATATACACTGAACTTAGGAATCAACACTGTGGGAGAAAATTGGTGAAGATTTAAATCGGAGTGAAGATATAATAGCAACATGGCTCAAGGTTGAATGTGTACATTTTAAAAAATGAGTTCAACTATACCAAAAAAGCATATTCATTTTTATGATTCATTAGATGAGTGAGGTCATAGAACTTCATTAATCATACACAACAGACTGCACGATGTTATGAAGTATCATGGAACTATCTTGCAAATGCCAAAATAAGTGAGCAGCAATAATATATCATGAAATGTACTTTGCTTTTATATTGGCTTTGTTCACTAATTCACAGAATTCAATAATTTGCAGTGGGCCTGTACAGTCGTTAATCTGAATTAGTACTGTTCCACCATATTTGTCAGCCTAGCTCATACATCAAAGTGAATAGGAGAATAAAGAAGATAGTAGATCAGGATTGTCTAATAGTTTGGAGACATCATCATCTCAGCAACTACTGTAGAGCAAAATTGAAGAATTCCATAGCTGCAGGACATATCCATACTATTGTATTAAAGTGGATTAATAGTAATCCCTCCCTATCAGAAAAGCTGAAAACAGTAGTTCTGTGAAAGAGATTTCCAATACAGTGAGACCTCTTATGACTCTAACCGAGAACTGTTAGAATTAAATTAAACTAGTACTAAACAACATTTCCTAAATTTATTACTTGACAGCCATGACATTAAAAAGCATAAAGCCAGTAAAACTGTGCAGGTAATTTATTGATGCCCTGGGTTTGTTTGCTTTTTAATTTCTTTTTTGCCAGTATTACATTAAAAGCAGCTTTACAGTATAAGAAATATAAAACAGAAAACATGTCTCAAAAAAGGAAAAATATACATTAAAAACACTACTCAAAATGAACTAAGAAACAACAATATAAAATATACAGTTGACCCTTCATATCTGTGAGGTTGCATTCCAGACTCTCCCACAGATGCCAAAAATCACAGGCCCTCAAGTCCCATGGCTTTTAATGGTAGTGTACTGTGCTTACGGCAGCACTGGCATGGCCCAATGCACATGCCACCATTAGGTGTAATGGGGAGGGGCCATCTGCAGATTCTAAAATCCATGGGAGGCAAGCTTGTGGTTGGGGTGGGTGGACTGTAATATAATGCCTGGCATCAATTAAACGTTAAAAACCTTCTGAAAGAGAAAAGTTTTGCAGAGCTGGAAGGGGGCCTCATGATCCATGGAGTCCAACCCCTGCTCAGTGCAGGATTTCTGGCCCAGCAAATAGCTGTCCAAATCATTCTCAGGACTTCCAAAAAGGAAGGTGTTTGCCTGAGGCACCACTGAGCCTCCTCCTCCTCCCCTCGCATTGCCATGATGCTGGCCAGGGCAAAGTCTAGCCTAGCAGAGAATCAAGTGAGGCGAAGACTTCTTGGCAGCTTTTGATCCATCAGCCATTGTATGCTTCTGGGTCGCCTTGCTGAGATGAGATTGGGTGGTGGTGGTGTTTACAGTGGCTTAGCTCCTTCCTCAAGAGGCAAACCCAGTGGATGCTGCTGGGGGACTCCTGCTCAACCCCCTGGCCATTAACCTGTGGCCTTCAGGGTTCAGTTCTGTCCTCCATGCTATTTAACATATACATGAAATGGTGGGGGGCTTTGTCCACAGTTTGGGGTTCGAGGCCATCAGTGTCTGGATGACATATTATCTTACTACTGCAAGCCAAGGAAACTGTTTTGGTCCCAAACCAGTGGTGTCATTAGTAATGTACTGGGTGAGGGTGAACAAATCGAAACTTAATCCAGATAAGATGGAGGTGCTCCTTGTCAGTTGAATGACAGATCACAGAATAGGATTCAGCTTGTACTGAATTGGGTTATACTCCCTCTGAAGATGCAGGTCTGCACATTGTGTGTGCTCCTGGATTCAACTCTGAGAAGCTCAGGTTTCAGTGGTGATCAGGAGTAAAAGTTTGTGTGCCAGCTGTGCCCATTCCTTAAGATGTCAGATCTGGCTTTAGTGACACATGCCTTAGTTACATCCCAGTGTGGTACTGTAGCATGCTCTTTATGGGGCTGCCTTTGAAGTGTATTCAAAAAGTTCAGCTGGTCCAAAGATCTGCAGCCAGATTGCTAACTGAGGCTGCCTACAGGGAAGACACAATTTCTTGTTGCAACATCTTCACTGGCTGCTAGTACAATTCAGAGTGCTGGTTTTGATCTATAAAGCTTTAACGGCTCAGCTCCTGCTTTTGTAAAGAACTGTATTCTCCCTTATGAACCATTCTTTGAGATCTGCTAGGGAGGCCTTTCTCTGTGTCCCATCTCCCTCATAGATATACCTGGTGGGAATGCAGGAGAGGGCCTTCTCAGTTGCTACCCCCAGGCTCTGCAAGTCCCTTACTGGAGAAGTGAGACTGGAACCTTCTCTTCTTTTCACAGACAAGTAAAGACTTTTCTGTTTTGACAGGCATTTGATGAGTGATTATACAAGGCCCATTTCACCTAAAAATTGCACTGGATCTTGTGCTGGGCGTCGTTGTGTATGAGCATTTAAACATATATGTTTTAATCAAGTTTTAAAAAAACATTTTTGTTTAATCTTGCTTTAAACTTTTGTATCTTGTGAATTTTTAACAATGTGTTTTTTTAAGTTGTAATAAGCCACTTTGAGTCCCAAACTTGGAAAAAGGTGGGATATAAATCCTCATCATGAAAATCATCCGTGACCGGTACATGATAATATACTGAGAAACAAAAGATGTGGGTTATGACTTACCCTGAAATCTTGACTTGATACCTTTCTACCAGTGAGAGGACCATTGTGCTTTTAAGATACAAAACTAGGAAACCAGGCCTATGGTGTAGGGGAGAACCTTTCAAACAGTTTTACTCTTGGGATCCGTTTCTTCACAAGATTCTGTTGAAGAACCTCTCTACTTTTTTCATGGAACCTCTCTACATTATATCAGATTCTGAAGAATGTAGTAGAATACATTTCACATACAGTTGGCCCCCGGTATCCATGGGGGGGATCTGTTCTGGACCCTACCTGCCGATACCAAAATCCACAGATGCTCAAGTTCTGTTGTCCCCAATGGCAGTGTGTGCACATGGCCACACTACCATTAGGGTCAACTGGACTTCAATAACGGCATATGTATGCAGCAACACTTGCAGCCGCATACACACATTGTCACTGGGGACAACGTAGGCTTGTCATCCGCAGATGCTTGAATCCACAAATAGCAATTCTGTGGATACTGAGGGTCGAGTCTTATCTGCCTTGTGGAGTGTCACTCCTTGCCCTGAATTATCTCAAAGTACAACTCATAACAAAAATCAGAATTAAGCTGAAGAAGGAAGAAAAAAACACCATTATACCAAAATATGACCTGAATAACATTTCAGATGAATTCAAGGAGGACATAATTAAGGACGAATACAAGAAAACACAGTGGCAAAAAAGAAAGATGAGAAACAATGGATGACAGATGAAATACTTCATGCAATAAAAGAAAGAAGAAAAGCAAAAGCAAAGGGTGATAGGAATAAAGCCAGAAGTATGAATACAACTGTCCAACCTCTAAGGAAAAATACTACAATGACCAATGCAGAGAAATAGAAGACAACAACAAAAAAGGGAGGAATGAGAAACCTCTATCAAAAAATCTGAGAAATTAAAGTCAAGTTTAAACCAAGGGCAGGGATGCTCTATGGAGAGAAAAAAGAACATAATATAGGAACAAGAAGAAATAAAAAAATGCTGGAGGCAATACACAGAAGAGTTATACAAAAGAGATGAGGGAATAAATGATATTTGGAATGAGGACTCATATGAAGATGAACCCCAAATTCTAAGAAGGGAAGTGGAATCTGCAATAAAGGAAATGGGGGAAAAATCACCAGGAACATATGATATCCCAAATTGAACTGCTACAGTACCTACAGACAGATGCAATTTTAGTGCTATGGAAAACAAAGCTGTGGCAAACAGATTGGAAATGCTCAATATACATGCCAATCCACAAGAAAAGAGATACAAAAGACTGCAGCAACTATAGGACCATAGCACTAATCTCAC
>CM034703.1:311580841-311598392 GCA_020142125.1 Phrynosoma platyrhinos
TCCCTCTTCTCTCCTGGCTTCTTCCTGCCTCGCCACCCCCATCCTCCTCCTCTTGCCTGGCTTCTTTCTTCCTCTCGCCTCAGTCCTCCTCCTCGTCTTTATACCTGGTGTATAAGATGACCCCCGACTTTAACCCAGATTTTCCTGGGTTTAAAAGTCATCTTATACACCAGAAAATACAGTACTCTTTTTCAGCCAAATAGAAGGGCAGCTGCTTCTCCTAGAAGCAACCAGGAGAAGCAATTCACCTTTTAAATAGTTTGAAATATCCTAAAGGCATCATTTCCCATCTGATCTTGGAAGCAAAGCAGGGTCATCTCAGGTTAGAACTTAGAAGGGAGACCACAAATGAATACCAGGTGCTGCAGGCTGTATTTCAGAAGAAGAAACTGACAAAATCAACATGAAAGTATTTTCCCTAAGAAAAAACTATGAATTCTTCTTCATGGTCTTTGTGCCTCAAACAATAGGGTTTGTGCCTGATCAGAGACTCAATTCAGAAAGCTGGGTTAGGGTTAGCTGGAAAGCTGAGCAGATTGGTGGGAGCCCTGTCCCCTCCCATGTAGTGAGCATGCCCAATCCTGCCAATCTAGCTCCTCCTTTGGTTCTCTTTCGTCTGCCGCAAGAGAAGCTGCTTTTGGATTGCTTTCTAGCTGAATTTCTCTCGTGTACGGTAGAATTCGATCTTTTTCTAATTTTCTTTTAATTTTTATTTTATTTCATTTTATTGTTCTTTTTAATTTCAAAATTTCCTCAGATCCTGAAGCTCTAAAAAAAAAAATCAACACTGGTTTCATCTTCGCTGAGATCGAGTCCTCTGAAAGCCTCAGCATCGACAGTGCTGTCCGCAACATCAAGGCCCTCGATATCCAGTGCTTTAGAGCTGGCTTCTTCTATGTCTGAAGCTGTTACTGGGCCGTCTGCTAGCCAATCTCCATCATTGCAAGAGATTCCCTCTGCCTCCCAGGACAAGCAACCTCACAAGACTTAGAGGAAGTCTGATTCTTCTCATGACTGTGATGCTAAGAAGGCCAGATGGAAGCACAAGTCTAAGGCCTCTGTTCCACCCTCTACAACTGCAGAACTATCTTCAGCCTTGATGTCAGTACCAGCTTGTACACAGCCTCAACTCCAGTTGCAGCTTTGGAGACCTACTATGGCCCTTTTGTTGCCAGCCTCTATACTGACACCGACATCTGAACCCCCCATTTTGGTCCCTTCCACAGACTCGACGTTGGAGTCCTGACTTCAGCACCATTGAGTGGTTCTGTGCTATCGGACTCACTGCCCACTCCATCTTTGTTGCTGATGGTCTCTCCATTGCTGCTGGTGCCTGCTTTGGTGCCATCACAAATATTTGCCTCTCCAGTGGGGGACTTTCACTCTCACCTTCGACCAATCGATACCATGAGGTGTCTCTGGCTTGATCTCATTGCTCCTTGACACCATCACAGGACCAGCGGCATCATCAAGGTTATGCTATAGAGATTCACCTTACAGCTCAGCATCCTATATTGATCCTTATCAAGCTGAAGAATATTGGAGGGAATGTCCATCCTCTTATCAATCCTACTCTCTATCTTTCGGGAATCGCTATCACCATAGGGAGCTTTATTGTTACTCTCCCTCTAGATATCATGCTTGTTCCCACTCTCGATCTCGATCTCCTCATTATATGCTTCAGTCTCGTTCTGAGCCTAGGTCAGACTACCATTTCATCAAGAGTTCCTTCACCACCACCTCATACTATTGCCACAGTCTCTCATCCATTGGCATCTCCAGTTCAGCCACCGATGCCAGAAGCTCAGATCCCACTTACAATGTTGATCCCAACACCAATTCCCACTGTCATTCCAATTGTTTGCTCAATGTTGATGCCTCAGATCATGCCTGTTCCTAGCACCACACAGGCTCCTCAACTTGCCACTCCTGCCATGCCTCAACAATCTACTAAAGAATTGGCTTATGACACTGAACTGTCACTGGGCATGCCTTCTCCTCTGATTGCTTCACTTCAGGAGGAAGTCGAGGATACAGCCCCCTGAATCTCCTAACAAGGATGTTCAATTGTTCTCTGATGTGGTTCAGAGAATGGCTCGGGCTCTAGGACTCCAGGCCAAGGTTGCTTCCAAACCAGCAAGAGATCCAGCTTGTAGTGGGCAGAACCTTAGGTGCACCAAGTAGATCACGACTCTGGTTGAGGCCATGAGGCCTAGAAAACATTGAATGTCTCTCGCTGTAGGATGGTTCATGCGGAAAATAGAGTGAAGGTGGGTCCAAAGGGTTTCTGCCCTTCTGGTGGGCAGATAGACCCGAGCTATAACAGAGTCCAGAAATGTGTCAATGTACTTTATCACTCTGATCAGTTCCAAGATGGACTTGGAGGGATTCACCATGAGGCCCAAGTTGGTGAGAAGGGAGAGAGTGGTGCTTCAGTCTCGTTCTGAGCCTAGGCCAGACTACCATTTCTCAGAACAACTGTGTGTGAGAGGATGACACTAGTAACCAATTGTCCAAATAAGAGAATATTTTGATTCCTTGGACGCAGAGGTGAGAGATGACCACCACCATACATTTTGTAAAAACTCTCAGGACAGTAGAGAGGGTGAAGGGCAGGACAGTATATTGATAGAGATCTCCATCCACTGATATTTGCGATGTTGAGGTCGAATGGCAATGTGAAAGTAAGCATCTTTCAGGTCGATTGACACGAACCAATCCCTGAGATGGAGAAAGGGGAGGATGGATTGAAGAGTCTCCATCTTGAACTTGCATGGTGAGATGTAGCGGTTGACGCCCTTGAGATTGAGGATGGGATGGTGCCCACCATCCTTCTTTGGAACTGTGAAATATTTGTAGAAATAACCATCCATCCTGCTCCTCTCTGGGATGCGTTGAATGGCACCTTTGTTGAGAAGGGAAGAGATCTACTCTTGAGGAGGAGCTGGAGTACTTGCAAACTATGGTGTAACCCAGGCATATGATGGTGAGGACCCATGTATCTGTGGTGATTTGTTGTCGGTTGTTGTAGAAGCAGCGAAGTTTTGAGAAATGATAAGCTGGCAGTGGGGAGGGGTTGGAGAACCAAGTGATGGTGTTGTCCCCATGATTTGGAGGATGAAGATTTTTTGGAAGACTGTTGCTGTTGTTGCTGGCCTTGAGGGTAATGCTGCTTATAGGGCCTTTGAGAAGATTGTTGTGAATAGCCCCTGTGTTGAGTGGAGACTATGGAGCGAGATCTGGAATAGTTGGATGAGGATGGGCTGGAGCGCCACTGCTGTTTGTATGGCCGATATTGTTGTTTTAGGCCAGTAACACCCAATCTGTTGCCTTTGAGATGGGCTTTGGCTAAAGTGTCCAGAAACTCGTCAGTTTTGGCAGCAAAGAGGCCCTCTCCTTCAAAGGGCAGATCTTCAATACGCTTATTAGACTTCTTGGGGAGACCAGTAGATCTGAGCCAAGCATGACGACTGAGTGCCACTACACCTGAAATCACTTTGGCTGTGCAGTCCAGAATGTCTTGCTGAGAAAGAGATTCAGTGTAGAAGTCAAGGGCAGCCACCTTTTGCTCTTCCGGCAAGAAGGGGATGAAAGCAGCCATTTTGTCCCACAGAAACTTCTGGTAGATACCCATAAAAGCCTTCATGTTACCCACCTTGGCAGAAAGGGCAGCTGAGGAGTAGAAATGTCATCCAAAAATATCAAGCTGTCTACCTTCTTTATCAACTGGGGCAGAATGTAATTTGTCAGAAGATTTAGAGGTAGATTCAACCACCAAGGAGTTCAAAGTAGGGTAAGTGAAAAGATAAGGTGCTGTGTCAGGCTGAACCTTGTACAGACCTTTGAGCCTCTTTGAAGCAGGTGGAACAGAAGATGGCTTTGCCCAGGAAATATTCATGACATCAGACAATGAAGCCAGGAAAGACAGGACAGCTGGTGAAACTGCAGCAGTGCCGACAATTTGATCACGCAGCTCTTCAGTGCCCTTTTCTGCGCAGCATGTTTGAATGCTGTGCCAGAAGGGTATCAGGACGGTATCAGTGTGGGGTTGGGGCCCCTCCCCAACTCTGCCTCCAGGTCTGCAGAGGCCCTTAGTTTCCAAGGAGATTTCAGGCTTGATCTGTTCTATGACCTATTTGTTTGTCTTTTTGGCTGTCCACAGTATCCTCAGCACTCTTCTCCAGGGCCACATCTCAGAAGAGTTGATTTTCTTCTTATCTGCTTTTTTCACTGTCCAGCTGCCACACACATGGTGATGAGGAATACAGCGGCTTGGACAATTCTAACTTTAGTGCTCAGTTATATATCATTACTTTTTAGGATCTTATCTAGTTATTTCATAGCTGTCCTTCTCATTCCTAGTCTTCTTCTGATTTCTTGGCTACGGTCACCATTCTAGTCCTAGGTATGGGGGCTCTTCAACTATTTTGATTTCCTTGTCGTCTAGATTGAATTTATGTAGATCCTCCATGATCATTATTTTTCTTTATGTTCAGCTGAAAGCCTGCCTTTCCATTTTCTACTTTGACCTTCCTTAGTAATTGTTCAAAGTCTATGATGTTTTCCACTAATAGTATGGTATTGTCAGCATACTTTAGATTGCTGGTATTCCTCCTATCTTCAGTCCTTCTTTCTCTGAATCTAAGCCTGCTCTTCTTAGATATTTTCTGCATACAAGTTGAATAAATAGGGAGATAGAATGCAGCTTTGTCCGACCCCTTTGCCAATTTTTTTGGGAACCATTCTATTTCTCCAAATTCTTTACTAACTGTGTCCTTTTGTCTGAAATATAGATTTCTCATCAGACTATTAGATGTAGTGGCACTCCCATGACTTTGAGAGCAATGCATAATTTTTCATGATCTATATAGCCAAATTCTTTACATGGTATCATATTTTCAACATATAAATCAGCTTTGGCCTGACATACAAGTGGTTTTCAACTAAAAGCCTTATCACATTTCAAAAAAATGTTGAAAGACAGCAGTACAGAAATGGCTTCTGCCTTACCTTCTGGCTTGCCTTCCCACAGATCTACAAAGTGCTTCCATTCTGCTGCCAGGGGAGATGATCGAAATCACATTCCAGCAGGCTTTTGCCCTGCTGCAAAAATCATTTTGGCAATAGCCACGCATTTACCACTGGCTCCCCTCAAGGGAGAATGGAAGTACTACTATGTTGCACAGGAAAGATAAGTCAGAAGCCGCTTCTGTCTCGCTGGCTTTTTCTTTCTTTTAAAATGTGACAAGGTCTTTAATTAATTACATACAAATAAATGTGGTTACTCATGTGTGCTGGATTGTATTTATTCTTATTTATACTTTTATGGTTTTATACTTTATGCTTGTATGGCTTTATTGCTTTTATTGCTGTGCTCTGTCTGCTGCAGTAAATGAATTTTAATTATTTAGCAATGAATGGTAATTATTAATACAAAATAAATGGTTGATAAGAGTAGCATTCAATGGAAAGGGTGAAATGTGATAAATTCACATGCTAATATTCACATGTCAATATTCACATCAAAACTGTACCTGTTAAAAACAAAAAGGTAGCACTAATGACACTGATGTGGATAGAACATATTGGAATTTTATAAACAGAAAAAGCATAATACTCCAACAGTGTGGAAAGTCAGTTGCAATTTTGTTTTCAGTTTACAACACTGGAGCAATGATATATTGGCTTAAGGAAATAGTCATCAGGGAACATCCGTCCCATGAATCTCTTATCATTCCTTTTGTTTGTGTGTTTCACATTCATGGACTACCATACATGCATGTTTTAACACCTTCTCTAGAGATTTTGATATTTTTCAGTGCACCTGTAAATTTTCTGCATGATCCAATTTCGCCATTCCCTACCATGGATGGGGTGGCTCTGCACATATAAAGGAACACTCTGCACACACTATTGCAATGAATAGTAAAGGCTTGTGGGCAGGGGAGCTCTATGTGCATGCTGGAAAACCAAGAACTGCTTTGGTTTGCTGGATGAAGCGCCATACATAAAGCTGCAACTTGGCTGCCTTTCTCTTGATTTTCAGTAGTAAATTTATTGCATCCATAAAAACTGTATTTACAGAAAATATGATGACAAAACAATTTTTCTACCTATTACCCATTATGTAAACTATTAGCAAAGACAAAATTTTTTAAAGCAGACTTTAAATGTTCACTTATCAAATAACCTAAAGCTAGCTTTAAAAGTATGTGCTTTTAATAGCTAGGTCACCTTGTATTGATTTATATATGGTACCTAGTTGATCAATGTTAATATACTGTAATTAGAAAACATAAGCAGCTGCATAAATTTATCATCTTTTATCATGTCTGGATAGCTGCATGTAAATGCTGAACTTAACACTTCAGATTCTATTATGTATATGATAAGTTGCTCCAGAAGCAGTTAATGTTTTAGTAAATAAACACTACTCTCAATCTAATCTCCATAGCTCTGTCTGAAAGTACAGTTTCTCCTCCTTTTAACAGCAGTAGAAGTACTGTGTGGATGCATGAAAGAGTAAAGAAGGATTTTTTAAAAACTGTCCATAGAACATTTGCCCAAACACCTGGAGAAAAGCATCCCAAAAGCCTGTTCCTTTTAGGGCCTGATCCCCAAAGCCTGTGTATGCATATTTCAATACTTTTCTAACATCTCATCTCTATCCCTATTCATCTGATCCCTTTCAGGCTCATCTGATCCTTTTCTTCAAGTATGTGGAGCCTCCACCACCCTTTTCTCAACCTCAATTCCCTCCATACACTCCTCCCTACACTACATGGCCCAGCTTTCCATTCCTTTGGGCCCTCTTTGCTTTATATCTGCCTTTTCCATTACCCTTTTCCTCACACTCCTTTCCTCTTTCTTGTTGAACATCATGGCCCTAGACAAGCAAGATGGTATTATTGTAAAGGATTTGATTTCTTAGACCATGGTCTGTGCTTCCACAAAGAACAACTTTTGGCAACAGATGGGTTGATTTTTAGGACTCTTGCAAACTTTAAATTGAATCCTGCAAGAAAGGAAAACAGTATTTCAGAGATCAAAGAGACACCAAATACAGGGGACAATATTATCAGTGATGCAAAGAAAACTAGGTCTCTCATTGGGAGAATACCATAAGAAATTAAAACAGTATTTCAAAGGGCAAAGGGACACCACATAATGGGGACAGTAGCATCACTGATGTGGAGGAAACTGGGGCAGGAAATTACAATAATGAAGGAGCTGAAGGGAATGACCCATGATTTTAGACACTTCTGTGCTATTGTACAGAACTTGGGAAATAAACAGGATGAACATGAACTCTTAACAGAAGAAAAAGTGTTATTTTTTGAAGAGGCATTACTGAATCCTTATGGACTGAGAGACTTGACTTGAATGCAGTAACTGAAGAGTATTCCCTATTCAACAGGAATAGACCAAAGAGGAAGGGAGGTGGAGTAGCCAATATTTTAGAGAAAAGGAGTGCTAAAACTCAGAGTGTGCTTAGGCTTCCAGCTCTATGACTCTATGTTTTTAATTGTTTTTTAAATTTTGTTGTAAAGTTTGTAAAGTGTTTTTATCTTGTGAGCCACCTTGGGTTCCTTTCTGGTAGAAAAGTGGCATAAAAATGAAACGAAATAAATCAAAATAAATAAATGTTTATAGAGTCCACATCCTTCTTTCCTTCTCTCCTCTCTTTCCCTTTCTTCTTTTCCTCCCCCTTTTTCATCCTTCTCTGTCCATCACACAAATACATTCATTCCTTTATTCGGAGTCCTTCAAAACCTTCTAGAGCTGAGTATGAGAGAAAAAGCGGCTCTGTTAAAAATCAATAGGTAGAGTGGATTAAAATATACGGTGTGTAACGGTTAAGGGTGATGAAAAATAATAATATAAGAACACGAGTAAAATAGAAAAAGAACTGGAAATCAAATTATAATCCATAAAGGAGGTATAAGAAAGTCAAAAATAATAAGTATAATATTCAAAGTAAAGGAGGGGAAGTCATATTTTATGTTATTGTTTGTTGTGAAATGCAATGTATGTATGTAGGTATATGTAAGTTGTTTATTATTGTTTTTGTTTATATGTTTTGTGTGTTTTAGTAAATAATAAAATTTAAAAAAAAACCCTTCTAATGCTGAGATAATTTTGTGGTATCCCTACCTTATCTGCCATACTCCATGTGCCCCAGCCCACCAAGCCATTCCCTTTTATTTCTTTGTCTGCCAGGAGAGCAACACATTTGGAGTCTTCTTTCCTCATTTCATTTCCCCCCACAGTTGAGTAGCTTTTCTTTGCATGCCTTGTTATCCTTCATTTTTTTTCACTTTCTTTTAAACACCCCTTCTGTTTTCTGTTTTCCAAAAAGTTAATGCCAATGTAACAAAGACTCTGCATTTATCTTTTAAAGCAAATCAAAAAGCAAAGCAGCTTCATTTATATACCGCTTCATACCCCGCTATGGGGTGTCTGAGCAGTTTACAACTGTAAGCTCATTGCCCCCCAACCGTTGGGTACTCATTTTAGCGACCTCAGAAGGATGCAGGCCTGAGTCTAGCCTGAGCCCTGGCTAGTATTGAACTCACAACCTTGTAGTCTATGAGTGAGTGGCTGCAGTACAGGCATTTAACCACTGCGCCACCAGGAAACATATAGATAGCTCAATGTATGTTGATTGTATTAATTCAGCTTGAGGCTCTGATCACAATGAAAGTATGTCTCTAAATAAGCAAAATCCTTGATTGGGAGTTTGTTATTGCTCTGTGTGTGTGTTATTGTTGGGAAGAGATAAAACTAGTCCCTCTTTCAAAATGAAACTTTCACAAGTGAAGTATTTCTCTTGAGTAACTGGAGGAAGCATGCAGATTGCCATATGCAGATTGTCATGGGTTGCAGCAAACAGACATTATGCAGACTCTCAAGTGGAAATGTTCTCCATCTAGGAATGATGTCATACCAGATATTCACTTTCAAGTCAACTTCAACTTATGGTGATTTGGTGAATGCGAGAACTTTAAGAAATCCACTCATCAACTGCCTTGCTCAGATCTTGCAAGGTCAGGGCTGTTGCTTCCTTGATTGAATCAATCCACCTGAAATGGCCCCCAAATGTCTTTTTAAAAAATCGGGGGTTGAGGGACTTTGGTGGACTAGTGGGGACTTCAGGGGCCACAGAATAGGGACTGAAGCCACACTTTGCCCAACTTTGGCTTACAGCATCATTAACTGGGTACTCCTGCTGTGCAACCCCAGGTAAAAGAGATACTCTATGTATCATCACCAAGTGTGTTTCTATGCCTAACCCAGTGTCTTCCAGATGTTTTGTATTGCAACCCCTGCAATGACTGAGATTATGTGGCTATAGTCCAAAACATCTGAAGGATGGTTTTTGTGGGTTTTTCAGGCTGTGAGGCCATGTTCTAGAAGAATGTATTCCTGCATTTCACCTGCATCTGTGGCTGGCATCTTCAGAAGATGCCAACCACAGATGCAGCCAAAACGTCAGGAATACATTCTTCTAGAACACGACCTCACAGCCTGAAAAACCCACAAAAACCTAGGGATGCTGGCCATGAAAGCCTTTGACTTCACAACTGAAAGATGTTGTTTTTTTTGGGGGGGGGGGGGAACAGGCTGCCTATGCAGGAGGAATTCCTCTTCATTCTACTCTTAGACATTAATGCCAGGCAGGCAGCTTGTATACCACTAAGGACTGTATCAAACTCTGACACAAGCTGGGTGGCTTTATCATATTACAGATTTTACATGCTTGCAATTGACATAATTAGCATTTCCTGTCCATTAATGAGATAGATGTCAGACTGTGTTTGTTGACACATTACTATACTTGTACTTAGATGCATTTGATGGACACATCACCATATTTTTTAATCCTCACATAAAAAAATGCATGAGGCAACCCATTAATAATTGATAGAATTTTGAGTCTGGAGATTTGAAATACATAATGAAGCTGGACTTCCAACACAGTTGTTGCCAGTCCAATGACTTTGTAGGCACCTTAATGTCAAATTCTATTTTTACAATCTTGAGCTCTGGGAGCTTATATCTCTCTAATGGAAATTAAAGCTCCCTGTATTCCAATAACAGTTTAGCACTGCTTGCAGAGTTTGCATGTGGCTCAAATGTTGTACCCTACTTTGATATCAGTGTTTGATTAACATCCATGTTCTAGATCGGATAGGCAACCTTTCCCCTTTAAGGGCCGAGGGACTTCAGCTCCCAGAATCCCAGGAACTATTGGCCAACATGAGACTATTGGCCAACATGGCTGAGGCTTCTGGGAGCTGAAGCCCCTCGGCCCTTAAAGGGGAAAGGTTGCCTACCCCTGTTCTAGATCTTAAACATCAGTTGAGAGTGAGTTGCAATAATATGATTTTCCACGTTTTTGTTTTATGTTTTCAAGTAAGAGTAAGGAACAGCCCTACTGGGAAACTGGGAAGAAAGGAAGTTTGAATATTGGGGTGGGAGGTTCCCCCCCCCCATTTTTTTCAGTGAGTTTGTTGTATTAACCAATATGAATTCTTCAGTTGCACGGAGATATGGGAAGACACTTATTGGGACATTAAACAGGATCTCAAGGGGTAAGAAGGGAACATTACTTTTCATGAGATAATGGCAGTCTGACTTCATGAGCACATATAATTCATAGTGTGAGTCCTTTGAAGATAGGAATGATTCTCTAATCCCTCCAGTCCCCACTTCTGCTTCCTTGGCAAACTACCATTCATATACCATGTTTCCATGAAAATAAGACACTGTCTTATATTTATTTGGCCTCAAGAAGATGCACTATGGCTTATTTTGAGGCGATGTCTTATTTGTCCCAACTCCACCCTGATGCCGTGCGTCCATCCGCATGCCGCACGACATCAGGGCGCCCTCCTAGCACAGCATGCATACACACTGCACCAAAAGGTCAGCTCAAAGGCTGGCTCTTTGTCACCCCTAAAAGAATGGCTCAAAGGGCCTCTCCTTTCGGGGGCAGCAAAAACGAAGATCGTCGCCACAACCCTTTGAGCTGCAACCGCAGCTCTTTTCTGAGCTGCCTCTGGGAGCGGTGGATCCACGGCTCTTTGTTGCCCCCGAATGGCTCTATGCCTTATTTTCTGGGTGCGCCAAAGCTTAGAAATCCTGCTACGGCTTATTTTATGGGTATGTCTTATTTTGGGGAAAACACGGTAGAATCAGAATCGTAGAATCATAGAGTTGGAAGAGACCACAAGGGCCATCCAGTCCAACTCCCCTGCCATGCAGGAACTCAAACTTAAAGCATCCCCCACAGATGGCCATCCAGCCTCTGCTTAAAGACCTCCAAGGAAGGAGACTCCAACACACTCAGAGGGAGTGTGTTCCATTGTCGAAGAGCTCTTACTGTCAGGAAGCTCCTCCTAATGTTGAGGTAGAATCTCTTTTCCTGCAACTTGCATCCATTGTTCTGTGTTCTAGTCTCTGGAGCAGCAGAAAACAAGCTTGCTCCATCTTCAATGTGACAACCCTTCAAATACTTAAACAAGGCTATCATATCACCTCTTAACCATCTCTTCTCAAGGCTAAACATACCCAGCTTCCTAAAACTTTCCTCATAAGTCATGGTTTCCAGACCTTTCCCCATTTTGGTCGTCTCCTCTGGACACACTCCAGTTTGTCAACATCCTTTTTGAATTGTGGTATCCAGAACTGGGCACAATATTCCAGGTGAAGCCTGACCAAAGCAATATTCCAGGTGAAGCCTGACCAAAGCAGTAATAGAAGCACTATTACTTCCCTTTTATGCAGCTTAAAATCGCATTGGCCGTTTTAGCTGCAGCATCACACTATTGACTCATGTTCAACTTGTGGTCTACTGGGACTCCTAGATCCCTTTCACAAGTAGTCTTGTTAAGCTAGGTGTCCCCCATCCTATATCTATGCATTTCCTTTTTCCGCCCTCAGTACATTACATTTCTCTGTGTTGAAATTCATTTTGTTAGCTTTGGCCCAGCTTTCTAATGTATTAAGGTCATTTTGAATTTTCATCCTGTCCTCTGGGGTATTAGCTACTCCTCTAATTTGGTGTTATCTGCAAGTGGCCAACTGCATATGCTCTGTCACTGAAAACGGTGGATTTTTGTTTGCACCCCATTTTGAACTATTTTCTCTAATAGTAAATTTGGATGATGAATCCTGCCAAAAATGAAGCCAAAACTGAGCCACAGAGAAACAAGAGAGAGGTGTTAGGATACTCAAATGAACCTGCAGTTTCCAGAAGTACAAAAATCTTATAAATTCTAACTAGTCCAATGATGATTTATCAAATTCAGTAACCTAAAAATACTGAGCATTAATTGTGAGGGGAGAGATGGAAAACATATATGAGAGGCTGTCATGGACCAGTCTACCCTTGTCTCGTGAGGGTAGAATTCAAAGATATAGCCATGTTAGTCTGTAGAATCAGTATGTAGAGAGATCTTGTAGCACCTTTGAGACAAACTGAAATAACTTCTTTATTTCAGTTAGTCTCAAAGGTGCTACAAGATCTCTCTACATCCTTGTCTCGTGAGGGAAAGTGAAACTGGCCAAAAAGAGTGTTTGCAGTCCTTTGCCATAGAGCCCTTAATCCCTCCCCCAGGAAGTCTATCTGTTGCCACCAGTGGATGTCTTTATTTGTCAGGCTGTGTTCACCAACATATCCACCAATGGCACTACGTTTACACATTGGTGGGATTGCATGCTCCTTAGGGCATCCCATGTCAACAGGCTTTTCCTGAGGAGCCAAGCTAAATGTACCATACAGCTATTGGGCAGCAGCACTAGTGGAAGGTGACACTGGCAGATGATCTCTCAGAGAGAATGGAAGCAGGACCATAGCTAATGTTTGCTAGTACTGTGCAGAAGAAGGCACTGGTAAACCTCTTTTGGATGTCTTTAACCATGAAAACCCTATGATGAGGCAATCTAAAATGAAACAAGGGATAGTTCCAGATGATGAGACTCCCAGGTTGGATGGCGTTCAACGACCTACTGGGGTACAGCAGATGACAACTATAAGTAGCACTATGGCTAATGACACAACTGGACTCAAGCTGAAAAGACATTCAGCTGTTGATGTGCTCAGAGGCTAAAGGAAAGTCCAAAGCTCCACAGCATATATTATAGGGACATGGAATATGAGAACCATGAATTGGGGAAGCTATACATAGTAAAACAAGAAATAGAATGTGTAAACATTGTAGTACTTGGGGTGAGTGAGCTAAACTGGATAGGAATGAGACATTTTGAGTCAGATAATAAAAAATGTTTTACTCAGAGATAAAAATCTAACAAGAAATAGGGAGGCATTAATAGTGAAGAGAGATATAGCAAAAGCAGTCATAATGCAATATCTGACCAAATCATATCATTTGTATTCCTAAGCCTAGCTAGTTTATATGTATAATCTTGATTTCACTTACCATTCTATTCTCTACAAAACTTGTATTTTATAAGAGATTAATCTTAGTGTTAACCCCAAATATACTAATGGAAAACAACACAAAAGCATTGTCAATCCCGTATGTATCAATAAAATAACAAAAAATCACAATTCCTTTAAAGAAGCATACCTATTTGAGTTCCTTATGGCAGGCATCCTGCAGGAAAGAATCCTGAATAGAAAACTATGAATAAAAGGTTTCATATAGCAACACGTTCTTATAGGTCCCACCTGTCATTTTAGTTTTCTGATTGCTGAGGGTCTACATTGTTGGAATATGGATGGGATATACAGTCAAAACTGGAAATGTACAGATGTGTGAAAATCTCTTCTGAAAAAAGTTTCTAAGCTGGGAAAGAGTCTTCAGTTTGCAGGTGCAGTTTTCTGTAAACATACTTACACAGAACACAACAACAAGGTCACAGTGAGCCTGAGAACGGAAGAAGCTGAAAAGTAAACAATGAGCAAATCTTGTTGCTTGGGAACCCAAATCACATGATATATGACACACAGCATGTAGGCTGGGCTAAAGTTGTTCATCCAATGACTATGCATGTTACCACTCAAAAGGTGGAGTTTTGAGAGTTCCTTGTTCTATTTTACTACAACGCAGTTATGTTCCAGTGTTCATGTTTTCTGCCTTCAAAGATGAATGTATATAGTTTTCTTTTGTTTCTTTTGTTTTACAACTTACAATAAATCTTATTTTGAACTGCTGCTGTGTCTTCAAGCCTGAGAGGATGCATGGAGTTGCTACATTCCTGGATGGTGAGGAAAATGGCTGTGGAACAGCAGCCAGGCATTTCAGCAAATTAAACTCTGCTGCTCATTCACCATAAATCAACATACATCAGGTGCCATTTTGCCCTTAATTTCTCCCTGACACACGCACCAGTTCATCCAAAAGAAAAACCTAAGACATCTCCTTATGTTATTCACTTCTCTTTAAGCAGGGTCTTTTGACCCATAATTAAAGAATTAATATATGAACATTTTAAGCTTAAATAGCTTGTGACCAACATAGGGATTTTCATGTCATCAGATTTTCATGGCTGTCATACACAGAGCTTTGGAAAAGCTATTTTTGGCTCTACAATGGCCAGAAACTCCTACCAGCATGATCAGGGATTTCTGGGAGCTGTAGTCCAAAATGTAACTTTTCCAATCTCTACAGTAAACCGAGTGAGACATTTGCTTCATTTTTAAAGTTCCTGTGATTATATAATTGCTAGCTTGACAGCTGTAATAATTCTTCAGCAATATAGCTGATTCACTGAGAAGCACCTGGATAATGATTGATATTTTTAAATGCAGAATTGCAATAGGCCCATTTAATGGAAAATTGTGTGGGTGGGTGTACATTGATTTATGTTCTCAGTTGACTATCAGCTTAGCAGGGTGCACTGAGTACAATAACACAGAGGTAGGAGAGCCATGTTCGTATTCATTTTTGATGATACTGAAATTATGAAAAATTCAATGAACATATTTCCCCAAATCCACAGTGGAATGTTGTGAAATTTCCACATCAGCAATTCTGTTTGCTGAGGCAGAAAATTAGAGGGGTCCCCCCCCCCTTTCCATCTTGACTGAGAAGGAGCAGGTATTTCTCCCTAGAGTCACCCCCAGATTGTGTGTATGCACCAGTAACAGATGATGTAAAAGTAACATCCTGTGCACCAGCAGCAGAGGAGCCAACAGAGAGATGGCAAATTAAAGGCAGGTTTTATCTGTCACAACATTGCTCACTCAACGTCTGCCAAGATTTTCTGTGGGGAACAAATTTTATCTTGATTCAATGTAGCTTCCCTGGAAGCAGAATAAGCACCCTATCTTTCAAAGAATTCCATAGTGGACATATGGAGTCTCTTTATGTTCAGCTAGACAAGTAGACCCAGTTGAGATCACACTGTCAGTTAGCCTAAGATGTAACTCTGCATGATCACTGAAGGCAGTCCACCAAGGAGATGTAAACAACCATGCACATCCTGTTGGGCAGTATGCAAGCGAAAATAGCACTGTTAGTCTTGCTAAACAGTATTTGTGATCCCTTCTCTATTAGGCATCCAGTTACATTCCAACTGAGAGAACAGCACTATTGGGTTTGATGTAGGATTGTCACTTTTAATTTAGGCTGCATTTACACTTAAGAATTAATGCAGTTTGACACTCTTTCACTGACATGGGTCAATGCTGTGGAATTCTGGCATGTGTCGTTTTGTTAGATATTTAGCTTTTTCTCTCAGAGAGCTCTGCTGCTGCAACAAACTCCAAATCCCAGGATTCCAAGGATAGAGCCATGACAGTTAATGCAATGTCAAACTGCATTAATTAACTGCAGCCTTGGTTAATTAAAGCAGCCTTGGTTAATTAAAGAGTAGATTAGGGAACAAATAAGACAAAAATTTCTCTATAATGTACATGATCCCAAGGTTGTGCCAAAATCTCTATGTTGCAAGAGAAATTGCCCTGCCTGGGTGCTGCAAGGTTAATGGTGGCAATGTAAATTTCAATAGAATATGTAATATGTAATATAAAAAATCTGCTTATGAAAATACAAAGCGACTTTATTTTGACATAAACTTTTGGTCCAACTAGCCCAGCTTTTGCCTACAGCAGGCAGAGGCTCTCAAACGCCTCAGGACGATGTGTTTCCCCGTCATCGCTACTAGTGATCATTCTAACTTGAGATGGTAGGAGTTGTACCACAGACCTTCTGTGTGCAAACCATAGGTCCTGCCCTGCCTTTGAGCTATGGTCAGCAGGCCAAAAAAGATACTGTGAAGGAGGCTAGTGTGCCATAGGCTTCCTCTTCCTACTCCTCCCTCTCTCCTTTCTGTACTTGTTGCTTTTCACCATGATTCATACCAGTCATAGCCACCAACCTCAATGTGAAAAAGAAAAACAGTGAGCATGGGAGGGAAAGTAATGAGGAGGAATAAGAGAGCAAATAAAAATAGTATTTCTGTATCGCTACAATTGGACACGGTCCTGTATCCCTACGGTCGGACACGACTTATCCCTATGATCAGACACAACTTGACAACTTTGTCAACAGGAAATACCTTTGCCTTTACCTGTATTGGGGAAGTGTTATAAAATGAGGTTGAAAACTTCATTTTGCAATTGTGTGTGAAGGTTTTAAAAGCAATTTGGTATAATCAATATCGTGAGATTTCATCACTGGGATAAACATATGTATGACCCCACGTGTAGTTTGAACCATATATTAGACCTTACATGAAAAGAAATGGTTTTGTTTTCCTGTGGTTCCGCCCTAATTTCCATTTCAAAAGGAGTTGGTATGTCTTTCATGCTTGTAATCATTATGTCTGCCATGGAACTGGAGGTACAAGCAATTTGGTAACAAGTCACACCACTAGTGTTGATCAACAAGGTGGTTATTAAAAGACACCCCCACACACACACAAACACACACAACAAAACATTATCTACTAGTGCAGTGCCTAATACCTCATTGGGATCATGATGAAAAATCAATTTGTTAATGTCTAAACAATTTGAAAAGGCAGTGTTTTATTTGCTAAAAATAGAAGGGAGAAACTAACTAAGTACCAAGGTACTATATATCTGCATATCCCAATAAATGAAATCACTACTTAAACTTGATATTAAAATTATATTATACCATAACACCATGTGTTTTATTTGCCTCAAGAAAAACATATAGTTCATCAGAAAATAGTAGGATAGAACACCAGGTTATGCAACATACGTAATACAGTTGTCCCTCGCTGTTCATGGATTTAAGGTCTGCAGTCTTGTTCTTTGCGGGGAGGGACAACTGCCATACTTAAAATGGCTGCACATGCCCCCACACGCCCACCACAACCACACGCTCCATTAGTTTCAGTGGGGCTCAAATATTAACGAGCTGCCATTTTCATGGGGGGATCCGAAATTGATCCCCTGTGAATTGGTAGGGGCAACTGTACAGTAAATTTGCAGAAAAATGTCTTTACCAGGTACATGTCTTTTTCTGCATACCTTTTTGTATGTCAGTGCAAACTGGATGCAGATAGTACCGCCACAGAAAGTGCCTAAAATCAAAGCAAATTCTGGAAT
>CM034703.1:311608407-311623640 GCA_020142125.1 Phrynosoma platyrhinos
CTTTGGGTTTGGCCAGTTAACCAATTACAATCACAGCTACAAACTCAGTAGCTAAGTATCAGAGCTCATAATAGAGGCTGATTGATCTACTTTAAGTTCTCTAAACTTTCTCTAAACTCATCTAACCTTTAAATGTTTTGTGTGACCAAACTCACCACCAGTATATACAGTGGGCCCTGGATATCTGCTGAGTTTTGGTTCCAGGACCCCTCATGGATACCAAAATCTGTGGATGCTCAAGTCCCATTAAATACAGTGGCATAATAAAATGGTCCCCTTTATATAAAATGACAAAATCAAAGTTTGCTTTCAGGAATGTATATATATATTTAATATTTTCAAGCCGTGGATGCTTGAATCCATGGATATGGAGGGCTGACTGTGTATATACACACACACACACCTAGCAATGTGATATTTAATATACAAAAATGGAATATTAACCTAAACTAATGGACTATGTGGTTGGCCTCACAGGCTGCATCCGCACTGCAAAAATAATGCAGTTTGACACTGCTTTAGCTTCCATGGCCCACTGCTATGGGATCCTGGGATTTGTGGTTTGTTGTAACACCACAGGTCTGTGACAAGGAAGGTTAAGTACCTTATAAAACTACAAATCCCAGAATTCCAAAACTTTGAGTCATTGCAGCTAAAGCGGTGTCAGACTGCATTATTTTTGCAGTGCGGATACAGCTACAATCCAAGCAGATCATAGAGCTTGGACCACTCTGTGCCTGTGCTGCTCTGGACCATCAGAATCCTGTAGTACTGGGCTGCCATTTTTATGAAGAGGAAAAAAACCATAGACTTCAGACACAATGTAGATTGTGACAGAAATACAGACAAATACAGTCAAGACCCAAAAGAGGTGTTTGGAAGTAACCCATCATAAGTAGTAAAGAGCCGATGCAGACAGCCCCTAAGGGGCGGCTCTGTGCTGCCCCAGGAGTGCCGGATTGGGGCCACAGCAACCATACGCCATGGTCCCGATCCTGCTTTTTGTAGCTCCAAAAAGAGCTGCCAAATGCCACTCCTTTTTTGGGTGGCAAAAAGCCGCCCTTAGCGTCCCTTTGGTGCAGCATGTCTACACACTGCGCCAACAGGGCGCCCTGATGGCATGCACTGTGCGGTTGGGCACACGGCATAACAGCAGCATCGGGGCGGCCGGTGTGCGGTCACCCCGCCCCAACTCCACCCCCATGCCAACCCTTTTGGCCAGTCTGCATCGGCCCAAAGTTACCTGTAATGTGCTACTTGGGAGCCTTACAAGGGCATAACAATGTTCTATTTGCCTAATACCATAAGGCACTTAGTAGTGCTGTTAATTTTTTTTTTTAACATTCACAGGTGTGTTTTTTTCTGGTTCTTTTTGGAAGGCCTGTTAAGGAAATTGTTTTCAAATTTTAGGCCATTTTTAACTTATTTATTTATTTAAAGTATTTCCATATCGCCTCCAAGCCCACATGTGAACAACACATTGGATTTTGCAAAAAAAAAAAAAGCAAACGAAACCCAAAAGTTTCAACAAGTAACTTAACAAATAACAGGGGAAATAAGTCACTAGTAACAGTAATTGATTATTTTCTTTAAATTTTGTCACAGTGATAGCAGTTCCTTTTTTTTAAAAGTAATTTTTCAACAACCAAACAGCAACAATCAAACCAAAGCCTCTCTTCCTGCTTTCTCTCCTCCGCACTTTCACCAGTCCCACTGCTCTGATGATTACAAAGGGGTCCTACTGCTGTCCTCCCTGTACAAAGAACCTGATGCAAAAGCTCAGTATATCTCAGTTGTGTACTTTGGCTACTCTGCTCTCTGGAATGAAGCCATTTCAGTGATTTATTCCTTAATATAGATGGTGCTCCTCAAATTGGGAATCTTTTCATGGCTGTGTGAATTTGTAATCTCTCATGACAGCAGAATAGCTGTCAAGGCAGGACCTTGCTTTGAGGGATCTCACAATACTTTATGTTAAGGGCTCTAAACATGCCAAAGGGAATGGAATAGTAATCCTTGAGTTAAAGACACATTCAATATACATTTCTGGTAGGGGCCTGAGAAAATTCTTATTGTTGCTTCATAAAATCCTATTTTTTCCTCCATCCGCACTGCAGTTCCCACAAATATCGTAGCTGAAGAGGTGGGCCTTAGAAACCACTTAATATGACATGTAGGATTTTATTCTACTAACTTGCCTTCAGAATGACAATTGATACTTTTGATTTGGACAATTGCCATAAGAATTTTCTGTTACGTTTTTCTCTTTACATTTTCTCTTTTAAAGAATTTCATTTTCAGTTATTTTGCGTGGAAAACATCACTTAAAACACTGAAAAAGAAAAGAGCATGCGGAGTTAAACTGGCCTATAGAACTCATTGCCATTGAACGTAATTGCCAGTTGGATTCAAAATAGGGCTGAAAATATTTTTAAAGATAAGTGTAGTGATTTGCATTTGTATGAAGAGCTCAGTCTTCATGTTCTCTTTGCTTATATGTATTGTATTTTTTTCTCTCTGCAAAAGTCAGGATGGCACATACCTTGGCTTGCCAAAAACACAAAGTAGTTGGACTTCATCTTGTAAATCTTTCTTGTAACTTCATGCTGCAGATACTTGATAACATCTGGCATTGAGCAAAATTTTGAACTAGACCCAGCAGGCTATGGACCAGTTATTATATAGTAAATGCTGAATTTGACCCACTGAATAGGAAATTGTACTTTGTACTTTGACCTGGTTTCACATTGCCTTGCTAAAAATAGCTTTGTAACACAGTACTTCCAATTGCAGGGAAATGGCCAAAAGCACCCCTCTAGAGCAATGTTTCCCAAATATTGATTTTCCAAATTTTTGGACTACAGTTCTCAAAATTCCTGACTTTTGGCTAGGCTAGCTAGGTCCTCTGGGAGTTAAAGTTTCAAACATCTGGATAACCAAAGTTTGGGAAACACTGGTCTAGAGGCTTAATGAGCAAAACTGGTTTCGCTAGAGGCTTAGAGAACACTGTTGGTTGTTTTGGGACCAAAAAAATGGACCCTACCATTTTGTGGAGTTTGGGCTGTAAAGGTGAAGAAGGGTCCTGTAAAAGTAAAGGGGCTGATTCGGTGATTCCCAAACTTTGGTTCTCCAGATTTTTGGACTTCAGCTCCCAGAATTCCTGAGAATTGCCCAAGCTGGATAGGGCTTCTGGGAGTTGATGTCCAAAATATCTGGAGGATCAAAGTTTGGGAACCATCGGGCTAATTCATCCCAACACCAAACAATTATCTACTCTTGTCTCCTCTGAGCACAACTGCACCTGGATCCATCCCATAGTAAAGTGCTAACTCGAGCCATTAAAATCAGTGAGACACTTATTCATACCATGAGTATCTTAAGCTCCTTTGATCTCAGACAGTCAACTGTGAGCAAACTACAACTGGATCTTGGCCTCTGAATCATATGAATGTTTTCTATGATGCAGAGGTCAATAGGATCAAGCCATACAACACCATAAATCTAAGAACTTTCACATCAGCGTTTGGTGGGTTACAGCTGCAATGGAAACTGCAATACAAAAACCAGCTGCCAGCAAAAGAAGGTTGATGCCTCTTAAATCACAGACCCTCAAAGACTTGGAGATAACAAAATCAAGTTATCAGCCCAGAAAACCTGTGGTTGTTTACTACTGGCACAGAATATCCTTGTCAACTTTTATATGCATCTCTAATGACATCCTAAAACAAGAACAAAAAAAAAAATCAATTTTGTTGTTCATGCTAATAAAAGATCTCTGTGATATCCTTTATTTGGGACATAACTCATGCCAAATGCAGGAAAGGCCCACTTTTTCCATTTTAGAAGCCTCTCTGTTTGTGAAATGTCTGTTTTCAAATATATTTTTTCTTGACTGAGAAATATGTGTAGGTCTGAACAGATGTAATGGTTTAAAAATTATTTTTGCTGCCTTCGGGGGGTTCCTAAAAAACCCTTTCTTTTGTTGTGATTATCATATTTATTCTTTTTTCTTTCTTGCCTAAGAATTACTTTCCCAGATCAGAATAAAAAGCTCCATGAACTCAAGGATTTTAGTTTCTAACATTGGGCTACTTGACACCACTGGGCACTAATAAGCAGAGTATGAAGGTAATGTTCTTTCTTGCTCCTTGTAGCATCCAGAAGCATGCCGTGGAGTTGTTCATCTCTTTCAGATGTTATATTCTATTTCAGTGGGCAGAGTGCAACCTGCAAGCTGTTTGTGGCCCCTGGGCCCCACTTCTGTAGCCCCTGAAGCCCTCCACCATTGTCCCAAAGCCTCAGGGTTTTTAGGTAACTTTTGCCTGATAACCATACAGAAAATCCCCCAAAATACACAAAAGAAGTATAATGCCTAGACTGAGGGAAGTAATAGTACTGCTCCATTCTGCTTTGGTCAGGCCTCACCTGGAATACTGTGTCCAGTTCTGGGCATCACCATTCAGAAAGGATGTTTTTTTAAGAAGCTGGAAGGGTGCCCAGAGGCGGGCAACCAAAATGGTGAAGGGTCTGGAAGCCATGCTCTATGAAGAGGCAACTATGGGTCTTTGTAGACTGCCAGAAATAGTGCAAATTGAGTCCACTTTTAGGGTTAGGGTTAGTTCTAGGGAATCATGGCAATAGTTTTTTTTTCTGGGACATTGAGCCTTCTCTGTCAGAGAGCTCTGGTGCCACAATAAACTACAGTCCCCATGATTCCCTAACCCTAATCCTTAAAGTGGATTCAATTTGCACTATTTCTGGCAGTCTGCAACCCCCCTTAGAGAGCTAGGTATGTTTAGCCTGGATAAGCGAAGGTTAAGAGGTGATATGATAGCCCTGTTTAAATATTTTAAAGTCTTTGGGAGAATGAATTCTTCACTGTACTGTATGTGGTTGTTGCCTTGATTTTGTTGTTGCCATCTTCATTTTCTCATCAGTTGTCACTGGTCTTTTGTGGTCTGTCTTTTCTCATTTGCACCTCACTCCTCCCATGGCAGGTGAACATTTACAAGTTTAATGTTTCTTATTTAAAAAAAAAAAACCCTCCACAATTTGTGGGGGAGAAACGGAATAGGAAGGAGGCCAGATTAAACCCACCACTCTGGCCAACTGACTTTCTTCATGCACGGGGTTTCATTCATAACAAGCAAACATGCATTCTAAAACGTATGTACAGTAGCTGCCTGAAATATTAGAATATATTTGAGTCCTTTGAATGTAAACAATATGTGTCTGTCAAGGCAGTCTTTAAAATCTGTATCCTAGTCCAACTCTTTATCTACTGGACTCTCCTACTCTCATTCTTTTATTATACAGAAAAAAAGCAAGAAAAAAGCAATAGACCTCTTCAAGGGATTCCTTCTGAGTTGATTTTGGCACCTTGATATTCCAAGCAGTGTATGCTGCCTGCCAGGCTCCTGAATTGCACAAGCTGGGAAGACTGTTGGTACTCAGCGGTCCTCCTTTTTGTTCACTGAACTCTGACCCCCTAGAAATAGTTTCAGGAAAGACCCTGGGCAGAGTATCGGTTGAATAGGGTGATGTGGGCTTTCAAAAGCTTGAATGTTCAGCTGAGATGTTAGTGCTAGTCAACTGGAGTTCATAAATGTTCAGTGGTGTCATCCAACAGATTCAGAGCAGTTGAGCTTTCAGTCTTTTGTGTCACAGCATCTTTCCAAAGACCAGTACTTGTTTATTAATCTCTTCCCTATATTTTTTGCCATTGTTAATGATTAAAAAATATAGTTGGGGGTCAAAGTATGAAGTCCTTTCTTGAACTGAAAAGGCACACTAGGAACTTATAGTGCAAAGTATCTATGTTCAGTCAGTATCCACCTTATAAAACTATCTAATATGGATATGTTTTTTTTTTCATTGTGCCAGAGACTGGTATCATGTTTTTGCCTGCTGCCAACAGTTGTTTTTTTCTTTCTGGAAACTGTCCAGGGACCAGCAGCAGTTGGCATCTAGAACAGTGCTGGTCTATGGACCACCACTTTGAGTAGCACTGCTCCATGTAGCTGTATGATCCCAGCTGTAAAATACATCTTGAACACTGCAAAGCCACTACTGTTGACATAACAGGCCATTACGTTGAGCCAACAGAGCATACAATGCAGTTACTTTGTACTGTCATTCTGAGAAAGAGGTAAACACTTACAATGAAATGTGGAATATAGTCGCATTCGACTGAGAATTATTATTTGCTCTCACATTATTATCCATCATCTACCTTACCTTTTTTTTTTAGCAGTTCTAGAAAGACTTTTTTGTGAAATAGGCTCGTAGCTCACAGGCTCATAGCATTCTGCCACAGCTTTAAAATGGGATGATCTCAGTAAATGCTGGGAGCTGCTAGCCAGAATTCTAAGTTTCTTGGTGACTTCGTCTCAGTTCACTGTCTTTGTTGCTCTGAGTTATGCCATAAAATGTAGTAGAGTGCTGGACCTTTATCACTTGAATCTGGGTAGCAATAGCAATAAATAGCAGGTTTATAATAATGTTTCTTAATTGTTGTTGTTGTTGTTAGCAACAGCAACATCAAGATTTGGAGTTTATGTGTTTATTTGTTTGTTTTGGATAGATCATGTTATGTAATGTATTACAAGCTCAGACTTGGAGCAGGCAAGAGCCTCTGACTAAATTAAATGTAATGCTTCGTTACTCAAATGAACAACTGGGTGATGAATAACTCTTCTTTTCCCTCTTCTTTTCCCTGTTATCACTTGGATCCATTGCCACATTGGTGACCATTGTATTTCATTCTGAACAGCATATCAATAAATGTGGTGGATTTCATACATGCATTCATGGCATCAATAGAAATATGAGACTTGGATGCAGGATGCTTTTCACATGCACTGGGAGTTTGAATGGGATGACAATTTTCCATTTCTAGTACTGCTGCTTCCATTGGACATATTGCTTCCAGAACTGTAATTAGAGCAAAAGAATGGAGGCTTGCTTTGAATGTAACATCATCTACGTTGCAATATAAGATATTGGTACTCTCTCTGGTAATCCAAACATGAGTGGGTCATGAACTAAGCACAGGGGATCTCTGCATAATTCAGAAGCTGCCACCAGGTCGGAAACAACCTAGATGTTCATGAGGGCTATCAAGAATAGCCAGTGTATCATCATCATCATCATCATCATCATCATCATCATCATAGCTAATATTGCCAAATAATAGAGCCAAAGCAACTTCAGGTATAGAGCTGGCCCGCCCAACAACTTACAGTGCCTTAGATCCATCCACAGGCATGACTTTGCCTTGGTTAAAGATCTATAATATGGGATGGGGTAGTTATTATTAGATTGCAAAAAGGAAATAATTATTTGGTATATGAAGAAATTAATTTTTAATTCCATTTCATGATATATATTTTTTGTACTGACCTTTTTTTGTACAGTTGCCTTGACTGCTTCTCCCAAGAAGTGTTTGGTTGTTTTGTTTTGGTAGAACAAATCAACTCATCCTTTTGTTGCTTTCCAAATAAAATTTAGAAGACATGTAGCTAAAATTCCAATTTAATGCATTTTAGAATTAAAAATTATTGGAGTATTAAATCAATACTGACAGGCTTTTTGTGCTTAGAATTTCTTAGAATGACTGTTTTTGTATTGTTTTGTATCAGGAGTGAGGAAATGTGCCCTGCAGGGTATATGTACACACACACACCCCAAAGCATTCTTCCCCAAGAGTCCCATATACCCCTGGTGGCGCAGTGGTTAAATGCCTGTACTGCAGCCACTCACTCATAGACCACAAGGTTGCGAGTTCAATACTAGCCAGGGCTCAGGCTAGACTCAGGCCTGCATCCTTCCGAGGTCGCTAAAAGGAGTACCCAGCTGTTGGGGGGCAATCAGCTCACAGTTGTAAACCGCTTAGACATCCCATGCACGATATGAAGCGGTATATAAATAAAGCTGCTTTGCTTGCTTTGCTTTGCAAATATTTAGATGTAAAAAAAAATAATACTTTGCTGCTCAAATGGTCAATAATACCACAAACCTAGGGGATGTGCCATGTACTTGTCATCCCCACCCCACCCCACCCACCCCAGCTTCTGCTGAGTAGGATGGTCCTCCTTGAGGGTACCTATCTGAGATGCTACCACCCAATTAGTTTAACTGTCCTTTCGCTCAGTGGGAAGTTACTAAGAGAATTTGTGTTGTGCTTTCCACCTGACTGCAGGGCAAACACACACAAACCAAGCAAAAGGCATGTGAAAAGTAGAAAGGAAGGAGTCTTTAAAAGAAGCTTTATTCTAAACATTAATCTTTGGAGTTAATCACACGTGGAAAAATTGGAAGTTTAAAATGGTAAGAACCCATTATTAACTCACAATTGTGCAAATGGTTTTCACACGCAAAGCACTGTTATCCCGTGCAGAATCCGAGATTAACCCACACTTGCGTGCGAATGTGTGAACGGAGGGCCAAATGTGCCTCCATCCTGATAATGATTAAAGCGTGCATATCCTGCAAAAGCGAGCAAATGATTTTCACACATAGACTGTGACAAATCTCTCCGTGTGTGTGTGTCCCTACTTTCCCTCAGCAGCTGTTTCTTTAAGAGCCCTGGTTATGGGGAAAAGGCTGAAGCACATACACATGAAAGAGCGAGGGGGAACTCAGCCTTTTCTCAATCTCGCTTGCTCTGCCCCTGCCTTTTCCTCAGTAGCTGTTTCTTTAAGAGCTCTGGCTAGGAGGAATGGCTGAAGTGATCCCCAAACGGTGCCCTTTAAGGGATTTTGGACTTCAGCTCCCAGAAGCCTCAGCCATGTTGGCCAGTAGTCTGGGATTCTCAGAGCTGAAGTCCAAAATCCTTAAAAGGGGACAGTTTAGGGATCGCTGTAGCTCTGGCATTCATTCACTCTCCTCTCTCTCTCTATCTATCTATCTATCTATTTGCCCTTGCATCAGCTGTTTGTTTTAAGAGCCCTGGCTACGAAGAAGGGTGGGTATGTATTTTAAGAGCTTTATAAGCAGTATTACGGTATTGACCTGTATTGCCCCACAGCACTGGAAGTAAACTCACCCCCAAAGAACCATGGGAAATCTGGCAACAAACACAAAAATGGAGAATCCCATTAATAAACCTCAAGTACCCTTCACACTACAGCAGTTGCACAAAAAAGTGATATCGTGAATGAAACGGAAATGAATTCACAATGTTTTCCTGAAAATGCCTATTTGCTGGTTCATGTCACTTTCTTGTCAGATTCTATGTCAGGGGTAGGCAACCTTTCCCCTTTAAGGGCCGAGGGACTTCAACTCCCAGAACCCCAGGAGCTATTGGCCAACATGGGACTATTGGCCAACATGACTGAGGCTTCTGGGAGCTGAAGTCCCTCGGCCCTTAAAGGGGAAACATTGCCTACCCCTGTTCTAGGTGGTTTGTGCACAACATCATGTGAAAACCATTCACGCATTTGCTTCTAATACGCTGGATAATCACAGGTTCTTGCCCGTATAAACTTCCATTTTTTCCCATGATAAACTCCTATGTTAGCAAAAGACTATCTCTTACATGAAAGACACCTCCCTTCAGGCACACTTGGAAGATGTTACAAAGCTTCAGAATAGTCTAAGTCATATTCAGCCAAGTTCACAAAAATAGAGATAAGCCCTAAGGTGTCTAGCTCCACATTTCAACCTGTTCTACTCACAAACAGAAGGCCTTGGATCCTGGATGTCCCAGGGACAGATTGGAAATCTGGGCTGTGTTGTCCAGCCTCATTCAAATGGTGCTGCTATCTATATCTCTGTGTTTGGGGGCCCTTTGTCCCATATCCCTGATGGGGCTTTTTTCCCCTTGTAGGATAGGAGTAAAAATAGGGGTGGAGCCCTCCTGATTTTTGCAGAGGAAGCCAATGCAGTTTTTCAATCCCTTGCAGTTACCCAGCCCTGTCTTAAGCCATTCCAAAACTTTCAAAACTAAAAAATAAATCAAATTGAACTTGGCTGGACTTTTTACTGCCACACACGTACCACTTTTACCAAGGTGCAAAGAACACTTTTCCTCTTTTGCTGCCAACACATTTCATTACAAGCTGCTTTTGAAATTCCCTCATGGACAGACAGCCTGCTGTGCAAAACAAATGGCACTGATGTAGTGAATGCAACTAGGCAGATCTCACCTCCCGTTTGTGTGATTATTATTGGTAAAGTTACATCCAATCTCATCTTGCCCAACAGGTGAAACTGCTGGGTTCTCTGCTTTATTTTAATCTTAGAAATAACCAGCAGAACAATACACTGCAGTGCTGAACGCTTCTGTTCTAGCCGGGTGCCAGTCAGTCATGCTGTTTTCCATTTCATTTCCTTTTCCACCATTTGTCTATTTTCCATAATTCCCCCAAGAAATGCCCATCTTCCTGTGGCCACTGAGCATGCTTATTGGGCTATGGTTGGGGAGACAAGGTCTCCCCTAACATTTTCTACTCTTCTAGGGGTTTGGATGTTGGACTTGGGCACTGGGAGACCAGCTCTGTCATGGAAACCCACTGAGTGACCTTGGGGAAGTCACACTCTCTCAGCCTCAAAGGATGGGAATGGCAAACCCTCTGAAGAAACTTGCCAAGAAAAACCCATGATTAGGGTTGCCTTAGGATCACCATAAGTCAGAAATGACTTGAAGGCACACAACAGTAACTGCAAAACATACTAGTATCTCTGTTCTGTTCCAGTGACCTTGTTTTCATCCACACTCCTATGAACAGTCAGCAGCTGTGTTTGCTACCAAAAAGAGTAATCTGACAGATAAACCTCATTTACTGTCTTTGTTGGGCTCATTCAAAGATTACATTTTTAAAACAAATTATGAGAGCTGCACAATTCTAGCTGAGCTTACTTTGGCCATTCAAGGTGATGAAGGGACAAAGACACTCCCAAAGATAGGGGTGAGGGGAACAAGAGTGAAATGGTGAAGGGTGTGGGTTGCGACTTACTTTACTCTTAACATTGAGATGGCTTTTGTGTTTTAAACTTTTTCAAAAGCCCTTGCTCCTTCTCAGAGGACAGTCTTGTGCTACTCCTGCCAGCAGCTATTTGAAGCTAGTATTCATTGCCATTGCAAGAAGCATGCTTGAACCAAGACTCTGGGTAGAGAAAGGCTCATTCTGTTATGTGTGGGTGGAAGCCTTTCTTTTAAAAGAAGGAAAATCAGCTATGTTGTAAAGGTATCAGCAAGGTAATTGCCAAAATCTCAAGCCCCCTCAGTGCCATTTCACCGAAGTCTGTCCACCCAACTCCAAAAGCACCAGGAAATGCCACCCCCACATACCCGGTACATGAGAGATGGATGTATTTATTTTATTTATTGACATATTTATATCATACCCTTTATCCAGAGATCTCAGGGAGGCTTAGAGTAAAACCAATCTGACACATTTAAAGCAGTGTAAACAGTGAAAAGGATTTGAAAAGGCTAAAACCATATTAAACCATTGAACAAGTTTACATGGCAGATTAAAACAGATTAAATAGTTTAAAAGGATTTAAAAATATGCACACTTGCTGGTTTGTGCAAAACCAACTATATCTGTGTAAATCCAATGCATCTCGGACCGTGCAAGATGGCTTTTGGCACACAGTTACCATTTTGAGCCTTAGCCAACAGTGTTACCTCCATTTATGGAATTCCTAGTATGACCATGCAACATGACCCTCACTTTGCCTGGGAAGTAGAGGTATTGGTAAGAAGGAACCAAGCAACCCGGGTTGTGCACAGCTCTGAACTGTAGTGGATCTTTATTTAATTGTTAAAAATTGATGATAACTCTCCTTCCACAATTAGGGTGAGACACTTGTCCAACTCCTCCATCATTGCTCATTTCCTGGGAAAAGCCATGGTTTGCTAGTTGCTACATTACTTCAGTAGAGAAATGTTGCCCGGGCTTCTTAGCACATAGAACAACTGGTTAATAGGTACTATAGTTATTTGTAATATGTTGCCTCCAAGCTCTGAAGATCCCCTGAATGTCCTACAATGTGGGCTTCTCAAGGGCATCTGCTTGGTTACCCTTGGGAAAGAGAATTCTGAAGTAGAGGAATCTTTCATGTTACCTGTCAAAGCAAGTCTTCTTTTACAGTTTTCAAAGCATTCCATTGTGTTCTTCACTTTCTGGTTTTGAACAACCTGCTAATACAGTGGTTTTTACTTAACTGGCATGGATCTCTTCAGTCATGAATAAAGCAAAAATGTGAAGGTCTTGCAGTCATCTCAGAACATTATACCTCCTCACCTGCTGTTTTCCTAGTTCAAATGAAAATGAATGGACTTTTCATTTCTTTTTAGGTGAAGGTGACATCGGGGGTGAAGAAGATGAAGTTCTCACTCTCTTATACGACCCATGCCTAAACTGTTATTTTGATCCTGAAACTGGCAAGTACTATGAGCTGGCATAGTCATTTGCAAGGACAAGGAGCATGACCCCTCTTCAGAACTCTCCCAGCACTTGGGTCTTTAAAAAACACTCCCTTAAAACTAACATTTTTTTCCTATTATGTGCTCCAGAATCCTGTTGCTCAAAAGTACTGCATTATCTTACAGAGTTTGTTTGTTTGTTTGTTTAAAAAAAAAAGATGTGTGGTGTGTTTTAACAGATTGCTCTTGCAGGCTTTCCCAGTTTGTATACATATTTTCTGAGCCAGCCGATGTTATGTCAAATGTGGAAAGTTCTTGTATGTGAACAAATTAGGCTGAATCAAAAATGTTTGCCAAATTAATCTGAATTACTGTGTGATGATTTCCCCCCATCCATGTACTTTTTCTGTCATCTCCAATCATTTAAATAGATGCACTGCCATCTTTGCACTCGGAAAATACTATGTGATGTTCAAAGGGAAGTGTTCCATGAACTGCCTTTTCTCTTTTTTATTACTGGATAAAGCAATGTTTCTTTTTCTTTTTATAAAAATCTCAAATGGTATTTTTCAAGGGGGTGTGAACTGTCAGGTAGCTTTATGATGTTTTTGACAAGCTTCATAAACCTTGCAAAAACATATATGCTGTTTTTTCATAATAGATTAATTAGTGCATGCCCCTGCATACACCAGTGAATATTGGAATCATAAAAGGTAAAGGGTAAAGGTAGTTCCTTGACATGAATGTCTAGTCATAGGGGGCTGTGGGAGGTGATGTTCATCTCCGTTACTAAATTGAAGAGCCAACGTTGTCCGAGGACTGCTCTGGTGGTCATGTAACCAGCATGACTGCACTGAACACTGTTACCTTTCCACTGAAGTGGTTCCTATTTATCTACTTGTATTTGCATGCTTTCAGACTGCTAGGTTGGTAGAAGTTGGGACTAGTGATGGGAGCTCACCCCATCATGTGTCTCTCAAGCCTCGAACTGCCAACCTTCCGATCTTCCAATCATCAGAATGATGTTCATCTCCACTGAACCACTGAACCACCTCACTTAGCACAAAATACAGAAATTGTGGGGAGGGGAGGAAAATATGTAGTGTGTGGAGGAGTTTCCTTCTTTGGAGGTTTTCAGAGAGAGGCTGGATGGCCATCTGTCAGGGGTGCTTTGATTCCATGTTCCTACATGGCAGGGGTTGGACTGGATGGCCCTTGTGGTTTCTTCCAACTCTATGGGCCTAAGCAGACTAGCAGAAATAGTGCACATTAAATTGAGGCACTGCCCTGGCTCAGTGCTAGGGAATCATGGGAATTGTATTTTTTTCTGAGACATTGAGCCTTCTCTGTCAGAGAGCTCTGGTGCCACAATAAATTACAGTTCCCATGATTCCCTAGCACTGAGCCAGGGCAGTGCCTCAATTTAATGTGCACTATTTCTGCTAGTCTGCTTAGGCCCTATGATTCTATATCCATGCACTTGCTAGACCTAACACAAGGAAAGCATAATCAGATAGGCTTCCATTGTCCAGAGCTCACAGATCCATGCATTTGTCTTATGTACCAGCACCTGACAGAGAAGTGTCACTGTAAGATCAGTTCTCTTGCTCATCCAGCAGTGTCTTGAGAATAGTTTTAAAGGTTCTTTATTTACTTCTATTGACGCACCTAAGCAAAGCAAACGCAGGAAGTACCTGGATAGGACACCAGATGAATGTAGCATCCGGTATGCTACATCTGATCTGAAGAGCAGATCCCAAATGACCAAGTGGGCTTGATACTAGATGACAGCATAACTGTGATCCTAGTATCATTTATGCTCATGGTGATGCTCTGCACACCACACTGCAGCTGCTGGCCAGAGTAGGGCCTGCTGCTCAGGTCACCCACAGGCACAGTACAGAAGCCTGCTGGCTCAGCCCAGGCAAAGCTGCAGAGGTGGGCAGCAGGGGGGCAGGAGCAAGGAGTGGCCCTTCAAAAGGGTAGGTGATGCCAAGAGAAGGGTGGAAGTGAGAATCATAGAGTTGGAAGAGACCACAAGGGCCACCCAGTCCAACCCCCTGCCATGCAGGAACTCCCAATCAAAGCATCCCTGGCAGATGGCCATCCAGCCTCTGTTTAAAGAACTCCAAAGAAGGAGACTCCACCACTCTCCGAGGGAGTGTGCTCCACTGTCAAACAGCTCTCACTGTCAGGAAGTGCCTCCTGATGTTGAGGTGGAATCTCTTTTCCTGTAGCTTGCATCCATTGTTCCAAGTCCTATTCTCTGGAGAAGAAAGAAGGTGTGAGCAAGGAGGAGAGCCAAGTCACAAGAGAAAGTGGAATTGATGCCAAAGGCCAAGCCAATGAGAGATGTGTTGAGCCTGACAGCTGCCAGAAAGTTAGGATGGGCATGCTAGCAGAGGCGCCTGTACCTGAAGAGCTCCCTCTGGATCTTTCTTTGCATCTCAGAGAGGACACACCGGAGAGGTGGGAGAAGTCCTTCACATTGCTAGTTGACTTCCTACCCCAAACGCAGGTGGAATGTGAGTGGGAAAAGCCAGAAGGTGAGGGAGATTGTTGGCAAGAGTAGCTGGCTATTATGAGTAACAGGGTATGGTCAGGTTTTTGTTTTGTTTTGTTTTTTGGTTTGTTTGTTTGTTTGTGTTTGTATTTTGTTTTGTGTTTTTTGCTTTGCTTGCCAGTACCAGATGAAGACAAGTGAAAGGGGCTGCATCACACCTCAGATATCCATAACGATGCCAGGTCATGCTTCCCTGTCAACATCTCAAAACTGAGCCTATGCCAATTCATATTCTCAAAGGCTGGTCACCTTGTCCGTATATTTAGATGACCATTTAGAATCATAGAATCATAG
>CM034703.1:311623740-311643906 GCA_020142125.1 Phrynosoma platyrhinos
AAAACTTACCCTCTCAAGATGGCTCCCTGGAAACTGCTTTCTTTAGCCATCCTTTGAGCCAGATCCTGTGCATCCTTAACACCTTAGCTGCCAGAATGTAATTCATATTTATCATCTCATTGGACACATTCTTAACACCTGATTGAAACAGATTCAGGCTACATTTACCATCCGTGTGCACCGAGCTGGGTTTGGGGTAGAGAAGAGGCATGCTTCCAAGCACCATTTTATTCTTTATCATACAGTAAAGCAAGCATTCTGCAGATCCCCTTCCCACATGGGTGGATTATAGCTTCGTTTCAGTAATATATCTGGAGTTTTCTTATAATAATAGTGCTACATACATGTTATATCCTATCTTTGCTTTTATTTTTCTACACAAGGACTAGGGAACTTCCAGCTTTCTAGTTGCTGATGTGACATTAGTGATATACACATCGTGCCTCAATATGGGTCAGGCTGTTTAGGACTGATGGGAATTACAGTTCAGCAACATCTACAGGTCACCAGTTTCTCCCCACAGCATTACATTACATAGGAATTAGTCAGATTCCAGTATAGTCCCAAAAGAGTATCTCAACCTGTAATGGGAAAGGAAAGTAAGACTGTGGTCAAAATTCAGTTGTTGCCATCTTCTAAAGGCATGTATGTAGGTGTGCTTTTCTCAGTTAAGCTTGCTATATTTCACAAATGGAGCCTTTGTCTGCTAGCTAATTTTCTTTGGACTACAGGATATGAACAGACTGCATCTGTCAGAAAGCACACAGCCCTACCTGCTGCCAATTTTCAAAACAAGGCAAGTGCAGGCACTGCTGCTGAACAGGAGATCTCATCTGACAAAGCATCAAACTTGGTGACAGTGTCACTTACAGGATGTCACGCCAGCTGTGTCTGGTTACTGTGCTCCATGGCTCACTTGGCATGTGGCATATGAAAAATGACAAGGGAGATTCTGATGTGGCCTTTGTGTGCATGAACATCCTGGAGCTGGTGGATTGTGACAATATACTTGAGACTTCACTTTGCCTGCTTCTTTCTCTTTGAGGAGATTTCTTTAAAGAAGAAATGCAAATGTTCACCTGACAGCTTTTGCTTCTGAAGTAACATGCTCACAGATGACAGAAAGGAGATGAAATTAAAGAAAGAAACTTACAGTATACACAAAGACTTAGAGGAGTGACTTAAGTATTGGGAAAGGATATTTGGAGGGGTCAAAATGCCAGTATTAATAAAATCCCTATCCATGCACTCACTGAAGGAATGGGATTATACTAAAAGACAGGGTGTTCCCCCCCCCCCCATGTGGATGCATTTTATAGATAGAGAGATAAAGATAGGGATATATGCTTGCAATCATGCTAATCATAAATATGTGGTGATTTGTTGTTTTTCAAAGTGAAGAGAGTTATTTGAATCTTCTTGGAAATATATTTGATGCAGGGGGGTGGATAGGTGAAGAAATACTGTAACAGAAATATCTAAATCGGCATTTAAGAGGTGCATTTTATTTGCTGCTGCTGCTGCTGCTGCTGTTCAGAGGGGCTTTGTCTTTGTCTTAAGGCTGAAATAGTGTGATCACCCCATGGCTGAGCAGGGATCCAAATCCTGATCTTCAGGGTCAGAGTCAAACACTTAACCCACTGCATCATGCTCTCATGGATTTTATTATGATTTTTTTTTTGTTTTTATTAGGACTGCCCTTTTGTTGCTAAATTTTTAGTTACCTAGACTGCCTTGCATTTCAGATTAAACTTTCAGATGCATTATTTCCCCTTATTTGGATCATAGCTTTCTGGATAAGATTTTGATGTTTGTTTGTTTTTTTAAAAAGAAGATCCTAGTATCAATATATATATGTATTCTCCATTCAGAATATAATCTCAAACACATACACTGGAATAATAAATGAACATATATGCCACCTGACTAGAAGTACAAGTGGCATGTACATCTCCATTTGACAGTCTTATTTTGTTCCCAACATAGGGACAGAAACATGTTGTCCCTTTACAATAACTTTCATATTTTCAGGGGCTTTACACCAAGTTCAAGTTAACAACTTCTAGGTTTTGCAGTTTTAGATGAGAGAAAATGACTTGAAGAATAACAGCAGCAGCAGCAGCAACAACAAGAGTGCTTTGTGGGTGCTTTGAACCATGGGTCCCTGCCAGCAGCCTGGCTCTATTTCTTGTGCCCTAGTTCATTATTCCTGCCACAAGCCTTGTTGACAAAAATCAACACCTGGATCCCAGCTGGATCAGACCAAAGGCCTGTCTAGTCCAGCATCCCACAGTGGTCAGTAAGCCTCAGGCATGCCCACAAAGATAATAGCAAAAAGAAAACTGAAAAGCTATGTAAAAAAGCATAAAACAATGAGGAGACAAGCTCCATGTGCTCTAGGATTGTCAACTGTTTATTCAGTGTTAAAAAGCCCAACACATTTCAGCCACAGTGAAAAAGACCTTCAGGGACTGGGAACAAATGCAAATACTCATATTTATTAAAAATACAAGACAACACTCAATGAAGTATAACATAAAAATACCTATATTATTCATATCAAAATTATACATACCCTTCAAAAGGAACCAATGGAGTTGTAAACACTCTCCAAAATACAAGATCATAGGACATTATCACACGTGGGCCAGTTTCGTTGTTAAAGAGATAATAAAGTGGAAATGAAGCATCCCGAAAAGAAAGTGAAAATAGAGCTTAATTGCGCAAAAGCTTTTCACACGTAATTACAATAATAACGGAATTAAGTTAAAAGTGAAAAAAAAGACGTTTTTAACTTTCATACACAAGTGAAAAGAACCCATACATGTACTGGAAATGGGTGTGTTTTGTGACAAGACTCCTCCTTTTCCAGGGTGGGTCCTGCATTTCCCAGGAGGAAATGTCAGACTGTCCTCCATTTGGGGTCATGTCCTCCTGCACAGGTCCTAACCCCCTTCTGTTGAGGTTAGGACCTCTCAAGAGAGCAGAGGAGGAGGAGGAGGAGGCTGGAAAGGTAAGGCAAAGCAAGCCAAGGCAAGAGAGGGATTGGGATGGCTCACCCTCCCTTTTCTCTCCTTTCCTAGCATTGGAGGCTGTCAGCTGCTGGGGAGATGGGCAAGGAGGGCAGGATCACAGGCAGAGCTGGCAGGGGAGGAGGAGGAGGAAAGGGAAGGAAGGAAGGAAGGGCTGGGTGTTCCATGGGGAGAGCCAGAGCCTTGGATGATGCCTAGGAGAGGGGGAAACTGGAGGTAGCTCCCATGCCCCCCCCCCATAAGCCTTTACCCTTTGTAGGACCTGCAGGGCAGAACTTCATGGTGAGATGGATCTCCAAGTTGCTCCACAAGCACACCCCACACTTGCACCCACATCCACCCACAGCTGCTGTGAGGGAAGCCTTCTTTCACTTACTTTTCCCTCCATCCCAAATGCCAAACGTCTCCTCCATCCCAAACTTCCCTCTCCTGGGTTCCCTTCCCTTCCCTTCCCTGGCACTGAGAAGGAGCCCAGGACTCCCTCCCTGGAGGCCCCTCCTCCTCCTCCTCTTGACCCTCCTCCAGGTTTTAAAAGAGAATTGTCCGTGCGTATTTGCTTTTCACATTACAGTAAATGCAAAATTACTGTAATTTCGCAAATGCATTTCCTCTAAACTCTCAAAATTAAAAAGATCTCGGATAATACCACTTTCCAGTTTCTGGCCAGTTTCTGTGCGACGTCGTGTGAAATCGTCAGGCGCAAATTTGCTTTTTGTTTGGGATTTGTGTGGATTAACCAATAGATTTCCCCCGTGTGATAACGTCCATAGAGAGTAAAGGGAACAGAATCTGCAGCATTTCTTTATATATACATATTCCAGATAGATAGATCTTGAAAAGGCATAACCAATGAATAAACATTTCACCATCCTAGAGCATGTGAGTTTGTCTCTTCATTGTTTCATGCCCACAAAGATGACGTGCACCATATGCAGCAACCTCTTCCTCATATTCCGCATTGCCTGGTATTCATATGTCTGCTTGAGGTAATCCTTAACCAGCTTGAATAGCTACTGATACTTTTATCTTCCAGTAATTGGTCTGAAAGTTAGTGGCCATCCATCTCCTGATGACAAATTCCATAGTGTAATGATGCAGCATGAGAAGAAATTATTTTCATTGCTGAAATTCTGGGCTTGTCTTCACAGGTCAGAATATCCAGGTTGCCCACTGAGCATTTTGACCCCAACACACACCCCAACACCAAATTTGCCTTGTTAACCATGTTCTTTCTGAAGCAGTGCCAGGTGGTTACTTTCCCTTGTCGTCATCACCCAGCACTACTGTTGAGGTCACAACAGGCTGCCTGGCCATATTATCAGCGCTGGGCACCTTGTTCTGACCTCAAAGCAACTCACACCTATAGCAGCAGCACCGGGCACCTTACAGGGAAGGTGTGGGAACCCATCATTGCTGCAAAGAGCTGAAAACCTGGAGCAAAAGGTAAGATTTTAAAATTCAGGTTAAGGGGAGGAAAAGCCAATTTGGGTGCACAATCCACACCTAAATCAGGGTTTTGGCTCTGTGTTATGTAAACAGGATGTAGTGAACCATAGATGGGGGAGGATTCAGAGTCAATAACCCATGTAGACAAGCCTTCAGAGGTGTGAAATAGGCCCTACCACAAGCCTGAGCCCATTCAGCAGAGTCCAAGGACCTCTTCCTTTCTCCACCACACTCAGTGAAGACTGTCTTCAAAGTCTGTTTCCCTCAACCTGAGTAATTCATCTTATAATGAGAGATGCCAGCCAGGCTAACTTTTTGCTCTTGCTCTCTTTTACCACACTGCAGCTTATAGAGCATTATTGCCCATCCTGTTAAGCATCCTCCTTTATGGCATTCACTACCTCCAAAATATTCTTCCTGCTACTCTTCCTCATAAGACAGATCCAAAAGCTGCCATTAGTGAGAAGGGTGGCACAGCCCAGTTGATGAAAGAAACTGGAAGTGAGATTGGCAATGCCAAGGAGGAAGTGACACTGGCAATGCCATCCATTCACAGGAATGTCTTTACCTAACCTTCCAAAAGGTGAGGAAAAATGGCTAAAGAGGAAGTCAGCATGACTATCAATCCTGCCAATGAGCAGACCTAGGGAAGACAATTTACACTAACAATTGCCTGACTTTGAAATATGGGTCTGCAAGTTCATGTCAAAAGCAGCTGCTTTTTGAACCTGTGCAAGGCTGGTCCAATGACAGAGAGCACGTATTTTCCGTGCATTTCAGCATCTTACAAGAGCTGGAGGTGATGTTTTCTAGCAACCTCAAAACATCAGCATTAAATTCTGGGGAAAGAGTTGAAGATCACATCTTGTGCTTTTAGAAACTACAATTTCCACTTCAACTCTTGCAAAGTCTAGTCATTACTGCCCTATTGCCTGAGGCTGTACCACAACACAAACAGGATGTCTAAAAAGTGCCAAGCTGCATCTAGGCTTCCATTGCCAGCATTCTTCTTCATCATTGTCATTCAGTAAGCCTCAAAGTGTAAAGCATTACCTAGGTGAAGGGAGGGTTATTGATTCTTTTCTCTAGCCAATGTATCAGCATCAGCGTTTTATACTGAAAAGAGCAAGTCCTCTGGCAATGTGCAGATTTGATCCTGGCTAGAAGCTCACAATTCAGGGAGGGGATTTTACTCAGGTGATTTGGAGGTTCACAGTTAGGGAAAGCAGAAACAAGGATGTTGTTTATGATTATTCAGGGCTGCAACCAAGGAGTTCTGTGAGTGATTCTCTCACTGTTTTGTTTTTTAAGAGATGCAAAATTAGTTAATGAGGCTGAATTCGATTCAGACCATTGTACAGAGAGAGGTGGGTCACATCCTCTTCCCTTGGGCTATTTTCTTGTGCAAAATCTGTCCAGCTCTAATTAACCATAGGGAAGACACAAACATAACAAAGAGACCCCTCTCATTTCCATAGTCAGCCAAACAGCTGCTCCTTGAAAATGGGTTTTGAACAGAAAATTGCTCTTCCCCAGCCAGAGGTGTAGTAATAATAATAATAATAATAATAATAATAATAATAATAATTTATATCCCGCCTCTCTGCAGAGCAATCGTAGTAAGAACTGCTGGCATGCAAGAGTTCATCATGAGATCGCCATAGGCTCATCCCCAAAGAGTGTTCAAATAGATTACACAAACATTTATTTACTAGATTATATCCCCCCTTTTCCCCAGAAGTAGATGTGTGTAGCACAATATCTGAATTAACAAGATCAATGAAAAGAGAATAAAAGCAAAATGATCTAGGGATGTGAATCACTAGCAAAAATAAAGATTTTTACCATATTTCTCCTCAATGCAAGAAAGCCCTTGGAAAAACCCTTGTGTTATTTTTGAAGACTATTTGCAGATCAAGACTTATTTAGTGAGGGAGGGAACATATATGGGCTTTTGCAAACCGAATGACATTTTCTCTGCAGAAAATCTAGTTCACAGGAAAGCCAATGCACACAGCCCGTTTGGGGCTGCAGAGAGCTGCCCAGGGGAGCGGTGGATCGGGGCCATGGCAACCCCACGCTGCGGCCCTGTTCCTTCCTTTTACTCCTTTTAGGGGTGGCAAAGGCCGCCCTAATAACCAGCTCTTCAGCACCCTTTCGGGCAGCATGTTTGAACACTGCACCAGAATGGCATCCTGATGCCACACGCCATGCATATGGATGGGGTTCGGGCAGCTGGCGGGTGGCTGCCCTGGCCCAACTCTACCCCCATGAAAGGGGGTAGAGTTGGCCCAACTCTACAATGGCCCTTTGTTTTCTACACAGAAAATGCCCCTTTCTGTGCAAAAAAATCCATGCGTATTTTTTTTTGCAAAGAATATGTCCCAAACTGTGAAGATTCTCATCCCTCTAGTATTCTCATCTGAATTTCCCAGCACTGAGAAAACCCATTTTTTATCTATCATCTGAATATTTTGACTATTCTTTCTATACATAAACTGATATTTTTCTCTGACTCCTTCTGTACTAATAGCACAAGCAATAATAGAATTCAAAAGCCTCAGTTCATATCATTTATTTCCTGAAACAAATGACACTGGACTAAGGTGATTCCATCATTCCTGAAAATGTCCTGGAGCTACATTCCCCCAACATGATGGTCTCATCCCATTCAGGCCTCCTCTCCATGGTTGAAAATTGGATTCATGAATGCTAACCTTCAGTAAATCATAGTGGAAAGATAGGAGAGCTACATGTATCTGTTTCAGCTGACAACCAAGAATTCTCCAGCTAGGTTGAGGCAATTTATAGTATTATGAGCCTCTGTTTCCTATGTGTAAAATGGGAGTAAATTAGTGGCCTGTTTTGTTGTTTATTGTTAACTACCCTCAGGTTAAGCCCAACTCATGGTGACCCTGCAGATGAGACATCTACAAGACCCCCTGTCTTCTACTGCTCTGCTTAGGTCCTGTAAATTCAGGCCCAAGACCTCCCTGGTTTTGTCTATCCATCTGGTGTGCAGTCTTCCTCTCTTTCTACTGCCCTCTACCTTTCCTAAGATTATTGTCTTTTCTAATGAGTCATACTTTCTCATGATGTGGACAAAGTATGGCAGCCTCAATTTGATAATCTTGGCTTCCAGGGAGACTTCAGGCTTGATCTGCTCAAGGACCCATTTGTTTGTCTTTTTGGCTGCCCATGGTATCCTCAGTACTTTTGTCCGGCACCATATCCCAAATAGGTTGGTCTTCTAACAACAGACAATACCTATTCAACACAGAACAATACACAGTTTACATGGGATTAGCAGACAATAACCTTGAGTGCATTCCCTCCCACCCTGGGGTCATGCCATTAACAACAGAACAATACCTATTAAACACAGAACAACACACAGTTCACCTGGAACCACTCCTCCCTACCCAGGGTTTCACAGTATATAAAGTCCCATTCTCCTCCATTCCAGTTTTCTCTGAAGATGCCAGCCACAGATGCTGAAAAAATGTCAGAAAGAAACTCTTCTAGAACATGGCCACACAGCCCGGAAAACTATGGATGCCGGCCATGAAAGCCTACGACTTCACACAGGTTGGTCTTCTTTCTGTCGGATTTCTTCACTGTTTAGCTCTCACATCTATACATGGTTATGGGGAATACAGTAGTTTGGAAAATTCTGAATTTACTGCTAAGTTGTATAACTTTACATTTAGGATCTTGTCTAGTTCTTTCATAGCTGCCCTTCCCATTCCTAGTCTTCTGATGATTTTTTGACTGCAGTTTCCATTCTGAACTATGTTTGATCTAAGGTATCGGAACTCTAAAAGTTGAAACTGACTTGGTGTCTATGGAGCACATAAAGAAGGGGCTAGCAGCTGGAGTCACCCTTCTCAGCTATATCTATTTAAGGAATAATGCACAAATTCAATCCTAGTAGTAACACAAGAGTTGCATTGGAATCTTAGATTAGTCCTGATTATAGTTTCCAAGTGGTCCTGCAGGAAATCTAGTCACTGACCAGAGACTTGGGGAATCCTGCTGTATAAATGTTATGTAGAATTAGTATCCTAGTCAGTCTATCAAAAGGCACTGGCTAGATTTGCCAGAAGCCAGTCCGTCATCACAGTGGAGTTTTGAAATGCAATCCATTTTCATAAGGCCTCATTAATGTGCTGTGGCTGCGCTGTGGAGCAGCAGGAATTAGAACAAGCTTGGGAGTAAGCTGCCTGGAGTCAGCATATCTTGACAGAAGGTCATCAATCAAGGCCCCAGGTTCCTTTTTGCATATTCCTTGCATATGCCAGGAATGATAGACTCCTCGGCACATTTCAAAGTGCACAAATTGGCAAATCTCCCTTAAGTCAACTGGCTTCCAGACAGCTTCATTCCCTTCTCCACCTCCTGTACTCAGACTGTACAGCTGGAGAAGATTCGGTCAAATTGGAGAATGACGCCTTTGTCTTCTTTTGTCCCTCTGCTGCTTGCTGTTTATTTAATTGAAATGATTCCTGAAAATCATCCTGGATGGCTCTTCCACCCCTGCTGTTTTAAAACCTCCAAGGAAGAATGTAAAGGATATTTGCAGGTTGTCTTGTCCTCAATGAGAAAGTTTGAGAAAATGATCCACCAGTATACGATTCTTCATAACTGTATTTTGGGACTGTTTCTGGGAACATATACTAAGTGCTTTAGGTTCTTCATCATTCATAAACAATTAGACATTGTTTTTTATGGGTTTTTTGGGCTGTGTGGCCATGTTCAAGAAGAGTTTCTTTCTGAAGTTTCACCAGCATCAGTGGCTGGCATCTTCAGAGAATGCTGGAATGGAAGAGAGTGGGTCTATATATACATGAGTCAAGGAACATGAGAGACACTGCAGACTGGGCCAGCCAGAAAAATCAGCAGTAGCAGAACACATTATAAACCACCCTGGGCATAAAATACTGTTTGAAAACACTGAAATTCTGGACCATGCCAACAACTATCAGGTCAAAATGCACAGGGAAGCCATCAAAATCCACAATCACTTGGACAACTTCAACAGGAAAGAAGAAACCCTTAAAGTAAACAAGGTTTGACTACCAGTCCTACAAAATAGGAAAATCAGCACTCAGCAAATGCAAATGGGAAGCCAACCAGGGTCAGGTGCTTTCCCAGCAGACAATATCCTTGTTTGCATATCCTCCCACCCTGAAGCCATGCCATCAACAACAGAACAATACCCATTCAACAACAGAACAATATATAGTTTACATGGGAATCACTCCTCCCTACCCAGGGTCTCACAGTATATATAGACCCACTCTCTTCCATTCCAGCATTCTCTGAAGATACCAGCCACAGATGCTGGCGAAACATCAGAAAGAAACTCTTCTAGAACATGGCCACACAGCCCAAAAAAACCCACAAAAAACTATGGATGCTGGCCATGAAAGCCTACAACTTCAAATTAGACATTAGCTGTCCAATAGTTTAATAGTCTAATAGTTTGTCTATGCCAGGGGTGGGCAGCTGTAGTCAGATGCCAATTTCCATCTACCCACACCACCATCCTAGAGGCTGCAAACTCCTACACAGAGAGAGAATAAATCTAAATATCTCAATATTTCTCTGCAATCTCTCTCAAAATAGTGACAGAAAGTGATGCCATACCACGTTCTGTTTTCATTCTGAGAGAGACTGCAGAGGAAAATGGAGGTATTTGAGAGATAGTATCTGGTTCTGGAATGCCTGTGGGGAGTGGAGGGCTTCCTACATGGGTTGGAACAGTTTGTTGGGTTGGGCAATTGGTAAGGAGCTTTAGGGTCCATAAAAGCACAATTCAAGGGCCAAACACAGCCCACCAGCTGCATTTTGTCTATCCCCAATATATGCCATTTCTTAAATCTAAGCAGAGCTTTCTGTTTTGGACCAGAGCTTTGAACGATATGACAAGCTTTTAAAATAAATGTTACATCAGTACTACTAAAATTGTGAGGGAGGAGGGATTTGATTAGAGGCACAGGTGGCTGAGGATGTAGCCTAGCACTCCTTGAAATTTGTGAAATTTTGTATACATTGCCAAAACGTTTATACTGAGAACTAATACTTTGCTTTTAAAATGCAAAATTAGAGACCTCCATCTATAGAATGATGACACAAGATGAACAACAAAGTAGCTAGCCAAGAAGTCCTACTTTTTGTAACATGGGAAATTCCAGTAGTGGCTTCACGTCTCCATATTTAAACAGATGGCCTGCCTGAAATCATCATATACATGACTAGCTTACTAAAAACAACTGTGAATTTCTAAAAGCCATCCAGAGTATTGCCTTCCACAGGCCTTTTAGGGAGCTCATTGTCTACAAAGTACTTCTAAGTGAGAATTGTTCCTCATTGAAAGTACAGAACAGATTGTGTGAGTTTTTGAGAAATTCTGCCTGAGCAGCTTGGCACACACTACAGCAGTATCTGAATTATGGAGGATAATTCACTGAATGGGACCACTGAGGAAAAACACCACAATTGAAGGTAAAGCACTTAGTACAACTTGATGTTTAGGATTTGGAATTATCAAAGATGAAAGAATTGTGTAGAGAACTGCTTTCACCAGACTGAGGATTTTTTTCACACCAGCCTATTGTTATGCCACAATCACACTAGTTTAAGAATAGAAACATATCTGTTTGGCAAATTTTTATCACACTCCCCCCCCCCCCCCCCCCCCAGATCCATGGTTGCATGATTTGTTTTCCATACTGCCAAATGCTGCCTTCAGGAGGAAGGGAAGAATGAACTATCACAGCTGCTGATGGCCTCTTGAATCTGGGAGCTGTGTGAATGTATACACAGCAGCCAGTTTTACAAAGGTGCTGGTAGCTGCCATTTTCCACCTCCCAAAGTTCAGGGCTGAACACATTCACACAAGAGCCCCATGCAAGCAATCGCAGCTGCCAACCATTTCCCAAAGCCAGCTGCTATGTGAATGTACACACAGCAACTGGCTTCAGGAAGCTGTTGGCGAAGCATAACCCTGTCAACCAACCAAACAAAAATCCATCAGTGATACTTTTATTGGCCAACCAAAATGCACAGTATACTTGTTGCAAGCTTTCGAAGCTCCATGGGCTTCTTCATCAGGCAAGAAGTTACAAACCAAACAGGAGAAAAACAATTGAAGATCTTAGTCAGATGCCTACATGTTGTTTCAGTCTTTAGTTAAGATGGTATATGGTGGGGAGGATATCTTTTGCAGGCAGATTCCTCCTCCTTCTGGCCCTGTGGCTATAGGGAGATTTGCGAAGTCCAGGAAATTTAAAATCTATTTGCATATCAACAGGGACCCCCTTTTTTTTTTGCAATCCAATATGTCACACCATGTGACTACCTGAGTAGTGGAACTGCAACAGAAAGGACCTGTCACACAAAGGCAATAATGGAATAGCAGCAAGACTGAATAATAATGGAATAGCAGCAAGATTAAATAGTAGCCTATTGATGGATTTTGCCCATCAATGAAAAGTCACCTACATGAATGAAATGCAAGACAGCAGCAGGACAGACACAACATTGTGTGATAAGTACCTGCTAAAGATGATTTTTAAATTTAACTCTCTCTTGCCTATGAAACATGTCATTGTTCCTGAGCAAATGTTGGAATAAAGCGCGGAGCAAATCTACTGTAACACTAAAGCCCTGGTCCAGATCAGTTCTGATACGTGCCAAGTAGACTATGGTCCTTTGGTCTAATTTGCTGTCTTTCTTTGTTGTTGGATCTCTTTGCTTAGCCATGGCATGCAATGTCAAAAGATTTAACACACTTGTTAATCTGTAAGTCATAAGACAATGACATATAGCTTTTATTATAAGTATTGCCTACAGGCTATAGAAATTTGCACTTCATACTTCCATTGTTCACTGACTAGGGAGAAGAACATCATTGTTTATTTCACAGTAACTACTGGTGACCTTTAAAAGAAGAAGCAAAGGGCTGTGTGTGAAGTCTCTTTAAAGAGTTTTGGAGCAATGAACTGAAAAATAGGAACTTCTTTTAAGGATATGAAAGTTAGGACACCTGAAATGATATCATGTCGCTTCTGGTCACCATTCTGGGGTGATAAATGACCAAAGAAATAGGCTTGGGGGTTAAAGTCTTCTAATAGACTTTCCAAACAGTTTAATTCACTGATATGAAACACAAAACTCAATTCAAAAGTACACACAAAAATCACACTGGCGCATCAGCACCTGGACTTAATCAAAGATGAGTAACTAATGAATTGAGAAAAATATCAAATTTATTAAAAATCCATGTGTGGTATGACATTTTTATTGTATTTTTCGTATTCACCACCCAAAAATACATTTTAAAAAGCTACAATATTGGAAAAAATGTCCCCCCCCCCATTGTAGACTTGTTATTCATATAATATAACTGAGGACAATATATTGTAACCCAGTGGCCCCTATCCAGCTCATCTTTCTTGATCTCAAATAGTATTTTTAAAATACTTCCTTAGATGGACAAGATTGCTACAATTTAAATTAATGGGTCCCCCCCCTACAATTCATTACATATATTGTGTTTGGCTCAATATATATTGGCTTGTGTTCTAAGATAAGTTAACTTAAGGACATTGATAGCTTCTGTCCAGAATAATTTTTATTTCATTTTATTTCATTTCAGTTTCTTCCCCTTCCAAGGTTCTCTGATAGCCAACTTGAGAAGGGTTCTTAAGAACTCAAATATTCACCTCTTCTATGATATTTTAGTGGTCTTCATAAAGGTATTACCCAACTCTGACTTGTTATATTATCCATGGATTACACAACTATGCTTCTTTTCCTTTTTTAATAATTAGGAATACATGCCTATAAGGTTAGGCTGTTGAGGAAGGGAGGACCTGGAAGTTGGCCATTGGTTTTAATCCAGACTTACTCATGCTTCGAACAGATTCATTGAGATTAACATGACTGAAGTTATATGACTAATTCAAGCCCATACATTTTAATGTGCCCACTCTAAGCATGACTACGAGTAATTCCAGCCGATTCTGTTCTTACACTTAAAAATGTTCCTGTGGAAAAGCTGATGTTACGGACTATTTATATTTTTTTAGGGAAAAAAGATAGAGAAAAGTTGTAGCTCCACTTCTGATGTTATACTTGCAATTATTTAAGAGATTAATAACAAAGATACAGGATGATAACAAAGTAGTCCATACTCAGCAAGAAATTCAAGATATTTTTTATAAATACTTTACAGAGCTATATGGGAAAGATGATATAGAACCTTTGGAAACTCAAAAGTATATAAATAAACAAGACGTACCAGAGATAACAGAGGATCAAAGGGAAAGATTAAATAAGGACTTTACTGAAAAAGAGGTGGAACAAGCAATAAAAAAGCTGAAATTGGACAAAGCTCCAGGACCAGATGGATATACGGCTATTTATTACAAGAAAAGGTCCCATTCTCTACAAAAAAAAATAAATGGAGAGAAATCCTATTGGGACAGAAAAAGTAAAGTAAAACATAGAAAGGGTGTTATTTTTAAATAAACAAAATTACTTGAGCAATACCGACTAAAGCTGCATCTGCACTGCAAAATTAATGCAGTTTGACACAGCTTTAACTGCTATGGTTCAAAGCTATGGAATTCTGGGATTTGTAGTTTTGTGAGAAATTTAGCCTTCTCTGTCAGAGAGCTCTGGTGCCATAACAAACTTCATATCCCAGGATTCCATAGGATTGAACCATGGCAGTTAAAGTGGTGTTGAACTGCATAAATTTTGTAGTATGGCAGCAGCTCAAAAGAACAAGCTTTCCAATGCTTCAGAACTCTTCATCAGATTAAAAGTTAAGTAAAGAAAGCAGTATTGGGGGTAAAGAAAAGTTAATTTGATGGGATTGCAGCCACTTTCATTCTGAGGCCAAGCATCTATAAAAGGCCTGAAGGGCCAAGTATCCAAGCTTCCCACCAATTACATATACCAGAGCTTAGAAAAGTTATTATTTTGGACTATCCTACCCAGAGTGCCCCAGACAGTGCACAGTGGGTCCTTGATATCCACTGAGGTTTGCTTCCATGACCCCTTGTGGATACCAAAACCTGTGGATGTTTAAATCCCATTAAGTACAGTGGGGTAGTAAAATGGTGTCCTTGATATAAAGCATAGTTGTGTAATCAAGCTTTGCTTTTTGGAATGTTTGTATATTTTGAATAGTTTCAAACCATGAGTGCTTCAATCCATGGATAAAGAATCTGTGGACGTGGAAGGCTGATTGTAGTCTGCTGCAATAACATAACTTTTCCAAGATACTCACACAGTTCTACACCAAACCTGGACTCCATGGAAGCCTTTGTGCAAAGATGCTGGCAACCCCACAGGGGCTGTGAATCATTTGGGGCATTGCCCTGTGCCTGCTTCTGCACAGAAGGCCTCTTCATGCCCCAAATGTGAAAGGGGGTTAAACACATGTAAGATGAAATACGGAGAGGGAGGGAGTAGAAAGGCTGCAATGAGATGCACAAATGAACAAACCATTGACCTCAGTCAAGTTTATTACCTCTGTGTGGCCATGAAGATGACTCCACTGTTAACTGGATTAGGCTCTTCTAGGTGCTATGCAGAATTCTGATGCCACCTGGGACTGCTGATATAAAGTGCAATAGCCGAGTAGTAGATAACCATTTTTAAAAAGATAAAATCCAGCCATTACCTGTCTCCAATCTTAAGTGCAGGTCTGGGTAACGGCAGCGTTTTATTTTTCCAAAACTCTGCACCATTCTTTCCAATCACAGCTGATTTAGCAGGTGCTTTGTTCCTTTAGCACCTCACATTTATTTCACTGTACAACTAAATTAATACACCATACTCTACAGGGTTGTCTGTCATTGCAGGACATCCACAAACACACACAAACTGTTGCTCATCCTGATTTGCGTTTTCCTCCAGATACTCTGACAATTGCTTCACACACACATACACACTGTGTAAACCAAAGTAATGTGTGGGAAAGGCTTAAAGTGCTGTTAGTAGTGCTGAATATTTCAGGCGCACCATCTCATCTGTGCAATGGTCCAGAACAGCATTTTAAGAGCTCTATTCAAAGAGTGTGTACTGGAAATTCTCCTGGATGGGAATAGCTCTTTAAAACACTTTCATGGGCTATCATGTAAATCCTTCTTAATTCACACTTTATTGACCATAATGGTTCTATATAAATATTTTGTCACTGCGCATCTTGTGCGGGCACCGAGCCATCTGCCACAACCTCTCCCTATAAACATTTCATAAGACTGTTTTATCTTGGTTAGAGGGGGAACTGGAGAGGAAGACATAAGAAGGAAGACCAAAACCAAAAAAAAAAAAAAAAAAAACAAAAAAACAAAAAAACCAAGGCTGCATCTGTAGTGCAGAAACAATCCAGTTTGACACCACTTTAACTGCCATGGCTCAATACTGTGGAATTCTAGGAATTGTACTTTGGTGAGGCACCTGAGCTCTCTGCCAGAGAAGGCTAAATGTCTCACAAAAAAACTGCCATTGCAGCTAAAATTGGGTCAAAGTGGATTATTTCTGCAATGCAGATGCAGCCCAAGGCACCTTTTGCAACTGTATCGTTCAGCTAACTAGCGCCAGCCCTACCATTAGGCAGGGTTGGGTGGTTGGCTGTCCCTGGTGCCAGCAAGATGTGCTTAGTTGCCTGCTCTTCATCTCATAAGTCAACCTCCTGCCTTCAGGTGTAGTAGAGGATGGTGCTGAAGAAAGATCCTTTGGTCAGGCAAGTCCATTTCTCTACACGGAATGGGAGGATGCCATCTTGTTCTTCACATTTGATGGGCACCACTGATCATGCTCACCAGAGACTCTGGGAGTTGAAATCCAAAAAATGTATCTTTTCTCAGCTCTGCATATTTCCATACAAGCCTGCCAGTATGTTACAGTCATTACCTGATCTTGTGCTATGCCCCTACTAAGGTTAGATTAGCATGAAAGGCCTTCTTTGTGTGGGCCCCACCTTTATGAATCCCTTCCTAAAGGCAATCAGGCAACCTCACGTCATAGCCTGCCTTTCTGCAAGTAGTGAAGACATTTTTATTTGGGTCAGGATTTCATTCCTGTCAATGAGGAGCTGATCGATGGTTTCACTGCCATACATGTGGCTGCTCTGCTTTTAAGCTTCTTTAAATGGTTTTCAGTGTTTAAATGTTGCATTAAATGCCACCTTGAAGGCCCATGACTGTACTGTACACTAGAAAATCTAAAATAAATAACATTTAAAGTGGATTGCAGGCAGACCTCTCTGACATACGTGTCTGTTCCCATGCTATCCCTACAATGTGATACTGAGAGATGATCATAGTCCCAAGGACACCCAGTGGGCTTCAGAACTTCGTGGAGGTTTCATTCACAGTCTCCAAAGCTCCCAGGCTGATACTATATCCACTCTACCACTTTGTCTTTGCCTTTCTCTTTGGTGTTTCCACTCACCCAACTCAGCATTGTGACATAATTCCTGTTGTCTCCTGATGTATCCCAGGGAACAGTAGGAACCACCTAGGGGTGCCAGATAAGAAGCATTTTAGGTCAGGAGATTCTAGGACCAAAGCCTGAGATCTGGATTCATCCCCTGGTGATGTTACAGGGAGCAGTTCTCAGTGATGCCATTAGGCATGATATTTGAGAATCAACCACAGCTGCTTAGAGAATGTCATTCAAATAATAAACACCAAGTCTAATACAAGTAAGATACTCTGTTGATTGTGTATTCCTACATGGCAGGGGTTTGGACTGGATGGCCATTGTGGTCTCTTCCAGCTCTGTGATTCTTTCTTGCTTGAAAATTCAGTTTTTCATGCTCTGCATTGAGCACAAAAAGACCTCACTTTTCCCAGCCCTGTTTTTAATACCATTGAAAGTACTGCTTTTAAGGACATGTGTAATCCAACCAAAAAACATTGTCTGAGTTTAGCTTTGAATGGGAAACAGTTTACAGTAGCGGGGAGAGGGGACTCGCCATATATATATATATATATATATATATATATATATATATATATATATACATATACATAATGACATAACAGCTATTGGTTAGTGTCAGTAAAGGAGAATCAATGAATCAACACATAAGTAAATTCCACTGTTTCAGGGGGTTTATTCTAGTTGGGGCTACGAACAAGATTCAGGCCAAAATATATGTATGTGTCTGTCTATTTTCCTTCCTTCCTTCCTTCCTTCCTTCCTCTCTGTCTGGGCAGTGCTCTTAGCCTGAAATTCTTCTTCCTTTCCTTGAGGACTGGAACAGTGGGGCCCAACCCTGAGATCAGGGAATCCTAGAGCCACATCATAGCCTTGTTGTGTCAGGGGATCCCAAATGCCATTTCTCTGGCTAGTGAAGCCATTGCAACATGGACATGCACACAAACATCCCTTTCCTTTTCGGTAATCAAAGCATAATGTGCTGCTGTTGGGGAAAGGCAATCCCTCTCCCTCTGGCCCTATTAGCATTTCCTTGATTAGTCTGGTTCTTATACAGAATCAGGTCAAAAGCTCATGCCATGAACCCCAGCAGTATTAACCCATTTCACCTTTGATTCTCTGGGGTAAACAAAATTTTCATCAGACTCCAGCCTTTACTCAATGCCAGGATAAATGCAGCAAGTGGGTTGGGGGCTTCTCTCAGTTTAGTTTTGCACATCAAGTGACCAGACTGCAGCCATGAATAAAGTGCCTGCAGTAAGCATCTCCCCATCCTGCTCTAATTCCATGGAAGCAGATGGCCCAATAAAAATGCAGGGCTGTAAAAAAAAAATTAAAATTCATAATATCAGAAAGCACTTCTTTCTCTCCCTCATTCAGATCAGAACATTGAGGTCTGCCAGTTTTCAGCCCTGAGATTTCAGTCCAAACCCTAAGACCCAGAAATGATCTCCTGTATTGTCACACGAAGGGGTAAGTTACAGGTCCTGGTGATGTCATGATAAATCAAGCATCAAACATATTTGCACAAAATACACTGTTCAAATGTAATGAGGAAAATACTTATATGCATACTTTCCAAGAGAGGCGGTACTCTCACCCTGAGATTCTTCCTCCTTGACCTGATAAGGGGGGAAAAGAGTCCAAGCCCTGAAACTCAGGGTGAGGCCTCAATATCTGGAAAACCTAAGTCTATTAAATATGGACATGCTGTCCATATGTGTGTGGGAGAGCGAGTGTCTATGGACCTTATCACACGGGGCCCAAACCAGACAGAATCCAAACGAAATCCCTACCTAATACGTATTATTTTTCCGTGTTTCCACACAATGTCACACAGAACCCCGACAGAAAGCGGAAAGAACTGAGATCTTTTGAATTTCGGTTTCTTCAGGAATTGCAATTGCGTGACGGGAATCATTTCGCATTTACCATAGGTCTGATAACCAAATCTGTATTGTGGCGCATTTCCCCGCTGTGCCATGGTTCCAGCGAGCATTCCTCTCTCTGTGCATGTGGAAGAAGCTCATTTCGGCTACATTTACGGGTTTTTTTCTCTTGTGTGTGGACACTCGATACTCTTACTGTAAAAGCGCAATGAAGGTAATGACGTTTGCGGAAACAAGGGTTATATCCCGTTTATTTTCGGGATGCCTCGTTTCCACTTTATTTTCAGTTATCTGGGCCACGTGTGATAAGGTCCTATGTGTGTGAAAGAGAAAGAAGGAGAGATCTGGAGTCAGAATCTATGTGGACAGATTTGGAATGCACCCTATTTTCTTCTAAATTTAACACATCGTGAATCTTCAGAAGTCCTCAGTTCAGTTCCGATGTGTCTGAAGTGAATGCACACTTTTAGAAGCTATTGGTTGCAATCACCCTTAATGCTGCTAAGTATGCCCTAGCTCAAGGAGGTGAAAAGTTCCAGAAGCAGAGTGATCTGGAAACCTGAGTATGAAAGTAGTAGCTATCCTGCCTTCAGTTCCTTCTGTTTCTCAGAATGGCTTGGAGAGCAGACCCACCATTCCACAGAACCTCACTCTGCTCCTCTGCAATGCCAGGTCAGTTAAAAATAAAACTCAAATCATGCAGAATCTTCTCCTGGATGAGGATGCCGACCTGGCTTGCTTTACTGAGACCTGGCTGGGAGAGGACAGTGCGGCCATCTGGGCGCAGGCCCTCCCAGCTGGGTATTTTGTTAGTGAGCAGGTGAGGGGAAGTGGGCGGGGAGGTGGAGTGGCCTTAGTTCATAAGAACCATCTGACCGTGACCAGGATACCTGTCCGGAACACGGTCCATTTCAAGTGTATGTACCTCAGTCTGAAGACCAGGGATAGATTGGGGATTCTGCTAGTCTACTGGCCACCCCATTGTCTAGCAGACTCCCTGACCGAGCTGACACAGCTGGTCTCCGAGCTGCTGATGAAGTCCCCCAGACTTTTAGTCCTGGGGGACTTCAACATCCCGCTCGAGACCAGTTTAACAGGTGTGGCTCGGGAGTTCATAGAGACCATGACAAGCATGGGCCTATCCCAATTGGTCAACGGGCCCACGCATTGTGCAGGTCATACACTCGATGCGGTCTTTAGTACGGAACAAGAATATCAGTGGGCAGAGGTTGTAAGCACCTCCACATTGTCATGGATGGATCGTTTCCTGGTCAAGATGGAACTTTAGGCCTACATCTGCCCCACCGGGGGTGGTGGACCTATTAAAATGGTCC
>CM034703.1:311658327-311670076 GCA_020142125.1 Phrynosoma platyrhinos
GGGGGGGGCAGGTCAGAAGATACTGCTTAGCTATGCAGCTAAATAGGGCATGCAGAATTTCAACCATTAACAACTTCTCTGCCATGCAGTGTCAAAATGGAAATTCACAGCTTCTTTATAATTCAGTATCAATTTTCTACACACACATATCAGGTGCACAGCAAATATTGGTAGGACAGAAAGAAGAGCCTTTCTAGAGGGGCTCAACACTCAAGGCAGTGTGAAATCGAAGAATTTCATGGCCGGCATCCATGTTTTTTTATAGGTTTTTCAGGCTATGTGGCCATGTTCTAGAAGAGTTTCTTCCTGAGGTTTCACCAGCATCTGTGGCTGGCATCTTTGGAGAATGCTGGCATGGAAGTGAGTGGGGCATATAAGTGGTTAAGAGAAGGTGATTTACATGTTAATCTATATATTATTGTGTTGTTTAATGGCAAGGCCTCAAGGTGGGAAGATATGCAAGGAGGCATTGTGTATGCCTATTTAATTAGTGATCCATTGTCTGCTGGGAAAAACTCTGACTCTGGGTGGTTTTCATTTGCACATGCTAGGTATAAAGTGTTCTGCTACTGCTGATTTTCAAGCTGGCCCATTCTGCAGTGTCTCTCATGTTACCTGATTCATGTTTGAACACTGGGTTTGGTGGTCCCTATGTAGACTTGTCCACAGCTGCACGGTATGCAGTAAACTCCTGCGGCTGTGAGAGGGTCTCTCTTATCCTTTGCTGAATGCAGCATTTCTTGGATTTTCTTGGTCCGTTTGTAGACCATTTGGAGGTTGTGTTTCCTCACCAGTTTCCTTGCTGTGACTCCTCTGATGTATGGTAAAAATGCTTCACTCAGCAAAGGACAGGAGAGACCCTCTCACAGTTGCAGGAGTTTACTAAAATCCAAAATGCATCTGGTCCCAAGCATTTTGAATAAGGAAAACTCAATCTGTATCTACAAACCTGTGCATAGGCAATAATGAACATATCTTAACACCTGGAGGAGAATCTGTCAAAAATCAGCCTCAGAGTCAGTGAGCTATAAAATTCCACCTCCCATTCTATAAATATCCAGCAAATGTCTCTCTTATGTAACTCCAGCTAGTGTTGTGATACTGCTGGAGTTTAATGCTTACTTGGCAATCTGTAGAAAGTAATTTAGTTTACATCACAACTGAACATCCAAGTCCTCTATCTTAACAAGGATTACCTGCAACTGTGCTGGGTAGATTTCCTTGGTGATATTAGTAAAATGGTTACATAGAATCACAGTGCAGTAAATATTAAAGGTTTTTTTAAATCACATTTTAACCCCCAAAGCTAAAAACAATAAGGAAGCAACAGAGAGGCATCTAAACATTTTGACATTCTATGAAATTCAATAGCAGTGTTAAGTGACAACTAAAGTTTCAAATCTTTCCTGCTATAACCAGGAAGATTAAAAGTGCCCATTCATGTCAGGATCATGCCCTTGAGAATGTAAATGAAGCCTTTTCTTTCTTTTGGTAATTATTCTACTATTACTGATTTTGCACTTTTGTTCATGCAAAGTTAGATGGACCCCATAAGGTTTTGGTCCAGTCTAGTAATTTCAAATGTTCTCTATTCATTGGGACCACACTTTTCTCTATGCAGGAATTTTTTTTGCTTCCTTCTGTATAATCTGGCTCTATAATGAAATCAGTTACATTTAACATTAAGGATTTCACAATTGTGAAGTACAATGGCTGAAGCATAGCCAGAGGAAAGTATAAATTGAAAAGAAAAATATAACTTTACATTTGGACTGTCACATATATGTGTATGTGCCTTTGAATCACCTCTCAAGTGATGTTGGCCCCATGAATTTCATAGTGTTGTCTGAGGTTGTAACCTGCCTCGATTGTTGAGCAGAGGGGCAGACTATAAATAAAAATTATTATTATTATTATTATTATTATTATTATTATTATTATTATTATTATTCAGAAATGGTTTTGTGAATTCCTTCCTCTGAAATACAGTAGCCTACAAGGCCTGATGGTCTTCTGTACTAACCAGGACTGTCCAAGATCAGATGGGATCTGGTGTCTTTAAGATATTTTGGCCCTGCCTTGCCTTCTTACAAACCTGAACCCTTCTACTTATGATATTTTACCACATTGTGCTTTTATTTTTATTTATCATCCAGGGATCTGAGCTGGTCCAGCTTGGAGTGTGTCATCTTGCAGTCTCAAGCACAGCTTTCCAGCACAGAAACTGAGATCCTCTTTGACACTAGTGGAATGGAAAACTGTATCAGAGTACTTCTGCTGGGCATCTGGAAGAGCAACAGCAGCTAGCAAGAGCAAAGGTCAGGGTATGCTATGGGGTGGCAAAATGAAAACAATTCTGCTCCCTGCAGATTAAATTTTTCTTCATCCCCTAAATTTCTAATATTGCAGAGAGTGAGATACTGAAAGTCATTCCCATCCAGAACTCTTCTATTTGCTCTGTTCACATTCCCTCAGTAGCTTTGCCTGCCCCTTTTCTTTGGATGCCTAAACAAAAAATGCTCAAGTGAAATTTTAAATTACTCCACTGCTAGAAATTTGGAGACTGAAGGAGGGGGTGATTTTTATTTGGGAGAAATGTCTTTATGTTCCCACCCACTCTCATATCTATTCCCTTAGTAGAAAGAAATTTCATGGCCACCACCAGCCAATCAGTTGGTCATTTAAGTCAGGGGCTATTTTGTATCTGGGGGGAAGCACTATGCAGGGAGGTATCCCCCTTGTACAATATCTTAAAAAGTACTTAAGCATTTGTAACTCCTGATTACACCAAGATTACACCAACCCTTATATGCACAACTCTCCCAGTATACTGTAGAATAAGGTATATGGGGACAGTCAAGAAAGAAAGAAAGAAAGAAGAAAGCGGAACAGTCAAGAAAGAAGATAGGAGGAAAATCAATTCATTTGGGATATGGTGCTGGAGAAGTGCGCTGAGGATCTTATAGACAGCCAAAACGACAAACAAATGGGTCCTAGAGCAGATCAAGCCAGTGATATCCTTAGAAGCCAAGATGACAAGACTTGACTGTTGTACTTTGGACACATCATAAGAAGGCATGAATCATTGGTAAGACAATAATGTTAGGAAAGGTGGAGGGAAGTGGAAAGAGAGGAAGGCTACATGCTAGATGGATGGACTGTATTAAAGAGACCACGAATATAAGTTTGCAGGAGCTGGGCAGAGCAGTAGAGAACAGAGGGGCTGGAGATGTCTCATCCATAGGGTCGCCATGGGTCAAGACTGATGCGAAGGCAGTTAACAACAAATATGGGGAACATATCCTTTAGTTGCGGGCTAGACAAACTGTCCCCTTTAAGGGCCGAAGGACTTCAGCTCCCAGAATCCCAGACTACTGGCGAACATCCCAGACTATTGGCCAACATGGCTGAGGCCTCTGGGAGCTGAAGTCCCTCAGCCCTTAAAGGGGACAATTTGCCTATTCTTCTCTAAAAAAAGAAAAAAGAAAAAAAGATACATGCTCCTCCCCGAGCATCTTGTTTTAACACAAAATATGGAGTTTAAGCCAACATGGTGGAGGGTTGAATGTCTTGTAGGTCCATTATGTTTTTGCTCCTATGCAATGTGCTGGTTGCCCTTATGGGGTCAGAACATTTTTTTAATGGTTTTGGACAGGGAAGTAAATCCTCAAATATTTCATCCTTATGTGCAAGGATGAATAATTATGGGATCTTTCTCCTCAGTGTGGAAGAAAACAAATATTACTCTAAAGTATTCTTCTCATATTTGGATGTTCCAACATGTGCAGTAATTATTCTGCAGATTAAAATGCATGGGGTGTTTTGCACACACAAAAACCTTGTTTTTCTACAGAAAATAGGCTGTCAAGAGACCTGTGTTGTTGTTCTTGTTGTTTTACCTGGAGCTAATGGTTAAAAATACTCTATCCATCTCTCTCTTAAGATGAACATATTTCCTCCCCTGAAGTAAAGGGATGTGTTATAACACAGCACATAAAGCATGGCAGATTATGCCTCATCTTTTTGCATAGCTAGAAAGAAAGGGAAGTTGAAAGCCCAGAACATACAAAGGCTATCATTCATTCAATCTGAGACTCAGGCAACAGTTGGTGTCCTCCCTATAGATTTGGGACAACTGTTGCAATGGAGAACTACATAACAGACTTGAATAGGGGGTTCAGTTATAGGGCTATGCAAGTCAATGGACTTGAACAGAAGGGCTATACAAAGACCTAAATGTACTGTAGAGAAATCTTGTAGCACCTTTGAGACTAACTAAAGAAAGAAGTTGACAGCATGAGCTTTCATAGACTTAAGTCTACTTCTTCCTGCTGCCAATTTCTTTCTTTAGTTAATCTCAAAGGTCCTACAAGATCTCTCTACATACACAGCTATATCTTTGAATTCTACCAAAATGTACTGTGAGCAGTCAGGCCAGCTGTGAACTCAGGTTATAACACTGATGTTATAACAATGGTTTTAGGTCTCTTTGCATCTGCGATGTGCTGGGATCCACCTTTATGGAATGCTTCAGAGAACGGAAACTTTCTGCCTTGATTTTCCAAAACCTGATTCTGCCTCACTTTTATTTCCAAGATTTTCTACCAAGTATACCAAATGCATTTTCCCCTACCAAGCTTATGTGTCAGGGCTAGGTAATTTCTTTTTAAAACAACTGAAATATGAGAGTTGTTGAGTGCTGGATTACCATGCTACAGATGACAGCCAAGGCCACTCCACAAATGGAAAGTGCATTCTTGAGCCTGCTTTTGTTGAGGGATGCTGAATGGAGACAATTCTGTCCTCCTAATGGAAAGTGTGGCTTCATTCTGGGATAACTATTCCCCATTTGTATTCCAAAAACTAAATTCTAGTCTTACACAATGCAACTAAGAGTGTACAGATTATACACAGTCCTGGCAATGGTAAAAACATTGAGTCCCTCTGGGCACGAAAACAAAACTGATACTTTTTTTAATAAAAAAAGGGGGGGACTCTTTTAGTTTTAGTGAGTATTTTACCTTCTATCAGATCATTCTTCTGTCAAGCTAAATTTGCCTTCCTACCCAATATATGCCCATCAGGTTATCTGGCAAATACATTCAAAGTTTATGCTGTAGCCACCCTGCAAACCTTAATGAAAAGCCACTCTGGCTACATAATATAATAGAAGAAAGATTAACTTCTGAAAAATCTTTGCTGCTGCTTCTTTTTTATCACTAAACCACAAAGGCTTCAAGAGAACCAGTGAGGATAAGCTAGCAAAAAGAGATTTGTTCTTAAAAAAACCCCTCTAAATAGTAAAATATGTGTCGAGCAAGCAAATGTCCTGATTCTCAGCCCATGTGTGCATGTTGCTCATTCTGGGTGCCTCAGAGCCAGACCACATGGAACCCTAATAAGTATAGGAAATTGGGAGCTTTAACCCCTTTTCCTGCTCTAGTTCTGCTACAGAGCTGCACCCCTGTGCCTAAAATTTGTATGGCCAGAGAGGCTTCATTCATTTTAAATATGCATTGACAAAACAAAACAAGATCCTGCTCATTTCAGACATGCATTGCCCTCCCCACAAGAGGATTCATTCATTTCAAATGGACCTATTTAATACAATGCAAATTGCAGGGACAGGAAAGGATATGTAGACTGGAAATGTGACAAGAAGCACAGTTTGAAACCAGAGCTTGGTAAAATCACACTGACTTGGGGATTCTGGCAGTTGTAATCCAAAAAATCATTTGGAATCTAATGAATGGTCACTGTGATTGGATACTGAGTGCTTTTACTGTTACCAAAAGACTTGTACACCAAGTCTGGAAGAATAAGTCTGTAAAAAAGTTTGGTGCTACTGCCATTGAGGATAATCAACCTATACTGTATTTTACATTGTTCACCAAATCCTTCTGTGACCAATATCATGTTCTGCTAGTTTAGTTATATATCTCTACTTACTACTTATCTCTACTCAGAGGGGATGCAGACGGGCGTGTGGCTGCCCCTTCCCTTCCCTACCTCCAAAACGGCGCAAAGCACCATCTGTGGAGGCCCTCAGACTATTTATATATGCTCTGCAAGCCTCAGAGGATGGCAAGGGCAAACTGCTTTTGAAGAAAACTGCCAAGAAGATACCTTGATACCTTAGGATCACCATGAGTCAAGAGACAGCTTGAAAGCACACAACAACAAAGTCTATTTATATATCTTACTGCTGACCACTGGATGGGCAATATGTGGTCCTCCAGACTGCAACACTTAGCATCCCTCACCATTGGCTGTATTGACTAGGGTTGATGGTAGTTGCAGTTCAACTTTGTTGTTAACTGCCATCAAGGTGATCTTGGCCCCAATAGTTATAGTTATCCTCCAGATCACCCTGTCACCAACAGCCCTCCTCAAGGGCTATGGCTTCTTTGATTGACTGTCCATCTAGAATGCAGTCTTCCTCTTTTCTTACTGCTTTCTACCTCACCAAGCATTATTGTCTTTTCTGGTGAGTCATGTCTTCTCATGGTTTGTCCAAAGTACAACAATCTCAATTTAGGGCCTCGGCAGACGGCTTATTAAGCCGTCCTCGAGGCAGGGAAGAGGAGGGGCAGCCGCACGCTTGGCGCCCCTTCCTCCTCCCGAGGTTGCCCTTGGAGCCGCCGGCCCACCGCACGGATGGCGCTCCGGGGGCAACCTCCCGCCGCAGCATCCGGACACACTGCGGCAGATAAGTCAGCGAAAGTGTGCCTCACGCTTTTGAGGTGCACTTTCACTGACTTGTGAAAGGAGCACTATTTTAGTGCTCCTTTCAGGAATGGGGAAGGAGCGCCGCAGGATCGAGGCATGGGGATGCCTCGATCCTGCGGCGCACCTTCCCAGGGCGGCCCCGTGCCGCCAGTTTGCTTCCCCCCTTAGTCATCTTGGCTTCTAGGGAAAGTTCAGGGTTGATTTGCTCTAGGACCCATTTATTTGTCCTTTTGGCAGTCCAGGGTGTCCACAGAACTCGTCTCCAACACCACATCTCATATAAGTTTATTCTCTTCCTATCAATTTTCTTCACTTCCTGCTTTCACAAACATACATAGAAACTGGAACTACAATGGCATGAAAAATCTTGACTTTGGTATTCAGTGATACATCTTTACACTTCAGGATCTTGTCTAGTTACTTCATAGTTGCCTTTCCAAGTCCTAGTCTTCTGATTTCATGACTACAGCCTCCATTTTGATTAATGACTGAGCTAAGATATAAGAAATTTTTGACAAACTCAATGTCTTTATTGTCTCCTTTAAAAATTTGTAAGTCATCTGTGGTCATGATTTGTTTTCTTAATGCTCAGTTGTAAACCTGCCTTTGCAACTTCCCACCTATTAACAACATTTTCACAGTTTTTTATGAGGGGAGTAACTCTAGCTCCTTTCCTGTTCTGGTGAATATTTGGATCCAACAAACATTCAAGTCCAAAAGTTGAACTTCAATTCAAAATATGTCTACAACATCTGAAGGGCTACATCTGCACTAAGCTCTTGCCACTGGCCTTCTCTTCTTGCCTGGATTCCCATTTCTCCAGTAATTATACCTGTTTGAATTACCATTGGAAAATCTACTTGATCTTCCAGGGATTAGCCAAAGGAAGCAACACTGATGTTTCTGAGATTTAGAGTAACTTATTATAATCTCTAAATCAGAAACTGTTGGCTAGATGAAAGACAGAAAGGCCCCATTCACACTATGGAAATAACCCGGTATGAAACCGGGTTATTTCCATGATGTTCCCCACTGGCCCCGAACACACCCAGGGGGTAGAAAAAACCACTTAACCTGGCGTACTTGATACTGGATCCTTAAATGTGTTTTTTTTAAAGAGCCACAATGATCTGCATCTTTGGTAATTGATTCAGATCGTGCTTATTGTTCCCAGAAATAGAAGTGCCTCCATTTTCAACCAAAACAGTGGCACATGTGAATAGCAACAGAGTTCAAATGCCATGGAGAGATTTGGAAATAGAAAACGTAGTGGGGAACATCGATCCAGTATTGCATCACTTCAGAGATTTACATCACCACAGGACAAAAAAGTAAGTGTGAATGCCCCCAAAGTAGATCAGTGGTTTGTGGCTCAGTCACTTTTTGGTGGAACATCTTATTATGTAGTTGAGTTTCTGGCAAAGATTGCTAAATTAAATGGGCCTTCATTCATTGGAACCCAGACATTTTTTATATTCTTAAGCAAAAGCCCATAAGAAAAATCCCTGAGCCCAAATGAGTTGTTCCATAAGAGATTTAAAAATCTTTCTTTGTAACATTAAAATGCATCAGTGGATCATGGGACATTTAATAACTGAAAAGACTGCTAGACTGCAGCCTGTCCTCTTCAGGTCAACCTCAAGACATTTTGCTACATGGGGAAAAGCAGCAAATCTTACTGTGACTCAACCAAGTCAAAGTACACATAGCAATTAAAGCCAACCAATTTATTTTGATATACAAGGCAGAAATTTCAACAAGTGCCTCTCCCTTCCCTGGCAGTAAAAATGCAATAATAACAAATTGGTTGAGTAAGAATAATCTGCCTTTTGAATAGCACCCTAAATTGACTGCCTGAGGCATCTGCCTCAATCTTCCTAATGGTAGGGCTGATCCTAGCCTCCTCTTTGGCTTAGGTTTAACCCATGCAGAGTCCTATCATTGCAAAAAAAATAAGAGAGGCACTGAGGCCAAAGAGACCTCAATACAAATGAGTAATAGTTATCCCAGAATGAAACCACGCTTTCCATTAGGAGAACACAGTTGTCTCCATTCAAAATTCCTCAACAAAAGCAGGCTCAAGAATGCACTTTCAGTTTGTGGAGTGGCCTTGGCTGTCATCTGTAGTATGGTAGCTTTTAATATTGATTTTAGAGAAGGAGAGAAGGAAAGAGTTGCATGATATTCTCACCTCTTTCTCTCTACCCTCCCAGTGGAATTATGTATTGGCTGAATATGGGAAGTGAAAAGTATCTTGAAAGCACTAAAACAGGAATCCATTTGTTCAGCTTGGAAAATCGTGTGAGACACCCCCCCGAGAATGCAACAAAATGTGTGCAGAAGGAGGTTGCAGTGGCATTGTTGGCTATGGATTCCTCAAGAGATAGTAGAAGCAACTTCTCTCTAGCAAATTCCCTTGCCATTTTCTTTCCCAGATCATGGTGCTACATCTGGGAGTAGAGCAGCCAAACCAAGCTATCATGGTATATTTTTATGCACAAATGCAGGAGGACAAGAAGTGTAGCTAGGGAATGGGTGAAATTTCATTCTCTGCATACTAGATACTCTCCAGACATTCAGATTGTACTGAGAGTGGTTGTTTTTAAAGGAGAAAGTCAATAGAGGGGTGCAAATACCTTTAAATGCATAAAGATCCTAGCAATTTTTATTGCCCTGCCTTTGTTGTTTTTGTGTGCCTTCAAGTCATTCCCAACTTATGACAACACTAAGGTGAACCTATCACAGGGTTTTCTTGGTAAAAATTGCCTGGAGGTGATTTTGCCTTTGCCATCCAATGAGGCTGAGAGAATGTGACTTGCCCAAGATCACTCAGTGGATTTTTATGGCCAAGTGGGGATTCAAATCCTGGTCTCCAGAGTTATACTCCAATGCTCAAACAACCACTGGCTCTATTGTACTGCTTACCACCAGAAAATATGTGAATTTTTTTAAAAGGGAAAAAAGTCCTTAAAACTCTTACGAAAGCTTAGAAAAATTGGTTAAAAGCACAACTGATCTGGGATTGAAACATGTGCATGTGTGTCTGTGTAAGGGGATTATTTTTCTTTTATGTTTGTAGTAACTTGCAGAAGGCATTGAAATGAGGTGGGAATCATGCTGTTCACTGGTTGTCCAAAAACCAGAACTGTATGTGTATTTGGATACATAACTACAGTACTGCTGGTATTATTCATACCATTATAAAAATGGAAAAATATTAGTCTCTAATACTCAACTCTGGATCACAAGGGGATGGCGCACTTACATTTTTAGCTAGAAAATTAGTAGTAGGTAAATGGATAGATGCTGGTGTTTTTCTTTCAGAAGCAGGAGACCTTGGGCAGTATAATAAAAATTGTTAGGTTATTGATGTATAAATGTATTTGAAGGTCTGTATTCATTTCCTCCTTTGTTAAAAAAAAACACCCTTTCAACACAATCCTATAATAATAACTTTATCCTTGTATCTCGCCTTTCTGCTTACATAGAATAAAATAGATTTAAATAAAACATAGCCTAAATAATAATAATAATACCCCCCTTTAAAAAGTATTAAATACAATACTTTAAAAAAAAAAAGAAATCCTGAGGGCAGGATTGTACATAGTGGAGAAGCTTCTATTCATGAACCTTTTGAATGAAAGACAAACGTGTGCAAAGATAGTCTTCTGAAAAGCACACAAAGTCAGCTGGGTTACCAAGGAAAGTGGTTGAGCCCTCTCCAGTTTTGGAGTAGCCAGGAACCACACACAGCTCTCAAGCTACAGTTGTGCACTCCAGCTTTAGAAACACACTAGCTAAACAGTTGTATTAAACACCCTAAAAAAGTTACCAAGTGTGACAGCACACTTTTCTCAATGGCAGTCTAGGGAAGAACAGGGAGAATGGATAGTTGATCATATGTAGCTTCATTGATCCTCAAGTAATGAAGCTCTGTAGAGATTATACATTTCTCAAGGAGGCAAATAAGAGTCAGGCAACCCGAACATGACCATAGACTTCGAACTAGCTTTAAATTTTATTTTTCTGCTATAACTTGATAAAAATGTCTTTCCATAATGGGGCTGTCTCCACTGATTAGTAGGATGCAAATAAAATGCTATTTAGAATATCAAAAATGCTGTCTAACCCAATGACTTGGGGGGAGGGGTGTCCGTGGGCTGTGAAAAATCAAGCACTTTCTAAGGTTATCAGATTTCAGGGCCCCAACTATCTTCTCCAGTCCTCAGGGCAAGACAAAGGAATCTCACAGATTTAGAAGGTGTTTGTATATATAAACTTTCTTCATTTGTTAAACTCGGTGTTTATTTATTTATATGGCTTGCTTGGTACAACTGTGGTTGATGCTTAATGTGTCATGATTTATGGCATCAGAAATGGTTGCCCCTTGTAACACCATGCATACAACATCACCTGGGCCTGTTCCTTGTAGTATCACAAAGGATCATTCCTAGGTCTGAAGTTTTGGCCCTGAATTCTCAAGGCCTCAGTTTGTCTTGGCCTGACAACCATAACAACAAGTGAAGGAATCGTTGTTGTGTGCATTCAGGTCATTTCTGACTTATGGCAACCCTAAGGCATGGGGTTTTCTTGGCAAGATTTGTTCAAAAGAGGTTTGCTTTTGCTTTCCTCTGAGGCTGCAGAAATGTGACTTGGGTTTCCATGACTGAGTGGGGATTCAAACCCTGGTCTCTAGAGTTGTAGTCCAGCACTCAGACTACTACACCACACTGGCTCTCTCAAGGAATCATGCATGGTGCATAAATATTTTTTTCTTCAACCCACAATACCCTTAATGACTAACACTTTGCAGGTAGGTCATGTGGATTTTCTTATCAACTCCTAGCAGTGTGGTGTTGTTTTTAACCCTACAGTGCAGATGTCACAGCTTTCGCATGAAAGTTACAGAACCAATTTCCAGAGCTAGTGGGCAGAAGTAAGAATCCAAATTCTATTCATCTGTTACACACTATTCATTTAGCCTTTACCTGTCCCAACTTGCTTGGTGCTTTTTTTTTTT
>CM034703.1:311709643-311730975 GCA_020142125.1 Phrynosoma platyrhinos
CTGCGTTATGACTATTACCTTAGATAAAGGCTACTACTGTACATAAACCAGTATACCTCAAGTTCTTTGCATGCCAGATATGGAATGCATTTGGATAACGTCTTTTCAGAAAAATTTTTAAATGAAATTCAAAGTGAGGTGTAGCTGGAAGAGTTTGGGATTTATAATTTATAGAAGAGAGAGAGTTTGGGATTTATAGTTTTTTGTGGGTTTTTCGGGCTGTGTGGCCATGTTCTAGAAGAGTTTCTTTCTGACGTTTCGCCAGCATCTGTGGCTGGCATCTTCAGAGAAAAAAGCATATTTTTTCTCTGAAGATGCCAGCTTAAAAAATAAATGTGACGTCAGGACCCTATTGCAGGCGTTTTGCTGCCAAAATTGGCATCCCGAGGCCATCCCCGCTCCAGGAGCTACTCTGGCGGTCATTTTCTCAAGCTGGAAAACTCCCAGCTTCAAAAAGAGCTGCGCTGAGTGGCTGTAGGAGCGGGGATGGCCCCGGGATGGTCCCAGGCAGCGATTTCTGTGGCAAAACCCTTGTGATGGGGTCCATTTATTTTTAAGCCGGATCAGGTAAACCAGTTTATTTAAGTGTGCGATAAGCTCATAAGACATACATATTCTAAAACAATCCACATTTAAAAGTCATCATTTAAAATTAGCAATTTAAAAACCATCTGGAGAGTCATAGGAGAACCATAAGAGAGTGGCCTTCAATGCTGTTTTAAATTCAGACATTCTATTCAGCTGTCGAATATCTTTTGGCAGATCATTCCACAGTCTAGGGGCGGCTGCAGAAAAAGTCCTCTGGCTGCCAGCCTAGTCCTGGCTAACTAGAGTAAACATCCACACAATTCCACTTTAACTGCTATGATTCCATCCTATGAAATCCTGAGTTTTGCCATTTAAGGAAGGGCATTTAGAATTCTCAGCCAAAAAACTCTAATGCCTCCCCAAACTACAAACCCCAGGATTTGATAGGATTTAGCCATGGAAGTTAAGGAGTAATGTATCTAACTGTGTAGTATGAATACGTCCTAGCCAAAGGTATCCAGTTCCATTGGATGCCTGGAGTGCAGCTTCTGTGGACAGACAACCATACCAATGGTTGGCAGGAAAGTGTGAAATATGAACTATAATCCTGATGCAAAATATGTGGGCAGTGGGGTAGGGTGACCAGTCCCTAAGAGAGTTGTAAAGAGCTCCATGAAATGCCATTATTCTCATATTATCTTCTTCAAGCCATTGAAAATAATATATGTTCTTTTGCTTAATGGGACCTAATTGGAAAGAATCCATCCTGTTTTAGGTGCTTATTCCAACAAACAAGGGAGCCCCTGAGCACAATTTCATTTTCCTATTAATCCCTATTAATTGGCACTTATTTCTGAAGTTGGAAAGCAAATATGCATTTTCGTCTCCATTCTGGGCACAACAGCCATAATAGTTTTCAAGCAAACATATATTTTCCTATTCTGCAAAAAGCCAGACATTAATCTCTCTGTAGTTGCATTGGTTTACTCCTTAGAGATATGACAATTAATTTTATTGCTGGATGAACATATTTGGAACACGATTAATAGCGATTTACTTATACATATTTGCTTAGCTGTTTTGTACTTTCAAAATGTATCCTGAGGGATAACCGTTCTTCCAAGACAGACATGTTCCAAATTTCTCCTATGATTGTCATCAGAAAACCATCCACTTAATTATGAAATAAATTCATTCAAAATTATAAATGCCTTGTAAAGTCCTCCCCACCCGACAAATCAGCCTTCTTCCTGAATTGAGGGCTTTGCTGTGCTTCTAAACCAAGGGGGGAAGCAGACGAGAGCTTCCCAGACGCCCTGGGCCGGCGCGCCGCGGGGCCGCAGCCTCCGCACCTCGGCGCACCGGCGGCGACCCTGGAAGGAGCGCTAAATCAGCGCTCCTTCCTCAAGACAGCGAAAGTGCGCATTAACAGCGGCGGGCGCACTTTCGCTGTCTTTTCCGCCGCGCCGCGTTCGGCTGCCGCGGCGTGAGGTCTTCCCCGGAGCGCCGGCCGTGCGGAGGGCCGGCGACTCCGAGGGCGACCTCAGGGAGAGGAAGGGGCGCCGAACGTGCGGCTGCCCCTCCTCTTCCAAGCCTCCAAGACGACCCTATTAGTCGTCTGCCGAGGCCCAAAGAGAATATCTACATGAAATAGCATTTAGGACAGATATCACAGAGTCCTCCCGATCTTGTTGGAGTGCAAGTTCCAGCAGCCCTGGCCAGTAAAGCAGTATTTACCAATGCTGGGAACTGCAGTCCAACGATATTTGGAAAAGCCCAATTATGGCAGTTTGATGCCCCTTTACTTGCCACATCTCCATCCTATGGAATCCTGGGATATATGTATAGTTTGGTAAGGTACTTTCTTGCTAGAGAAATCTGGCCCAGCTTGCTCAAATACAGCATTAAAACTGTCCAGCAGAGAATTCTATCAAACTCCAAACCCAGGATGGAGTCATAGCAATTGGATGGAGTCATAGCAATTAAGCTGATATCAAACAGGTGTAACTGTGTACTCACTTTGCTAAACATTTGCTCCTCTCATCCTCCACAGTGCTAGCTGCATTTTTGAAAACCAGAAGGTTATATGCAAAGGTTCATAATGAGATAGTTTGTGCCAAATGTACAATCCCAACAAACTCTCGTTCCTGTGAGCCTGTCTAAAAGCAAGGATAACCGAATTGTGGCCCTTCAAATGTTGTTGAATTGCAACTCCCATCATCCCTAGCCAACATCTAGAAAGGGTATAGTTCCCATATCTCAGGATCTGGCTTTGAGTTTCCAGTTTTCATGGGTTATCTCCATATGGGACATAAGGGTAAAAATTCTCCAATTTTACTGGGCTCAACTCTGACCAAGAAGAAAGGGCTTTGTGCAGATCTCCCATTATTTTGTAGCGCAGCAGCATGCTACAAATTGCAAGGCTAAACAGATTTCCAGCTGCAATTTGCAAAGATTCTCCAGGGAGTCTAAGTACAGTGGCCCCTCCAATATTTGCTGTGGTTAAGGGTGCGGATCCCTGTAAAAGTGATTAAAAAAACTAAAATAAAAACCACCTCTCTAGGAATTTCTAGATCCTCCAGCATAACTCTACCAGATGTTGGCCATAAAATTGCACCAGAAAACCTACAAATGGCTACAGATTTGTTCACTCTAGGAATGTCTTTGTCTTCCAGCATGACTTCTGGCAGATCTTGACCACAGGACCTAGCGATTCCTGGAGAGACCAAATTAACCAAATCCATGAACAATAAATCCGTGAACAATCAAATCTGCAAAATTCAAAACTGCAAATGTGGAGGGCTTACTGTATATATATTTAGTTAGCTTTCTCCTCCTCTCTCAGTCACTGTAGTACCAGTACTCACCCTCTATTCTGCTCAGCATCCTTCTGGCTAGAAGCAAGTTGTTGTTGTGTACTTTCAAGTCATTTCTGACTTATGACAACCCTTAGGCCAGGGACATCACTAGGGGCTGTGAGGGATAAGGACTGCACCAGGTGCCTCTCTAATCAGGGATGACACTACTGTTCCCCACACATCTGCTTTTTGGCATAAAATTTCAATAAATATAAATTCCATTTAAAACATTGGAGCTCACTAGAATAGAAGGCATGAGTGGAACAAGGCTCAATGGATGGAAAAAAGAGACCCCTCAGGTTTTAAAGTTGTTGTTTTTTTACTCTTTTTAAATTTTCTTTAAAAACATCCCATCTTACCAAATTTTCACTTTAACCACATGAAAATTTTCACTTTAACCACACCACCTACATACATGTAGGTGGTGCATATGCTGTTGTAATTTTAAAGTATAAATTTAATTTTGCTAGTTGTTTATGTCACAACTATTGTCATTACATTCAGTGATATACGGGAATTATAATTTATGTGTAACATTAGTACAAAAGACCTTACTAAGGATTCTGTATAGTCTGGCATGGGAGGTCAATGAGGGGGGTGACACCACAAGTTGCCACACTGGGTGATGCCAACTCTAGTGATGCCACTACCTTTGGCAAACCTACCACTGGGGTTTCTGGGCAGAATCTGTGCAGAGGGGGGTTGCCTTTGCTTTCCTCCAAGAGTGTGACTTGCCCAATGTCACCCAGTCAGTTTCCATGGCCAAGTGGGGATTCAGAACCTGGTCTCCCAGTGTCCTTGTCCAACACCCAAACTACTATACATTGCTGGCTCTCTGCCACCTGTTTTACCATTCCTAGGAAAGCTTGGTCACAGGTTGAACAAAGGACGTTATCACACGCACAGCAAGAAAGCGGCAGCAGCATCATTCCGGCATGGTTCCAGTCGCGGCAGCTGTAATTCCTTTTTGAAAGAGGAATTACAAAGAACTGGGATGATGCAGCGATGGTGGAGGGATGATGCAGGGATGGGCGGGGTTTGCTGCGACGTCGTCTGATCACAGGGCAAAGGATCCGGAATGATGCAGCGATGATGCAGCGATGATGCAGGGATGGGCGTGGTTTTCTGCGACGTCATCTGATATCTTTGGCAAAGGATCCGGAATGATGCAGCGAAGATGCAGGGATGATGCAGGGATGGGCGGGGTTTGCTGCGACATCGTCTGATAACTTTGGCAAAGGATCCGGAATGATGCAGCGATGGTGCAGGGATGGGGCTGCTTTAGACCCCGTGTGATAACGTCCAAAGGGATCCAGACTCCCAGTTTCTCATGACTACCCAAAGACCTAGAACACCATCTGTATCATGAGCAGAACAGGAATGTTCAGCTATTCATATTAGAAATTATGTGTCTCCTAACCTCAGTTAGGAGGTCAGCTGATGTTGTAATTTTATAACTACTCCTAAGTAACACCTACAAGATACACTTCTGTTAATATAAGACTGCTTTTACTTAGAATAAAAGCTTTCCTTAAAAGTGCTCCTCTTTTCCACAGTCTCTTCCTGTGCCTTTGCTCAGTGTTTTCATGCCTATACGATTCTCATCTCCCTTGGGATGGGGAGGGAAGTCTCTGCAGAGTCAGAGGGTGAAAAAGTGCAAATTAAACCCCTCAGTAATTCCAACTAGGGGCTCATCTACACCTGCCAGAATACTCCAAGCTACTCCTAGAATATTCTGGTCCCAGAACTGCCCCGGATTCCGCCCATTACCACCACACTGTGGAGCAATGCCAGGTGATTGTCTCCACATGTGTCTGTGGTGCCATCTGCTTCTGCATGTCATTCCCTCTGAAGTCACAATGAGGTGCCCAGCATTGACCACATGGCTGGGCACCTCACTGAGACCTCAGAGGGAGTAACTCATGCCAGCAGCAGCGACACCAGGTGATATAACTGAGACAAGTTTGTAGTCAGCCACCTGGCATCATTGTGGAGCGCTCTGGGTTTTCGTACAAAATCCAGAGCAAAAGGAAAGTTACTTTAAAGTGGTTTAAGGAAGGGATGGGCCAGATTTATTGTGGAACTGGCCTCACATTGTGAAGACAGTCCGCATTTTAATAGGGGATTTGACTTTGCACTGTATAGATAGGTCACTGTGAGGGTGTGGGGAAACCACTTCATTTGGTCTATGTAGACATGTCCTAGGTTACTGGGTCATGTGGGGTGAATTCATGGTAGTGGCAGCAGGTAGAATCTGGCAGTTCCCAAAGGACAGGAGATGGACCTGAGCCTGATACATGGCAAGTAGGCTAGATTAAATGTTCCTGTCTCTCTTAGTAGGTGAGAGAGAAGAATAATCCCCCCATTTCACCCTCAACTAGGAACAGGCCCTTTACTTTAGGCCCTATTCAGATGGTGAAAATAATCCAGGATGAATCTTTGTGGTTCACATGCATCCCAAATGCTCCTGAGTAAGTTTGGGAGGGCTGCCAAAAAAAAAAAAAAACTGGAATAATCAATACTGTCTCTTCCCCCCCCCCCCCCCCCCAGTTTTTAAAAAAGATTTGCAATGTCAGAAGTGTGAATAACTGATGCAAAAGAACCCAGGATAATTCAAGATTAAACTCTATATGCCTTGAATATGTTTTGAATACATTTGCATTGTCAACTCCATGTTTATTCAAGTGCTGGCATGTGTGAGCAACCAAACTTTCATAGATGTGAATAGATACGGATCCATAGTGTGAATACTGAAATGAGTGAATGAGGTCATTTGCATCGTTCTGCTAAAAAAAAAGTCATCTGAATGACCCCTAAGATTTCTGTCTTAATTTTTAAACAGGAACATCTGTATGTGTGTGTTTGAATGACAGGCTGTGAGTGACTGTGGTTTGGTACTTAATGCCTAATGCCATCACCAGGATCTGTCCCTAGGTCTCCGGTTTTGGCTCAGAAATCTCAGAGATGGGGACGTTCCTGAAATGGCAACCCTAAGAGAGCTGTACATTGCCTGCTCCCTTTGCCTAATAGCAATAGCAAGGACATTTCTATACCACTTATCAGTGAACTAAGCACTCCCTAAGTAGTTTATAATGTGTAAGCTAAATGCCCTCAACAAGCTGGGTATTCATTTTAGTTACCTACTGAAGGACGGAAGGCTGAGTGGACTTTGGAGTCCCTGGGATTGAATTTACAACCTTGTGGCTACAGTACAGGCATTTAACCAATGTGCCATCAGGTCTCCCTTAAGTGGATAGGTCTCAGGACTCAGGACTCTGAGTGCTGGGAAAGCAAAACTGCACACAATATCCACTTCTCCCCATCTATATCTTTGTTGTTTCACTAAATGAGGAAGTAATTAGAGAAGGGATCATGACCAGAATACCATCCAAAGTGAATCAGTGTATGCACCCTTCTGCCTGCACCATTGCTCGAATCAAATTCACAGCATCTTGAGGCTATGTTTTCCTTTTCAAGGAGGGGGAGGAAACACATCATTCTGTGTTTAGTTTGGCTCTGATCCCTGGCCTCTGGCTGTTGCAAGTTGTTTAAGCAGGAAGCAAAGAATGGAGAGAGGCAATGCCAAACCCAAGAGTGGCATGAGAATAAAGCAGCTCACAAAAGAGTCACTTAACATCCTCTTTCAGCACTTTGTTTATTCATGGGGTTTGATGGAGAGAGCTGTTTGACAGGGGACAAGGAAGAGTATAATACCCAGGCAATGGATTTATTATTCTTTTAAAGATCCATTCTGTCTTCTTAAAGTCATCAGGGTCTGGTTCTTTTTTAAAACATGCAACAAACCAGGATGAAAAGTCTATGAGACCTTTATATCTCTCTCAGATCAGTGCCTTCTCTGGTGACAATTATATCTGCGTGGCTCCAGATTTTATTCCAAAATTTAAAGAAGTTACCCAGGTGTTAAACCCAACACCCCATTTATGATCAGCAGCTTGGAGAGCTCATTTAAAATTCAAAGTAAAATTTGGAGTGGATTCACCACCACACTGACATACTGCTCTAGACTACATGGAGTGGCAGGGGCCATCACAACTCAGTGTCAGAGCACCTGCTTTGCATGCAAAAGTCCCATTCCCTACCTTCGATCCCCTAAATAATGTTGGACTAAAGTTATCATCATCCCTGACCATGAGCCATGTTGGCTGGGAATGAAGGGATCTGCACTTCTGCCAGATATCTGTTGTTGTTGTGTGCCTTCAAGCTGTTTCACCCTAAAGTGAACTTACCATGGGGTTTTCTTGGCAAATTGTTTCAGAGTGGGTTTGCCATTGCCATGCTCTGAGTCTGATAGAGTGTGACTTGCCAAAGTCACCCAGTGGGTTTCCATGGCTGAACCAAGCTTCGAATCCTGGTTTCCAGAGTTATAGTCTGACACTCAAACCACTACACCATACTGGCTTGTCACCTGAGATTCTTGGACTCTTTTACAATTCACAGTTATAGCACTATGGTTCTGCATTCACTGCTATGAAAACATGCTATGGAATCCTGGGATTTGCAGTTTAGGAAGAGGCATTTAAAATTCTCAGCCAAGGAGCTCTAGTACATCATTTTGTTGGTATCCAGCAGGTTCAGAATCAGAACCGGAGTTTGGGCCTTGCATAACCCAGATGCTGCTAGAACAGGAGGGAGGGGGAACAGGCCTTTTGGCCCACACAGACCTGGGTTGCATCTGCATTACAGAAATAATCCAGTTTGTCACCACTTTAACGAACTCTGGTGCCACAACAAACTACAGTTCCCAGCATTCCATAGCATTGAGCCATGGCAGTTAAGGTGGTGTCAAACTGGATTGTTTCTGCAGTGTGGATGCAGCCAAAGCCTGTATTCCTATCTGATAGAAGGCCCCTTGCTATGCTCCTGGGAGCAAATAGAGCCCTGGCACCAAGTAAACCCTAGGTAAAGTAAGGCAACCAACTGAGGTGAAAGGTATTGGGAAGTAATCCTAAATTATTAAAGGACAGAATGTTATATATCTTATGTGTGTATGTTCCAAATATACATGGTTTGGGACTGATTAAACTTTTTAAATGATTTGATTTTTAAATTATGTAAGTATGAATTTAGTTTGCAGCAACTGAAGTTAGTTGAGGAGGAAGGGGGAAATCATGAAGAGGAGAAAGAAAGTGGGACATTTTAAAAGCTGCTGAAAAAATGGGATGACAGAGGATTAATCAGGACTGTCTCTGACAAGCTAAGGCAATTGGCGTGTATATTAGGTTAGTGTACAATTATTTTCATTTCTTGTCACTCAGTGCCTTCAAGTCAATTCTGGATGATGATCCTTTCATAGTGTGTTTTTTTTTTCCTGAGGGTGTGTGAAATTTATTCACAAAAGGTTTGCCATTGCCTTCCTCTGAGGCTGAGAGCATATGACTTCTCCAAGGTTATCCAGTGGGCTTCCATGGCTGAGCAGGGATTCAAAGCCTGGTCTCCTGGAATCTTAGTCCAGCACTCAAACCACACTGTACCACTGTACCACACTGGCTCATAGAATCATAGAATCATATAGTAGGAAGAAACCACAAGGGCCATCCAGTCCAACCATCTGCCATGCAGGAACTCCCAATCAAAACATCCTTGACAGATTGCCATCCAACCTCTGTTTAAAGACTTCCAAAGAAGAAGACTCCACCACTCTCTGGGGCAGTTTGTTCCACTGACAGCTCTTACTGTCAGGAAGTTCCTCCTAAGTTTGAGGTGGAATCTCTTTTCCTGGAGCTTGCATCTGTTGTTCCGAGTCCTGTTCTCTAGAGCAGCAGAAAACAAGCTTGCTCCATCCTCAATATGATATCCCTTCAAATATTTAAACAGGGCTATCATATCATCCCTTAACCTTCCCTTTTCCAGTCTAAACATACCCAGCTCCCTAAGTTGCTCCTCATAAGGCATGGTTTCCAAACCCTTCACCATTTTGGTCATCCTCTCTGGACATGCTCCAGTTTCTCAAGATCCTTTTTGAATTGTGGTACCCAGAACTGGATGCAGTATTGCAGGTGAGGCCTGACCAAAGCAGAATATAGTGGCACTATTACTTCCCTTGGCCTAGATACTATACTTCTATTGATTCATCAGATGGACGAATGTTCCTCAAGCATGTGTAAATTTCATATACCATGGAAATAGGAAACAGGCTAAGCTGGGACCTCTGAAGCTGTAATTTTGCAGCAGAACATCTGCTTGATACAGTTCACAGACTCCACCACTTGCCCAGCTCCATTCTCTTGTCCCATATAGGCATCCTAAGTCTTCATTCCCACTAGTTCCCACTAGGTCTACTTCCTTTTCTTTCTGGTCCTGTCTTATCTCCCCAGACTTCCCTTCAAAGATCTCTCAGTAGCTTAATTCTCCAGTCTGTAGGGTTACTACATCTTTCAGACAGACCTTTGCCTTCATTGCAATCGGCCAGACTCAGTAGAGAGCTAGGTCCTTCAGTTCTTTGAACAAAAAGCTGCCTTACACCTAACCTTGTATGTAGCTTACTTCATTTTCAATTTACTTTGGTTTATTTTAAGAACAGGAAACACACCCATGTTGGAATGGCCAAGTAATAGAAGAAAACTGCCTCTCAACATATTTTATAATCATGTGAGATTGGGAAGAGGGAAGGGGGGATTCTTTGTAATCATGATTTTTTATTCATTTATCGCTGTTATTGTATTTATTTTATTGATGTTATTTGTATATTGTGGTTTTTAATGCTGTAATGCTGTAAATATTATTATTATTATTATTATTATTATTATTATTATTATTATTATTCAGAGGCTAAACCTGTAAGAACAGGAGACATATAACCTTTAGTAGGCAGAGGCTTGGTGCAACAGCTGATGACTCTGAGAAGGGCAATAACTCTTGCTCCAGGTATCAGTTCAGACTTTAAATGAGCTATCCAGCATTTTGAGTAGTTGAGACAAAACCTGGAACAGATGCATTGCTCCTCTGATATTGGAGCTACCAGCATCCACTGTTCTTGGTGTTAGCCAAAGTGCCACCTTTCTGATTTGCCTATTTTCATCCAGATGCTCATGGGAAACCTTCAAATATAGTACTATTGAAGGAAACAGGAGGCAGTATGGTACAACAGTCAGTGCCTCGGACTGTGTTGAGCTGAGACCTAGGCTCATAACTTTACTGAGCCATGAAAGTTGCAGGGAATCTTGGACCAGTAAATTCCTCAGCCTTTTGCTTTCCCCCCTTATTTTTGCAAAGCTGAAGTACTAAACACACTCTCCAACATGCCACTGTTTTATAGCATTTAACTCAATCGTTTCTTCTTTTGCTCTCTGTTTAAATCTAGGTCTTGCTTTAACACCTTGGCTGCAAACATCTGTGTATATTTCATTTCATTGGATCCAAAAGATGAGAGTGTCAGGTAAGAAACGATACCACATTCCTTGATGCAAGGCATTCTCATCAGTTTCTCGCCTTCCCAGGTTGAATGTTACAGGGCTCCGTAGAATAGAAAGGGTATTAACTAGCTGGAGAGCTAGGATTCAGGGCAGTTAAAGCAGTCTCAAACTGGATTATTTCTGCAGTGTGTTTTGGACCTGGGAATTTGTTTCCAAAGGAGATCTGCCCTAAAATTCCGAGTAACTTTAGGAAAGAAATGATTGTGGGAAAGCATATCCTCTAACATTTCATAGATGAAAAATTGAGGTGCACGTGGCAAAGAACATCAGAGTGTAGTCAAGACAGCCAAACATTGTCAGTGAGGAAGAATAGATAAGTTAGGAGAGGCTGACACATTTTATGCCCCCCAACCCCTCCAGGTGCCCTGTACATACCCCAAGGAGCAAGGAACCCCACAGTGACCAATTCAGAGAAAGGGCGAAGAACCTGTGGCCTTCCAGATGTTGCAAGAACGCAACTCTCATCAGCACTGGTGAACATAGCCAATATCAAACGCTTACACAAACCTTGGACTGTTGTGGCCTGCAGTTCCCAGAATCCCCCAGCCAATGTGAGCTGGTGGACTGCACTCTTGTTTAAAGCAGACCTGCATAACTTGGCAGTGGGAAGGGGCCAAAATTAAAATTGGCTAAACTTCTTTGGGCCACAGATAGGTTTTAATTAAATATTAATTAATAATATCAATTATTATTATATTAAACATTATTTAATATTATTTATATTATTTATATTAAATATTATCAATATTAATTCCATCCTCTTCCTCCTCTGTCTGGCCCTTTCCTCAGGAGAAGGCCGGACAGTGGTGGAGCCTTGCAGGGTGAGCATTTGCCCATCCATCGCAGCAGCCACCCACTGGCTTTCTCCTTGGGAGAGGGCTGGGCAGTGGAGAAAACCAGAGGGGTAAGAGTTTGCCCATCCTCTTTCTCCTCCACCACCCAGCTTTCTCCTCAGGATGGGGCTGACCAGCAGAGGAGTGTTGCAAATGTTCACCCCATCCTCATCTTCATCCTCCACCCGGCCTTCTCCTTGGGAAAAAGCCAAGCAGCAGAGGAACCTTGTAGGACTAATATTTGCCCGTCCTCCTCCTACTCCGCTGCCTGGCCTCCTTCTCAGGAGAGGGCTAGGTGGTGGAGGAACCTTGCCCAACAAGTATTTGCCCATCCTCCTCCTTCACTGCCTGGCCTTCTCCTTAGGAGAAGGCCAAGCAGCAAAGGAGCCTTGAAGTCATCCCACATCCTTGTGGGCCGCCAGAAATCCTTTGGCAGACTACATGCAGCCCCCAGGCCATATGTTATTCAGGCCTGGTTTAAAGCATGATGATAAGGTTTTCTTGCAGAAAACAAACTAGACAAGTAAGAATGGATTCTGCAATCTGCAAAAATGAAGATAATTGGTTACATAAATGGTACCTGGTTGTTGTTGTTTTGCACAATTTATGCTGCTTCTTGTAATATTTTGCAAACATTTTATTCAGAGTCTCAAGCAAGGGGGGGGGGAATGAGAGCATTGCACCTCCCAAATACTTTTTTCCCCACCAAATGAAATTTTCCTTCAGTTGTCAAATTCCTAGCATTGCAATAACAAAACAGCAAATTCAAGAGTCCTAAGAGTGAACGGTTCTTTCATTGTCTCACACTCTGTAATACTAGACATTTGAAAGAAAATTACATTTGTGGGGCACAATTCTTATTGGAGTATGTTTCTTTATTACCTCCTCTCTCTGCTATACCTCTGGATCAATTCAGACCTTTTGAAATCTTATTATTTGCTGCTGAAAATCTCCATGTAGGCCTTCGTTGTTGTGTGCCTTCAAGTCATTTCATGGTGACCCTAAATTGACCCTATAATGAGGCTTTTTTTGGCAAAATTTGTTTGAGGAGGGTTGCTTTGCCTTTCTCTAAAGCTGAGAGAGTGTGACTTCCCCATGGTCATCCAGTGGGTTTCTGTGGCTGAGCAGGGATTCAAACGCTGGTCTCCAGAGCTGTAGGCCAATGCTCATACCACTACACCACACTGGGTCTCTATGCAGGCCTACATCCAGTTACTAGTCCAATCTAGAATAGGCACATTCAGTCAATGAGATTGTCATAAGTGTTGAGTTACTATTCAGAAACTGATTTAATGGGTCTATTCTAGCTGGGATTAGCAATTGTATTAAGGCCTTAATCTTTCTGGTATCTGTGATTTCAGCGGGTGTTATCCACATCCTTTCAATTATATCTTTATAGCAGTGATTCTCAAACAGTGGAGCAGGACCCTTGCCAGGGGTGAGAGTTGCTCAAAGGGGGCACAAGACTTGGAGGCTCTGATCTCTCCTCTTCCCATGCCTTTGAATATGTAAAATTTACACATGCATTGAATTAAATATTGGATTTACTTAAATAAAACTGTTCTAATTTGAACAATGTTATTTCCTTATAAAATGTTACAATATGAATATGCACGAATGTGTGAATGAAAATATGCACACTAAATAAACAAAATATTTTTATTCATATGCTATGTCAAGTGTGTTGGGGGGTGACGTCCACATGTAGATAGATATAGGAAGAAAATCAACTCATTTGAAATGTGGTGCTGGAGAAGAGTGTTGAGGATACCATTTGTTGCTAACTGCCTCAAGTCTATCTCAACCCATGGATGAGCCAACTCCAAGATCCCCTATCCTCCACTGTTCTGCTTAAATCCTGCAAATTCATACCATGGACAGCCAAAAAAAAAAGGGGTCCTAGAAACAGGTCAAGCCTGAAATCTCCTGGAAGTCAAGATACTAAAATTGAGGCTGTTATACTTTGGTCACATCATGAGAAAGAATGACTCATTGGATAAGACAATAATGCTAGAAAAAGTGGAAGATGTAGAAAGACAGGAAGGCCACAAGCTAAATGGATAGAGTCTATTAAGGAGCTCACAGGCATGAATTTACAGGACCTAAACAGAGCAGTGGAAAATAGGGAGTCTTGGGACATTATCACACGGGGTCTAAAGCAGTCCCATCCCCGTTGCATCCCCGTCCCATTGCGCTTCCTTTTCCCCTGTGTTCACACGACGTCACACCCATCCCTGTCCCATCCCCGTCCCATCCCCGTCCCATTGCGGTTCCTTTCCCCGTGTGTTCACACGACGTCGCACCCATCCCCGTCCCATCCCCGTCCCATTGCGGCATCATCCGGCATCATCCCCGTTCTTTTGAATGCCAGTTTCTTTGGGAATTACATTTTGCCGCGACCAGAATGATACCGGAATGATGCTGCTTTCTGTATACCAGTATAGTTCTGGATTGAAAAGGAACCGCAATGGGACGGGGATGTGACGGGGATGGGACTGCTTTAGACCCCGTGTGATAAGGTCCTTGGAGATGTCTCATTCACAGGGTCACCATGAGTCAAGATTGACTCAAGGGTAGTTAACAAAAACCACTGCTTTACAGATATAAGTCTAGGAACTTTCTACCTTTTAAAATCTAATTTTTTTAATGATGCTGGACTCAAATGAACATTTCCCTCCTTCCACTCTTGTAGAATCAGAGTGTTCTGTCATTGCTATCATGCTTCACATTGCAGCAGCAGTTTATTTTGGTGTTGGAGTGGATCTAAATGTCCACTGTTTTACAAGTTCCATCTTGGCTGCCACTGATTATACAAGAATGATGCCATAAGCAAAATATTGTTTTGCACCCAGACAGGGAGAGGTATCTTTTTGTTTGACTCATAAATCTTCCTTTAAGTCAGGCCTGTCCTTTGACAAGAAAAAAAAATACATCCTGGCAAGTTCTGCTTTGTGAACCAGGCACCCTCCTCTTGCTGGTTGCTCATTCATTTTGTCCAGTGGCTGCACATGGGTGGCCACTAAGCACCCCACCCAGAATACAGAGACTAACTGGTCCTACAGCTTATGACTTTGGAATGACTATTTGAGATAGATCGATGGTGTCATTTAGCTTTGAAACTGAAGTGCCATTATACATCTCTGTTTCTTAGAACTCAGGGAAGTTGGGGTTTTTTTTGGACTTCAATCCCCAGAGTTGCTGGCTGAGAAACTCTGGTGGCTGTGGGACAAAAAACTAACTTCATCAAACTCTGCTCTTTGTATGAGCAAAACAACAACAAAAACAAACCTTGACTGAAGAAGGAAGCAGTAGGTTTTAATGGATCCAGGTTATCTCTGCAGTTCCAACTCTTAGGTTCCTATAGCTCAGCTTGTCCTTTTATTCAGAGGATCCCTCTTGGAATTTGATTCTTGGACTCCCGGGTGGCTCTTAAAATGAACATATGGATGTGTTGATTGTTGGGTTCAATGTGATAATGGGTGACTGCCCTCCTTATTAATTATTAAATTAAAGCATCCAGACAGAGATGAAGAAAATCAAACCAGTAAAGATTTACTGTATAACGAGTAAGTTTAACATATAACCTTATGTAGTTCCATCCACAGTACATTGTAACACCTCAATGTAAAACAAAATTACTCTTCTCCTTGAACATTTCCACATTCTCAGCAACCACCAAAATCCCTGTTCAGAATTTTTTAGTTCCTCTATTCCTCTATTCCTAACTGCCCCTATTTAGCAAAGCAAAAGCAGCTTCATTTATATACCGCTTCATATTGTGCATGGGATGTCTAAGTGGTTTACAACTGTGAGCTGATTGCCCCCCAACAGTTGGGTACTCATTTAGCTGTTCCTCTCAAGATTTCATCCATTCCTATTTGCTTCTGTCCTTAGCTCTATTCCTAACTGGCCCTATCTAACAATTTAATAGACAAGCCTCTTGTTTTATATTTACTGCAATAAAGAAATAATAAGAAGACTAGGAATGGGAAGGGCAGCAATGAAAGAACCAGACAAGATCCTTGAGTAAAGATATATAACAGAGCACTAAAGTTAGAATCATCCAATCCATCACCATATATGGATGTGAAAGCTGGAAAGTGAATAAAGCAGAGAGGAAGAATATCAACTCACAGAATCATAGTATCATACAACAGAATCATAGGCTTGGAAGAAACTACAAGGGTCATCCAGTTCAACCCCCTGCCATGCAGGAAGACACAATCAAAGCATCCCTGACAGATGGTCATCCAGCCTGTGTTTAAAACCTCCAAAGAAGGAGACTCCACCACACTGTCAAACAGCTCTTACTGTCAGGAAGCTCTTCCTAATGTTGTGGTGGAATCTCTTTTCCTGTAGTTTGCATCCATTGTTCTGTGTCCTAGTCTCTGGAACAACAGATAACAAGCTTGGTCCATCCTCAATATGACATCCCTTCAAACAGGGCTAACATATCACCTCTTAACCTTCTCTTCTCCAGGCTAAGCAGACACATCTCCCTACATCGCTCCTCATAGGGCATGGTTTTTAGACCCTTCACCATTTTGGGTGTCCTCCTCTGGACACGCTTGTCAACATCCTTTTTGAATTGTGGTGGGATGTGGCACTGGAGAAGAGTGCTGAGAATACTGTAGAGAGCTAAAAGGACAAAGAAATGGGTCCTTGAACAGATAAACCTGAAACCTCCCTGGAAGCCAAGATGATTAAATTCAGGCTGTTGTATTTTGGCTACATCATGAGCAGGCATGAATAATTGGAAAAAACAATAATGCTAGGAAAGTTTGAAGGCATTAGAAAGAGAGGAAAACCATATGCTAGATGTCTAGACTCAGGGAGGTCACAGGACTGAATCTACAAGACCTAGGCAAAGCATTGGAAGACAGGGGTGCTTGAAGATGTCTCATCCACAGGGTTGCCATGAGTCAAAGTCAACTCAAAGCCAGCTAACAACAACAGCCTGTCCCAGGTGCAATCTCTGGTGTCACAAGTTCAAGAGATCATGTAGGAGATAGTGAGAAAGTCCTCTTTTTGCTAGAAACCATGTTAGTCAGAGTACACAGTAATGAGCTCTATGGACAAGTTGTCTAAGCTGTTATAAAGCTACTTTCTGAGTTCCTTACCTAAAAGTTTCAGCAATGTACTGCCATCACTAAATTTGTAGAACTGGGGTTGGGCCCTCTCTTTTATAGTTTTATTGTCTAGCACACCCAGCTTGAACCTCCTTGATTTGCTATGTACAGTATTTCCTTCTTACCTGCACTTTCCCTGCACCTGATTCCATCTCCGTCTTCTGGCCCAGGTATACTGCGGATCATTGCCTTGCTGTTCACCTTAGTTACGACCTGGCTTTTTGCCAATGCCTATTTCAGCCACACATCTGTGAAATCTATCAACTTGAGGAGCTGGTTGGGTAAGTTATCGTGCCATCCTGAATGTATCTGTACCACCCATTATCCTGATTTAAGAAGAAAACGGGGTTGGACTCAAGCAGTACTTGGAAAGGGGACCACTGGGAAATACTGGGGATCTTCATACAGGGCTAGGAAAGAATCCTGCCAGAAACCTTGAGCATCTTTGCTACCACCCAGAGATAACAATACTGGGCCAAATGCACCAATGCTCTGATTCTGTATAAGGAAGTATTGTGTTGTGTTATTACTTTTCTTCTCTTCTTGCCCTCTCCTTTGTGTTTGCCTTCTGGGTTTCCCTAGACTCAAACACAAAGTAGCAGCCAGAGGGAAGAAGCTTCTCTCACAGTTTCCCATACTCATAATCTAGAGCTTGGGAATCATGTCAAGGATTACCACAAGATACTTCTTAGGGTTGTCATATTACAACCTAGAAGGTACTTTTATCCTAATAGCCTTGACGCAGAATCCAGCTTGTCTCAGCTGCTCATATAGAGTCTAGTCCAGGTAGAGCTGGTGGTTCCCATGTCAATTGGTTAGTGGATCCACCCCAGGTCTTGGTTCAATCTTTAAAGGAAGTTGCCAGTGTGCCAAATCTAGCATTTTGGAGTCAGAATTTTGGACAGCTCCTTTAAAGTTCAACTTTTTAAAGTTCAGATTCTCTCTTTCCTGGTTTGTGATTATTGTTATTTGCTGTGGCACATGATTTGAGCAGTCTATAACTGTCACAAGACATGAGGGCAGGGCAATGTAAGGACATGGGGACAATGGCAGCCTCTCCAAGGTCAGTTGTTGCGACCCACTGCCCCTGCAGTCTCCCTGGACCACCCTTTTTCATGGCCAAAGAAGAGGTGTGTTGCTTCTTTGGGAAGCTAACTTAGCGTTTTAAAAGGTTGCAGGGGCACATTTCCAGCCACTTCCAATACTTCTGGAACATACAAAGTTGTGCATAGCTGTTATAAGAGTGAGGACAAGGAGCCAGAAATTCCAAGGGAATTGGTTTTATGAATTGTTATTGTACCAAACTTGCAGTGAGGAGCCTTGAGGAGTCAGGGGAACAGTTTGGGGACACTGAAGACTCTTCATTTCTGCATCACATACTTGTTATCATTTATAAATCTATGCCCTCTCATGATTCTATTGCTTTTGTTTTCTTGATGCCTTGGCCAGGTGCTGAAAAATTTAAGCCACCAAGTAAGTACCCTGCTTTTGTATTTATGTATGTATGTAAGCCACTTTGATTGTCATGGCAGAAAGGCAGAATATAAGAATAATGTTGTTGTTGTTGTTGTTGTTTATAACATAGTAGCAAAATGAGATGGAATAAGGGGGGCAGCCTGGATGCAAACTTTGCCTCTGATTACACAAAGTTAGCAGAACTTGGTAATGTCACTTTGGAGAGATATGACTTCCAGGATTCTGTGCCTGCAGGTAATTTGTCTGACCATGCCAGCAAACTTTAAAACTTTCTCAAAACTTTACTGTCTCAAACAGTAAAACTTTCAAACTTAGTTTAATAATACTGAACTTTCCAGATGAAATGGTCTTCTCCATCCATTTTGGGCATGCACCTCCCAGTTCAGAATCACCCATTACAAAGTAGGAGTGGAAAAAATGTTTGAAAATATTGAAAAAATGCTAAAATTGTTCATTGTATCCTTCAAAAACAAATTTAGCAAAGAAAATATGTTTACCAAATTTACCTAGAAAAAGCAAAAAGCAGAGTGTAGTGGAACTGAAGTGGTAGGAAGTAAACATCAGCCTGTTTTCTCCCACAAAAACCTGGAAACAAGGCCTTGCTTTTGACACAGTGTATGAGGCCCATCCACAATATGAACTGATACTTGTCATGGGCTTGTATTTTACTTCAGGGTTTGTTTGAATTCTGTTGTTATTTTGGTCTCTCTTGTCAGAAGCATCAGTCCTGCGACATAAGTGCAACAATAAAAGAGATTGCCCCAGCCACACCTTTGCCTTCAAGTTAATCAGTGGTGCAGCCAATGTGGTGGGACCTTCAATGTGCTTTGAGAACACAATGTAAGTTCTTTGCAAAAAAAAAAAAAAACAACCCAAAAAGTGTGACTCTGTTTTATGCATACTTGTAAAGAGCCAGGGCAGGAATCTTGCAATCCTCCAGAATATTGTGTGATTGCAAGACCCAGTAGTCTATCCAACACATGTAATGGTAAAAATTGTGGGAGTTGCAGTTAAGGTTTCTAGGCATCCTGATTTGTACAGCATGCCCCATATTGGAGGTTTAAAATATGGTCCTATGTCAAGATAGGGAAGGCAATGGGAAACCTCCTCTGAACAAATCTTGCCAAAAAAACCCATGATAGGTTCGCCTTAGGGTCACCATAAGTTGGGAATGACTTGAAGGCACACAGTATTGTCAAGATATGAAATGCTCCAAATCCTGTATCTCATAAAGAGGTCACAAGTGGCCACAACAGGCCAACCACTAGTGTTGGGTACCAGCAGCGCACTGAATGTTAAATGCTAAGGCTTCTGTCTACTGTACAGTAATATCCCTTATCCATGGGAATACATTCCAGAACCAGCAACCCCAGTAGATGACTAATTACCAAACCCTATACCAGTAACATTTTTGGCCTGCAATTTATTGTGGATAGCAGGAACCATGTAATATTTTTGGACTGTGGCTGATCATTGGTAAATAAAACAGCAAAAAGCAAACCTGTGGATAAGAGTGGACTACTCTAATTGCAACTGATATGGTGCAGGTTCTCCTCTTCCTCCCCTTTGGCAGGGGCTTGCTGAGTAAACCTTTTATCTTGAGATGGCTGTCCTGTCTTGGTGCAATTTACACAGGTTGTAGGTTTCCCACAAAACTTGAAGTCTTGTGGGATCTTGGAGCTAACAGAAGAGGCTCTTCCCTCACAAGACTTGAGGAAGCCTTATTACAGACCTGTCTTCAATACTTTCAACCAATTTTGGGCTAGCCTGGCAGCTGGGAGGATCTGTCCTGTGTTGCTGTGTGGAAAATTTGACAGCTTAGCTACTGTCCAACACCATCTGGAGGACTATATTATTCCCAAACCTACTTTATGTACGGTACATATTTTGAGTGCCGCATTTCAGGGCATAACCCTCACTTGGGGTTGGGATGACTGTATGTAGTGTTTATGGCATTCTAAGTACCAGTACTTGCTGAATTCTCCCCCCCCCCCTTTGTCCTTTTCAACTTTTTTAGGTTGATGAGTGCTGTGAAAGATAACATTGGTCGAGGTTTAAACATTGCACTTGTCAATGGTGAGTTTTGAATAGTGTTACATGCTCTTTTCCTTTCTTTACCATCTCCTCTTGTACTGCATACATTAAGGCCCATTTCACATTACATAATTACTTTGGGTCCCTGTTATCCACTGGGGTTTGGTTCCAGGATCCCCTGTGGATACCAAAATTCATGGATGCTCAAGTCCCATTATGTACAATTGTTATCCCAAGGTCTAGTCCTCAGCACCCCTCCCTCTTTTCTGATATCAAGTTGATATCAAAAGGTTTGAGGCATGTAGCCAAGACAGAGCCTTCAGTGAGGGAAACTAGCCAAGACATATAAGGAGATCCATGACCGTATGTAGGGATTCCGGAGGCTCAGCATGGTGGGAGCTCAAGGGCACATAGCAAAGGATAATAAATCAAAACTGGAATCTATATATTCCCTTCACTGTTAGGAGTGATGGTGGGTGATCGACCTTGTTTTACAAATGAACAAAAATCCAAGAATACTTCCCTCTCGAAGTGACACTCCTTTGTTCAAGGACATTTGCACTGATTGTCTGGCTGTTCACAATTTCCCTTCCCATTTTTCTCTTTTGGAAACTTTACTTTAATCCTAAATTCTGCCCTGGCACAAGATTTGCCCCATAAATATGCCTGACTAGACATCACCAATTTGGTCTCAGTTGAGGTCAGATACACTCTCTGTCCATATCTCAGTTGACTCCTCAGCTTGCTGAGCCACTTCACTTACCAGTGTCCCCTGATTGAAGCCCCACTTTTGGAATTGGTACAGTATTGCCCTCTGCTCCCACTCAAATTCACTATTTGCTACCAGTTTTCATTTCGTTAGTTCCTGACTGTGTGCATGGATAATTGAGTGGTCTGTGAATAGTGATTTCTTTGATTCATAAATAAATCTATATTTGGAACTTGCACTCGGGAGTTCTGTTTCTCAGAACTGGTATCCAGAAGCTTGATCCCCACTTAGGACCTTATCACACGGGGTCTAAAGCAGACCTAATCCAAAGG
>CM034703.1:311758104-311778645 GCA_020142125.1 Phrynosoma platyrhinos
TCTTGAGACACCTCCCATTTGTACTTTCAGAATCTCCCTTTTGAGAAACTCCCACCCATCCTAAACTCCCTTCTCTTTTAGTATTTCTGACCATGGGATCATCCCCAGTATTTCATTAAGTTTACTGAAATCAGCTTTCCTAAAGTCTAGAATGCATGTCTGACTATCCCTGACTTCTTTCCACTGTATAATAAACTCCAGGAGAACATGATCACTCCCTAAGGATCCCACCACTTGCACTCCATTAACCAGGTCATCCCTGTTGGTTTGGATCAGATTTAAAACAGCAGATCCCTTTGTTGTCTCTATCACCTTTTCCACCAGGCAAGTGGGGAATTTATCTTAATCCTTTATCTTGCCACTTTTTCAATGGCTTTTAAAATGTTCCAGTTTCTCTCTCCTCCTCCCACTTCCTCCCTTTGTCCTCAGTTTACTTCACTTGCAGCAAACTGAGTACAAAGAGCAAAATTAGTTTGCACTCATGTTAACTCAGAAGATGGGAGAGGAAAGAAGAGGATGTAATATTTCTCTTCCCACATTGTTGTTGTTGTTGCTGTTGTTAAATGCCATCAAATCCACTTGGTTCAGGCAAAAGCAAACTGTTGCAGCCTCTTCCAGCTTTTCAGTTCTCCTTCACTGATCACTTTGACCATCTTGAACACACTCTCATGTGTTCATCTGTGAAACAGCAGAAGTATGTAAAACCTTTAGTCCAAGCATTGAAATCTGTTGTCCCAGATACAAGTATGCATGTTCCTTATTTTGGCGAATGGGAGAGAGCAGACAAGAGGGTAGTGTTTTCAGCCAGTGAAACGGAGGACAGCTTTATAGCTCTAAAGGAAAATACCTCTTTTTAATTCTAAGGGGTAGGCAAAGGGGAACCCTTAACATTTCCAGGGGATTAGCATGTAATGCCAGCCACTTAGACAGCTTGGTCATGAATTTCTGCCAGCAATTTAAGACCCTGAGCAACAGTTTTATAAAGAGAAAGGGAAGAGATGCCATTGCTAAAAGATGCAGCCATTCACATACCCTTCTTTCAATTCACTTTAGGCATTCCCTCTCTTGGAAGGCAAAAGAGTCTGGCAATGGAAAAGAGAGCTCCCCCAAACTGGGATGGGATGCTGGTGGGGCTCACCATTGATCTCCAGCTTTTGGGCAGTTGGCAAGATGAAAATATTATTATTTCCGTGGCATAGCAACAGGTAGAGGCCAGTACCAGCAGCTGGGCAAGTTGGGTGGCTGCCCAGACTTATTAGGCTGCAGAGGGGCCCATTCTCATCATGGATGCCAGCCAGAGAGAGAGCTCCATTTTGTTCTTTTCTCTAGAATCCTCATTATGGAAGAGAAGAAAAATTCAGAGCAGGAGATTCATCCAAGCTTTGGGAGCGCTGGGTAGCATTGACTATTGGATGCTGCAGAGAACTAAACGAAAACCAAGGCTGGGAAATGTTTACCCTTTAGGACTACAACTCAAAGAAGCAAGTTCCTTACACCACTGGCTACCCTATGTCCTCTGCTAATGCTTCCCCCTCCAACTACACCCACTTCTTTATCTTCCAGGAGTGATGTGGGAGTGAGCGAGGGGGGCATAAAGGGCTGCAGATGAGAAAAGAAGCCATTGAAGCCTCATGACAAGAGCTGGAATGTATCTACAGTAGACAGGTAGACCCGGTAGATACCACTTTAAGTACCCTGGCTCCAACCTACAGAATCCTGGAATTTATCATTTGTTGAGGTGTTGAGGTATTGAGAGCCAGTGTGGTGTAAAGGTTTGAGTGCTGGACTCTGGAGACCAAGGTCTATATCCCAGCTGCGCCACTGAAACACACTGGGTGACCTTGGGCAAATCACATTCTCTCAGCCTCAGAGGGTGGCAATGGTAAACACCCCCCCCCAAAGAAACCTGCCAAGAAAACCCCATGATAGGGTTGCTTTATGGTCGCCATTAGTTGGAAACTACTTGAAGGCACACAACAACAACATCAACAACAACAAATTAGATATTGAGAAAGATGTCTAAATACCTGACTACCCCAGGTAGTGAAATAAAATTCACTAGCACAGAATTAAGTCCCTCACCAAACTGCAAAGTCCAGGACTAAATAGGACAGAGCCATGGAAGCTAAAGTACTATCAAGCTGCAGTAACTGAGCAATGGGCAAAAACATCCAAAATCCACAAAACAGTGATACCTTTACTTGAACAATCAAAAAGGACAAAATGCATGGTACAAGCTTTCAAAGCTCCATTGGCTTCTTCATCAGGGAAAAGTGTTAAAAATCATACAAGAGAAAAAAAAAGTATAAAACGACAATGTTAGTCAAAGGCCTGCATTTTCTCAAGGGGTGGTTGTTGTGTTGTTATGTGGAAGGAGTAATGGAGATACACTTCTGAACTCTTTGTTGCTCCTACCCTTATTGTAAGGGCCACCAATGATTATACAAAAGTGGTTAGTTTTCCATGGCAGGTGTGGAATAAGACATTTAATTGTTGAGCTTTACCTTCTGACTGAGTAGCCAGCAGATGGCAGTGAAAGGATTCTATAGATTCCATACATCTGATGGCCAATTCATCCAAAGTGCAGTGTCCGGGGGATCATAGAAATGCCATCAGCAGGTGATGCTGTTGATTGGAAACAAGCAAGAGATACCTGGGATTCACAGAAACTATAGCAAGCTACCTGTACTCTGGAAAATCACAGTTTTGTTCAGGTTTGGCATATGTACAGCCATTGTTTAATAGAAAATATTTTCCAGGGGAAGTGCATTTGCTCAAAATATCTCCACCCCATGACAAACCTTCCAAATCACCTGATATATCTGGAAGTTACAATGGGAAGTTTCTTTTTGTTAGTTTTGGGCCAAAAGTGGGGCAATGTGGCAGTAGCCCACACCATCTAGGCACAGCCAGTCTCTGCTTCTGGGATTTTGAGGTCTGAATGGAGTGGTTTAATTGGACGCAGCAGTCAGGTGCACTGCCTTAGCTTACTTTGTAGGTCTGGAACATCCTGGGATTATTGTATCTTCCCAAAGCACTCCCATCCTATTGTTCTGTGGTAAATGATGGAATTTTCACCTGGCACAGAGATCAGATAAAGCTCTGCACCAACAAGCCTTCCCTACAGAGATCAATGAAAGGCAGGCATAATGAGAAAAACAGTTAGGTAGCCAACATAGATCTATGTTTTGTCCACTTATTGTGACAGCTGATCTGTTAATGAGAACAGCTTTGTGCTGTCATCTCCTAGGTACTTCCATCAAAACATCTAAAATGTTTGAAATAAATTTTAAGCAGAGGGGAGACAGCCATGGAAATGGTCAATCCCTCTTCCACCAATAATTCCATCCTCTTGCTCCTGAAAACTGTTCTTCTCCAGGGATAACTCTGGGACCAGAAATGTGTCCTGTTTGTGGGTGTCCCATGGATTGGCCATTGTAGGAATCAGGATTGGGGACTTGGTTGGCATTTAGACTGCTTCAGCAGGACTCTTAGTATGGTCTCGTGATCCAGGGGTAGGGAGGGGGTTGATCTGGGGCAGGACAGGGATGGCAAAAGGAAGGGAAGAGAAAGGAAGAGTATGTTTATATACTCATTCCCACCAACTCCTTTTCTTCTTGAAATCATCACAGTCCTGTCTACTACCTTCAAAGGGCTTGACACCAACCTGTCTCTGAAACCCTTCAGATAGGACAAAAGCTTATTGTCTGCTTGGCATTGTCTACAGCAGCTTATTCAAAAGGCCTCTATGTTCCTGAAATACAGAATGCAAATGAAATAGGTATTCTATAGGATCTGTGAATCCAACATACTCCACCCTAATAGCACTGTATAGATAGAAAATTCACAGATGTGCTGCCCCCTTACATATTATTGTATGCAAGCCATCACACCTATATAGAAGAAGATGTGCTATGTAATAGACAATGTAGAAATGTCAATTCTCAAAACTGGGAGTGTCCTACTGAATTAACTGAAGTAACTGGAACTTTCATCTATGTAGATCAGGCTGATATCTAAGCTATTTCTACTCAGCTGGTCTTGAGCAAACCCATTGAACAATATAAGAGAAAAACTGGCAAATTGACTATTTGCTTGACTGGCTGTTGGCCATGGCACATGTTACAATGCCATGGTAACACACCACTGTGAGGATATCCTATTAATGAGGCACTATGGCTTCTGTTAATGTGACATTTTTTTGCTAAGCCTTTCCAGAAACTATTTCACATAAATATTACCATTCCTGCCCCTTCTTTCTCAAACTCTCTGTCCTTCTTTGTGGCTTGGAAATTTTGTGGGTGTGCCTGTGTATTTGTCTTTAAGTTTGAAGATCAGCAACACAGTCTTACAACAATAATTTCTCAGTCCTCCCAAGAGCACTGTGCTATCTGATACCTACTAAAACCGACTGTGTGGAGATCAGGAAATGAATGTAATATAATCTTTATGCATCACTTCCAAAATAAGCAGGCACCTTGCCTGCACTTCTGTGCCTGTGGGTAAGGGAAAGGAAGGGCAAATAGAAGTGATGACACACTAACAATGGGATCAGCAGAGAAACTCCTGTGCTTGGGCTTAAAATCAATGTGAAGAAAGCCATGACAATGGTCTGGATCCTATTATTACTCACAACAAGAGGTAGCCCATTGAATCAGTGGGATTTACTTTACATGTTGACTTACCATCCAATCATTGACTCAGTAGGTCTGCTCTAGTCAGAGATAACCAAAAGGAACCAAGCCAGTGATTTTAAATCTAAAGAAGAAAACCCTCTCTCAGAAATGGAGGTGTTTGGAGGTGTTACCCCATCCTATCCTGGCAATTTGGGTTGGGTTATAATTTAGTGAAAGTAGTAACCATTGATATAATAGCTCTCCATTTTAGACAGAACTTGGAAAAAAAATTATTAGTTATTAGTTAACCCAAAGTGGTTAGGAAGATAGGATGCTGCCTTAGACAAGGCAAGTGTCTTTCTAGACCCACTGGAGTCTATTCGGCTTAGCAGCCACTTTTATTCAGCTGCTTTTAAAATGTCCCAGTTTCTCTCTCTTCCTCCCACTTTTCTTCTTCATCTTTAGCTCACCAGATTTGTTACTGTTGTTGTTAACTGCCCCCAAGTTGATCTTGACTCATGGCACCCTGTAGAAGGGACATGTCCAAGGCTTCCTGGCTTTGACTGCTGTGCTTAGGCCCTATAGTTTCGTACCTGTGGCCTCCTTAATAGAGTCTATCTGTTTAATATGTGGCCTTCCACTCTTTCTACTTCCCTCCACCTTTCCAAGCATTATTGTTTTTTCCAATGAGTCATGCATTCTCATGATGTAACCAAAATACAACAACCTTAGTTTAATCATCTTGGCTTCCAGGGAGATTTCCAACTTCATCTGCTCTAGGACCCATTTGTTTGTCTTTTTGGCATCCTTAGCACTCTTCTCCAGCACCACATCTCAAATGAATTGATTCTTCTTATCTGCTTTCTTAACTATCCAGTTCTTGCATCCATACATGGTAATAAGGAATACAATGGCTTGTATGATTCTAACTTTCGTGTTCAATTGTATATATTTGCTTTTCAACATCTTCTTTAGTTCTTTCATAACTGCCCTCCCTATTCTTAATCTTCTTCTGATTTCTTGACTGCAGTCCCTGTTCTGAGCAATGTTTAATCCCAGGATATGAGAAATCTTTTACTATTTCTATTTCCTCATTGTCTAGGTTGAATTTGTGTAGATTCTCCGTGGTCATTATTTTTGTTTTCTTTATGTTCAACAGTAAGCCTGCCTTTGCACTTTCTTCCTTGATCTTCATTAGTGGTTGCTCTAGGTCTGTGATGTTTTCTGCTAGTATTATGCCTTCATCTGCATATCTTAGATTGTTAATATGCTTTCCTTACAATATGTTCTGCATACAAGTTGAACAGATAGGGTGAAAGGATGCATCTTTATCAGACCCCTTTGCCAATTGGGAACCATTCTGTTTCTCTGTGTTCTGTTCTGACAGTAATCTCTTGTCCTGAGTACAGATTCCTCATCAGGATTTCATAGCCTTTCGTAATGGATGCAGTCAAAGGCTTTGCTATTGGCTGTAAAGAAAATGCTGATTTTCTTTTGGAATTCTTTGGTGCACTCTATTAGCCATTGAACGTTTGCAATGTGGTCCCTAGTGACTCTTCCTTTCCTGAACCCCTTCATGAACCACTTCAAATGCTACTGCTGAAGAGAAAAGAGAAGAGAAAAATCTCCAAAATAGACTCTTTTCTTCTAGAGAAGGAATTAGAACAAGAAGTCATTTAAAAAAACAATGATTAGATGGGCAAAAGACATTGGCCAACTTATATCATTAGAAAGCTGGAAAAATTCTTGGAAGAAAACAAACTCATTTACAGCATGTCAAGATTTAAAGGAAATTTTCTGAAAATGTTCAATAGATGGTATTATACACCAGTAATATTGAACAAAATTAATAAAACAGGGGAAGACAGATGCTGGAAGTGTCAGAAAGAGGCTGGCACACTATATCATATGTTTTGGATTTGTCTCATCATTAAAAAAATCTATTCAATATATTACACCAAAAAAATGAATTTTCAATATCCCTTTGTAGCTATACTTATTAAATATAACTATACTTATTAAATATGATCTCAATACTTTAAAAAGAGGACAAGAAAGCTTATGGGAGAATTATATTGTATTTACTGCCAGCAGCGAGATGAATTATAGCAAAGGGATGGAAGACAGATGAACCTCCAAACGTAGAAGACTGGAAAATAAAAATACACAACATGAAAGAACTGGACAAATTAACATTTTAATTAACAATAAATGCATAACTAAACTAGAAAGAGAATGGCTACCATTTGAAGAACAGTAGAGAATTAAATGATAAGCATCAACTAAAATACTAAAATATATAGATTACAATATATAGCCATTCCAGAAATTTAAAAAGGCAAGAAATAAAGGAAATTTTGGCAATTTAAGTTAAAGAAGGAAGAAGAGAAGTGGCACATATTGGTAATCTGCTACTTAAAATAGAGGGAATATGTATTAAATATATGGAAGTTAGGGGGGAAATTCTTTTATAAGTTCTTACATAAACATTACTTAAATTGTGAATATTATGATGTAATAGAGGATGTGGGAATCTTTTTAATGGGTTTAAAGAGAGTATAAGAGTATCACCTCTAACTAATGTGGAAAAAAATAAGGAAGTGTTATTTTGTATAAACGATTGGTATGTGATAAGTGATGGTACTTTTATTAGAAAATAAGCAAGAAAACAAATGCTGCTGCCTACATTCAAAGTGAAAAACTAGTTTGCACAGAAATAATTCTACCAGAGTGACCAGATGTCATTGGCACAAAGGAGGACAAAGCACCACAACAGGTAGGGCATTCAAGAAAAATGTAGAAAATAAATAAATAAATAAGCTAAAACACTACTATAAATATACATTCATAAAATTTACATATATAATTTTTTTTAAAAAAAATCCCAATGACCCCTGATGCCCTTGTGGCCCCTTCACCACCACCCCAAACCCACACACGAAGAGGCAGCCACACACATGCCCTGACCTGCATATGAGGAGGCAGCCGTGGCAGCACCAGACCTCTCTGGGGCACATGGCCACTGGCTCTGGAGCCCTCTGAGCAGGGAAAGAAGGAAAGGGTGGAGGAGGTACCCTCCCTTTGGGCAGCACCTCTGAGTTAAGCTGCCTTGGCTGTGCCCTCTCTGGCCTGAATTGCTTTCCCCAGTAGTGGTAACAGGAGGAGGAGGCGGAGGCGGTGGCAGCACTGTGGCTACCCTGCCTCCCTGTATACCTGCCTCCCAGCCCAGGCGAGAAACAAGGAGGCATCCCCCTATTGCTGCCCTCACCAGCCTAGCCCACTGGCCTTCATTCTCTCTTCCCTACCTTGGCAGTTCCACCACTCTGGCTGTGCCCAGTCCAATCCCACTCCTTCCAGCTGTGCCCAGTCCAATCCCACTCCTTCCCATAGCTGCACCAGGAGAGGTGACTCTTGAGTGATAAAGAGCCCTGGTAGAGAGGTCTGGTGGGGGAAGATGCTTGGCAGAGCCTCCTCTGCCTCAAAATGGAGGACATTTCTCAATTACTCCTGCATCCCCAGGCAGAAGGCTAAAATTTAGGACATAGCAATAGCAATACCAAGTACATTTCTATACCACTTATCAGTGAACTAACACTCCCTAAACCAGGGGTAGGCAACCTTTCCCCTTTAAGGGCCGAGGGACTTCAGCTCCCAGAAACCTCAGCCATATTGGCCAATAGTCCCATGTTGGCCAATAGCTCCTGGGATTCTGGGAGCTGAAGTCCCTCGGCCCTTAAAGGGGAAAGGTTGCCTATCCCTGCTCTAAACAGTTTACAGTGTGTAAGCCAATTGCCCCCAACAAGCTGGGTACTCATTTTACTGACCTACAGAAGGATGCAAGGCTGAGTGAACCTTGGAGCCCCTGGGATCGAACTCACAACCTTGCAGCTTGCAGTACAGGCATTTAACCACTGCACCACCAGGGACAGGTCCAAGGAAAAGAGGTTGTATTATTATTATTATTATTATTATTATTATTATTATTATTATTATTATTATTATTCCGCCCCTCTGCAGGGCAATTGGGGCAGCTTACAACATTAAAATAAGGTCGCCCTGAACTCTACAGGGAGGGAGGAGGGATCAGAATGTTGTTCTTCCCAGTAGGCACAGGCAAGAGCAAACTGCTGCAGCTTTATAACTTTAGAATTATAATGTTAAAAAGTAACTGTTCACATGTACATCACTCAAAATTAATTAAAACAGTTACTTTTTACTTTTGACAAAAGCAGAGCAAGCCACTGGCATGTGATAAAAAAAACAACCATCCGCTCATCTACCTTGTTGTCACTATCCTCCCATCTACCTTGTCATTTCAGCGTCATAACAGAGCACACAGTGGCAGCATGGGGCACAACACAAGCCAGCTCTTCAATAATGTGAAATTCCTCCTTCTCAGCTCATTTGTAACCAGTTACTTTTGGCTTTAGAGTTCTAATAAGCTTCTTGTCAACACTTGGGTTAGGATAGCTATGGACCTCGAGCCAGTGTAGTGTAATGGTTTGAGCACTGGACTATGACTTTGGAGATTAGGGTTTGAATCCCAGATCAGCCATGGAAAGCCACTGGGTGCCCTTGGACAAGACACACTATCTCAACCTCAGAGAGTGGCAATGGGAAACCCCCTCTGAAGAAACGTGCCAAGAAAATTCCATGATAGGTTTGCCTTAGGGTCACCATAACTCAGAAGTGACTTGAAAGTACACGACGACGACAACCCTCACAAGTTCTTTGTCTGACACTATGAGCCTGCAGGCTGATCCTAGATTTAATGTTTAGTGGTGCTTTCTGAGAAGTCATTCAGTGCCCATGTGTAGGTGGTAATATACTTGACTTTAATTAACTGACAGCCATGTTTCATGTTAGTCTGACATTTTAGAAGATACATGAATAGCTTCCACAAATAAATGGATGGTGTCACTGTGACACAAAGTACAAAGAAATTATTCAGTGATAGATTGTGGCACACAGTTTGAAGGGAATACTATTCTGTTAATTTTTTATGGAGGTGGGATATAGCTCAACGCTAGAGCTTCTGCTTTGCATGCCCAAGGTTTCATGTGCAGTCCTCTAACCCTCTCCAGACAGGGCTGGGAAGAATTGTTGTCTAAAACACAAAAGCAGTGCTTCTAACATTATCTAATGTAGTGGACCAACAGCCCACCACACCCCCACATGTACCATGGACTGCTACTGAATTTGTGCCATCTCAATATCATATATTTGTACCACCTCACCAGCACCTGTCTACCAGCCACCACTGTCCTCAAGAACCATTCCCAGCCAGTGAAACTATATAACTGAGCTAGATGGAGCAACTGTGTGTCTGGCTCAAAATAAGTCAGATTTTAATGACCCACAAATACCACTGGTCTTTATCAAATGATGGAAGGCAATTAAAGATAATAGAATCATAGAATCCTAGAGTTAGAAGAGACCACAAGGGCCATCCAGTCCAACCCCCTGCCATGCAGGAACTCTCAATCAAAGCATCCCCGAGAGATGGCCACCCAGTTTCCGTTTAAAGATCTCCAAAGAAGGAGACTCCACCACTGTCCGAGGGAGTGTGTTCCACTGGTGAACACCTCTGTCAGGAAGTTCCCCCTAATGTTTAGGTGGAATCTCTTTTCCTGTAGCTTGCATACCCTCCAACATTTCACAGATGTTGTGTCCAAGCAACATGAGAGTGTGGTCAAGATAGCAAAAGTTAGTAACAACTTCTAATGATTTTTCCTTATGATGTGGCCAAGGTAGTCATCTTGGCTTCCAGAGGGAATTCATGCTTGATCTGTTCTGGGACCCATTTGTTTGTCTTTTTGGCCATTCACAGTATTCTCAGTACTTTTCTCCAATATCACTTCTCAAATTGACTTTCTTCCTATCAGTTTTCTTCACTGTTCAGTTCTCACATCTGTACATGGTGATAGAAAATACAATTTTAGCCATAGATGCTGGCGAAACGTCAGAAAGAAACTCTTCTAGAACATGGCCACACAGCCCGAAAAAACCCACAAAAAACCTATAGAAAATACAATGGCTTGGACTATCCTCACTTTAGTGTTCAGAGTTATAACTTTACAGTTTATTATCTTGTCCAGTTCTTTTACTGCTGCTCTTTCCAATCCTAGTCTTCTTTTGATTTCTTGACTGCATTCTTCATTCTGCTCAGTGTGTGAACCAAGATATAGGAACTCTTTGATTATTTCAATTTTCTTGTTATCTAGGATAAATTCTTGTAGATCTTCCTTGGTTGTTATATGGTATCTACTTGGAGTCAATTTAATACAGTTCCCAAATCTTACACTGATATATACACAGGGCTCTGTCATATTCCTGAAGTCCTGGTCTCTTTTAGGCCAGGGTTTTGCACACCTTAATACTTCTGAATCACGCTGGTTTATCTGCTACTCCTTCCCTAGTTCATGAGATCAGATTTTAAATAGCAGCATAATAGAGTGCTGACAAGATTACAACACAAGGGTTTTCGCACAGGCCTGAATTTATTCTCAGGCACTCTTGTTACAGAGCAATTAAGTCTGCATTATTGGTACTTAGATTATGTGCATGCTGACAGCTGGCTTTACCTAAGCAGCCTAAATCAAAGCAAGAACACAAGCACCAATTACTGACAGCATTCATTTTCTTGAGGGGTGACTCCATGCTAGCCAGGTGTAGGGCAATTATCATATGATTAATACTTTGCATGGAAGAGTAGGCTCATAGCTTTGGCAAAAGTATTGTTCTTTTTCAAGAGAGCCATTAACTCAGGAATTTCTGCGGAATACAATTTTTGCCATTGTTACTGTCAGATATGAAATGGCAAGCAGAGAAAAATGATGTTTTGCCAAAAATATACTCAGCTTTTCTAGGCTGAAACAGACTGCTAGAAATAGTGCAAACTGAGTCCACTTTAAAGGTTAGGGTTAGGGTTAGGGAATCATGGGAACTGTATTTTATTGTGGCACCAGAGCTCTCTGACAGAGAAGGCTCAATGTCTCAGGGAAAAAAACAATTCCCATGATTCCCTAGCACTAACCCTAACCCTTAAAGTGGACTCAATTTGCACTATTTCTGGCAGTCTGCAAAGGCCCTAAATCCCAACTCCACTGCATATGCCCTTGGCCCTTTACTGCCTTACACACCTGCTTTAATCCAATCTGAAATCGGTTTAGAAAACCACAAGAGACCCCCATTGCATAGCCATGTTGCTACAAGGGGGGGGTTCTTGTAATGCATACACATTGTTGCCATATTGGTGTATGTGTGGTCAGAAGACCACAGCAGTTGCTGTTTGTTGGGGTTTTAAAATAATTTTTTATTGGACACACAATTTTGTAGCATAAAATGATATATATATATGAAAAGACCACTACACAAAGCACAATACAAAATACATATAACACTACAACACAAGACAAATCTAACTAAAAAAGGGGGGCTATACAGCTGTTTCCTAACCTGTCAACTACTGATGATAGTTATCTGCTAATGCTACCTCCTGCAAAGCATTGCCAGATAGACTTCTGCTTATTAACCATATTAATATCTGCATAAATACTTTAAACAATTTGATAATAACTTTCAACTTCTGTCCATGATGGTTTTAATCCATTTAGGCCATACTTATTTAAAACATTTTTATTTTTTATTTTTATTTGACATAAGATCTCTTATAAAATTCTCACCATTTAAGAAGAAAAAGCAAATACCGCCAAAAGAAACAGACTCGAGGCAATTTATATTATTGCTTTTATCACAAATATTAGATTTCTTCTATTTCTTCTGTGTAAGACCAATTGCAGCTTAATCTTCACTTTCTATTTTTAACTTAGAAACTATTTTAAAAATCTGGATATATTTCATCTTGACTTGTCATACAAATGTACCAAATCCTTAAAGTCCTCCATTGTTCTACTAAACTAGGTTAAGCCATGCCATATGTAAATCATTTATATTTATATTTGACACGAGGTCTCTTAACACATTCCCACCATTTAAAGGGGGGGAATGACCCCAAAGGGGCAGACTCAGAGCAACATATATTATAATGTTCACCAGTACTAATGTGTTTCCTTCTGTGAAAGACCTTCTTCTATAGAAATCATTTCATATCTATCCTTTCACCTCATTTCATAGGGTGAACGCTAACACGATCTTGAGGGGTGGGTGTTTAAACTCCTCACAACCAGATGGGAAAGCCTGCAATCCAAGTGGCCTCCACAGTTTCCACTCCATAGTTGACCATGGAGGCTTGGGGCCATGTGCCCATCAGACAGCAGGTGAGCTGCTCAGTATCTGGATCCTTTGCCTCATACTGAGCAAAGCCTACACATCTTTCAATAATAAAATTGTGAGCTTATTTACTTTCTCCTTTGTGTCTTCAACCATCTCATTAACTGATGAACCTGCAAAGAGATAAATGATTTCTGATGTTGAAAAACACAAGATCTCATATGCACTTGTTTACTCTGATACAAGTTATATATATGCTATTTTGTGTATTAAATAAGTCAGTAATTGAACATGAAAACTGGGATTAATATTTGCCTCATTTGATTAATTTCCCATCTGTGTTCTTTACATGACACATATTCAGGACAGTCACATACATTTACTCCTGGATGGATGAATTTGTTATTTGTTGTTAAGTCAGATTCAGTTTATGAAAACCCTATGTGTAAGAAACCATCAAGAGCCCCAGTCATTGGCAAACCTCCTCAGGTCTTCAGGTCTTACAAACACAAGTCAATCTATCTGCAATGTAGTCTTCCTTTTTTTCCCCCTACCTCCTTTCAATTCCAAGTATTATTGTCTTTTCCAATAATATTGTATCACAGACAGACAGACATCCCACATTTGTCCCAATGGTGGACTCAGGCAGTTCATGATATGTCCAAAGTACAATGGCTGTTGTTGTTGTTGTTGATCTGTGCCTTCAAATCATTTCTGACTTACGGTGACTTATGGTTTTCTTGGTAAGAGGGGGTTGCCTTTACCTTTCTCTGAAGCTGAGAGACTGTAACATGCCCAAGGTCACCCAGTGGGTTTTCATAGCCAAGTAGAGATTTGAATCCTGGTCTCCAGAGTCCTAGTCCAACACTCAAACCATTATACCACACTGGCTCTATTCAAAGTACAATAGCCTCACTTTCGTAATTTTGGCTTCTAGGAACAGTTCAGGTTTAATTTGTTCTTATGATTTGCTTTCAGAATCATGGCATGGATTATTCTGAATCTGAGTACTTTTACTTGGGGAACTTATCTATGAGCTTATCGCACCAAACTCTTAAAATGGGCCTAGGTCACTTTAACTGCTCTGACTGCCTCCTGTTGCATTTTGGAGTTTGGAGTTCAGTGAGGCTTAAAGGTTCTCTGGCTGATTATTTTAAATGCCTCTTCCTAAATGACAAGTTCCAGACTGCAACAGGAGGCAGCCAGAGCCATTAAAGCAACCTAGCCCCATTTTAAGAGTGTAGAGCAGGGGTCCCCAAACTACAGCCAGTGGGCTGGACCTGGCCCGCCGAGGCCTTCCTACCGGCCCATGCGCCCCGCCGCCGCCGCTGCCGATTCCGCATGCACACTACTCGGGTGCCATTTTGTCTTCCACACTGTGTCCACACTGTTCCTCCCTCTGGCTTTCCCTATAATATAGTCTGTGTCTAAATTAAACAGATGAGATGATAAAATGCAGATTTGTCTTACTTCCACCCTATCCAAATGGAAACCATTAAGTTTCTCCATACTGTGTCCTATCAGTAGTTTCTTGTCCATAGTATAAGTCAGGAGTAGGCCAGGTGGCCGGATGCGGCCCCCTGAGGCCTTTATAAAACACAGGTTATTTCCCTCAAAAATTCTTTGATGTGTCCTATTAGCCAAATTTTGTTTGCAATGTGATATCTATGAGTAGTTCCTCGTAGTGCCCCTTCCTTTCCTAAACCCAGCTCAGACATCTGGCATTTCTTATTCTATATATGATAGGAGTCTTTGCTGTTTTTAGTCTTATTTGTAAATTCTTGAGTATCATTTTGCTGTGTCAGGGATGAATGCAATGATCTGATGGTTACTACAATCCCTGGTGTCCTCTTTCTTTGGGATTGAAATATATATTTAACATTTCCAATCTGTGGGACATTGTTTTGGTTTTCATATTTCCTCACAGATTTTGTTAGAATTTGAATGGATTCCATCTGTACAGCTTGAAATAGCTCTATTGATATGCCATTTGTTCTTTGTAATTTTTTGCTTCCAAGTGCTTTGAGTGTAGCTTGAACTTCACTATCTAAAACTCTGGAGTCCCTGTCAAAAGTATCTGTCATCCTTTCACCTCTTTTATACCGTTTTTCAATGCAATTTTATTATCTAGTTAATAGCATGAAACAAATGTTTGATGAACAACACCTAGGTTTTTATTTTTTTATTTTTTTAAATAACAGTTCCATGCAGAAATAAATCAAAAACAATTTTCTGGAAAAAGCAGCAGTTTGTCAGATGCCAATCTAATTGTCAATCCAGCAGTTTGTTTGAGATGTCAATCTAATTATAAACACCAGTCCTGAGTAAAATTGGTTCTTAAATGTGCATTCTTGAGCAAAAACTACAGAAATCCCAAGTACGTGTTTGAGAGGTACCAAAAGTAGTTGATGGATCAGGGACCAACATGTTCTTATGGTCTTTGTTTCTGTTCCATTAAATACCATGCCTATGTCGGGTGGCACTGTGATCAAGCATATGGAATTGTATAGCACAACACATCAGCAATTTAAATAATAAAACAAAAGCAAAGAGGTGTTTTTTATGTAATATCCCAGTTTGAAACCCAGCTAATTAATTTATTCCTGAGTGAGAGCTGACTGCCATTCAGTATAACAGTTTTAACCAAATGACTCAGTGGTGTTGCACCACCTCATTTCATGCTGTGTCCTTCCACACAGGAAATTTGAAATGTCAGTTTCCTCAGAAAAAAAAACGTGCTATACGATTGCTTAAACAGAAGAGAATAATCAGATGGTTCAGTACTCTGTACACATGCACAGATTTCCATTTTCCTTGTGTTTTATTAATCTTGTCACAGTTCAGATCCTTCAAATAAGTATTTTGTATGTTTAGAATTGCTAATCTCCTTCAGATATGTTTTTAACAATAAGATCTATGCTACCTTCAATACTAGTATTGCTAGAGCAACATAAAGAACAAAAGATAGCATAACAAACAAAAAGAAGAAACCAGAGTAGCATATTTATATATAAGAGGAAACAAAACATATTCAGGGGTAGCTGTGTTAGCCATAATGCAAAATTCAACATCCACAAAATAGTGATATCTTTATTCAGCAAACCAAAATGCGCAAACTACTTTATGCAAGCTTTCAAAGCTCCACTGGCTTCTTCATCAGGCAAAGGTGTTAAGAATCATACAGGAGACAAAAGTTTGAAAAATAAAATAATCTCAATTTAACCATTAATCTCAATTTAACCATTAAAAACCTAGGGAAGTGAGAAGATCCATTTCAACCAAGCCAGTCTACCTAGGGAGAGAATTTCATAATCAGAATGCCACCATTGAGAAGGTCTTCTCCACTGTCATCATCTACCTGACAGCAAGAGCAGCACCCAGAGGAGAGCTTCTGATGATAATCTTAACATATGGGCAGTCATTCCTTGTGGTACCCTTCTCCGAAATCTATATAGTTTGTAAGAGAAGCACCTGCACTTCTGAACTGAACTCAGATACATACTAATCCCAATCATAGAATCATAAAATCACAGAACCATAGAGTTGGAAGAGACCACAAGGGCCATCCAATCCAACCCCCCTGCCATGCAGGAAACCACAATCAAAACAGATGGCCATCCAGCCTCCATTTAAAAACCTCCAAAGGAGACTCCACCACTCTCCAGGGGAGTGTGTTCCACTGTCCAACAGTTCTGTCAGGAAGTTCTAATGTTTCAGTAGAATCTCTTTTCCTATAGTCTAAATCCATTGTTCTTATTCTCTGGAGCTGCAGAAAGCAAGCTTGCACCATCCTTAATGTGACATCCCTTCAAATATTTAAACAGGGATATCATATCACAAAGTGCAAAGGCAGGCTTACTGTTGAACATAAACAAAACAAAAATAATGACCACAGAGAACTTACACATATTCAAACTAGACAATGAGGAAATAGAAATAGTAAAAGAGTTCTCATATCTGGGATTAAACATTGATTGGAACAGAGACTGCAGCCAGGAAATCAGGAGAAGATTAAGAATAGGGAGGGCGGCTATGATACAACTAAAAAAGATCCAAAAATGCGAAGACATACAACTCAGCACAAAAGTCATAATCATACAAGCCATCATATTCCCTCTTACCATGTATGGATGTGAGAGCTGGACAGTCAAGAAAGAATATAGGAGGAAAATCAATTCATTTGAGATAATGTGGTTCTGGAGAAGAGTGTTGGGGATTCCATAGACAGCCAAAAAGACAAACAAATGGGTCCTAGAGCAGATCAAGCCAGAAATATCCCTAGAAGCCAAGATGACAAGACCTAGACTGACATACTTTGGACACATCATGTGAAGGCATGAATTGTTGGAAAAGGCAATAATATTAATAAAGGTAGAGAGAAGTAGAAAGAGAGGAAGGCTACATGCTAGATGGATGGACTTTATTAAAGAGACCATGAATATGAGTTTTCAGGAGCTGGACAGAGCAGTAAAGGACAGGGGGGCCTGGAGATGTTTCATTCATAGGGTCACCATAACAACAACAAAATCATATCACCTCTTAACCTAGGGGTAGGCAACTTTTCACCTTTAAGGGCCAAGGGACTTCAGCTCCCAGAATCCCAGGAGCTATTGGCCAACATGGGACTATTGGTCAACATGGCTGAGGCTTCTGGGAGCTGAAGTCCCTCAGCCCTTAAAGGGGAAAGGTTGCCTACCCCTGTCTTAACCATCTCTTGTCCAGGCTAAAGATGCCCAGCTTCCTAAGTCACTCCTCATGTGGCATGTTTTCCAGACTCCTCACCATTTGGTCGCCCTCCTCTGGACACGCTCCAGCTTCTCAACATCCTAATCAATACATGCTGCTACTGTACTACACAGTCATTGTTTTGTGTGCCTTCAAGTCTTTTCCAACTTATTGTGACCCTAAAGAAAACCGATCAAGGGGTTTTGTCAGCAAGATTTGTTCAGGGAGGGGTTGCCTTTGCCTTCCCCCAAGGCTGAAAGAATGAAACTTGCCCAAGAACACACAGAAGGTTTCCATAATCCAAGCAGGGATTCAAATCCTGGCCTGTAGAATCACAGTCCAACACTCAAACCACTACACCACTCTGGCTCCCTTCACCATACCCTCCAACATTTCACAGATGAAAAACGAGGCACATGTGGCACAGTAACATGTGGTCAAGATGAAAGCATCATTCAGTTAGAGCATACAGTTAGATTTTGTCTGAAAGGGGCAACACTCCATCCACTCCTCTCTACTCCTCTCCTCTCTGCCGAGCAGTTGCAAAATTGGTGCAAAAATTTTACACTTTGAACTCAGTTTGCAACAACTGAAGTAAGCAGAGGATAAAGAAGGAAAGTGGGAGGAGTGGAAAAGTGGCACATTTTAAAAGCAGCTGCAAAATTGGAACATTTGAGGATTAATCAGGACTATCCCTGACAAATCAAGAAAGTTGGAAGGTATGCTGCTTATTTACAAGGATAAAAAGTAAAATCATATACATCTGATATTTGTGTAAAACACAAAATATTACTTCCTAAAAGTGAAAATATCATAGCAGCAGGAATGAATGAAATTCAGTAAATTTCCACTCACTGGAGCTTGTCACAGCCTGTCACTGAATCTCCCCTCAACAACAACAACAACAACAACACAGTTGCCCCTCCATTTTCACTGGGGATCCATTCCAGAGCCCCTGCAAAAATGGAAAACTGCAAATATTTAAGCGCCATAGGCTTGAATGGGGGTGCATGCCCGCAGATGCCCACAGGCACGCACCACAGGCACATACCCCATTTTATTCCCCTCTATTTGCTGCCCACAAATGGGCAAGGGACGCAGACTTGAAAACGGAGGGACAACTGTAATAATAATGGTGATGTCTTCCTAAACTATTTGGCTGTTGTGGAAGCTCAGCTAGTGGAATAAAAGTAGGAAAGATTTAAATGTGTCAGTTTTATCAGCAAAAAGGAAATGGATTCAATGTCTCAACCAAGTGACAAGGCATCAACATAAATTATTGTGCATACAGGTGAATTAAGCATATCCACATTATTGTTGTTGTGTGCATTCATGTTGTTTCCAGCTTATGGTAATCCTAAGGATGAACCTATCATGAACCTATCATGGGGGTTTCTAGGCATGATTTGTTCAGAGGGAAGTTAGCCTTTGCCTTCCTCTGAGGCTGAGAGAGTGTGACTTGCCCAAGGTCACCCAGTGAGTTTTCATGGCTGAGTGGATATTTGAACCCTGGTTTCTAAAGTCCTACCTAGTCTAACATTCAAACCACTACACAATGCTGGTTCTCATATCCTCCAAGAATTCACAGATGAAAACCAGAATGTGTGGCCAAGCAACATCAGAGGACGCTATCACACGGGGCTCAATGCAAACAGAATCCAAACGAAATGGCAACCGAATCCGGATTATTTGCCCGTGTTTCCATATGACGTCACACAGAACCCCAACAGAAAGTGGACAGAAAGTGGAAAGAACCGAGATCTTTTGAATTTCGGTTTCTTGAGGAATTTCATTTGCGCAATGGGAATCATTTCGCATTTACCGCGAGTCTGATAACCAAATACGTATTGTGGAGCATTTCCCCGTCATTACCCATGGTTCCTGCGAGAATTACTCTATCTATGCATGTGCAGGAGGCTCATTTCTGCTACATTTACGGGTTTTTTTCTCTTGTGTGTGGACGTTCAATACACTTACTGTAAATGCGCAATGAAGGTAATGACGTTTGCGGAAACAAGGTTTATTTCCCATTTATTTTCGGGATGCCTCGTTTCCACTTTATTTTCAGTTTCTGAGCCACGTGTGATAATATCCAGAATGTTGTCAAGATGGCAAAAGTTTTTAAAGAGGAAAAACACATAAGGTAGGAGAGGCTGCAGATGTTTACATTTGCCTGAGCACTACTGGAAAGGGCAATGCTTCACCTTTTGCACCTCTCCTCCCTGCTGAGTTAATTGAGTACAAACTAGTTTTGCATTTTCAACTCTTTGGTTTGCATCAACTACAGAAAGCTGAGGACAAAGGGGGAAAGTAGGCGAGAGAGAGAAAAACTTGTATATTTTCAAAGTAGTTGAAAAAGCAGGACTGCAGAGGATTAATTGATACTGTCAGTGCCAAATAGCAATGGTTGAAGGATATGCCTCTGGATTTAACCACAGATCGAAACACCCTTTCTCCTTGATGTTTCATAGCTTAACTTTCCAAATGTTCAAGCCCAATAAACAAAAAAGCTATGAATGTACAAATCCATCAGGGTTGTGGGGCACTATCAAGTCACATGTGTGAATTTGTTTATTTTTATTTTATATTATTTGATTATTTATTGGCCTGCTGGGTGAAAGCCATAGCAATGTCCTTGTTGCAAAGAACTCCTAGCTCATGGAAACCAACGTTGTTCTCTACAACGGTCTTAGTTGACCTGGAGAAGCTGAGAGAGACGTTTGGGGATAACTCTTTTGAGGACATTATAAAGGTGTTAAGGACTTTGAGCAGTAACTCTTCTATTGTTATGTAATATTACTCTTGGAGATGAAGAGCATCATTCTGTGGAATAGTAAACTAAACCCTTAAGGGGACCCATTTCTTAGAGGCAAAGGTGATTTTGGTATTTTATTGCTCACTTAAAAGATTATCGCTTTATGTTATAATGTGGCTTACCTGAGCCAGCTTAAAATTAGAAGTGGGCGGC
>CM034703.1:311813169-311836875 GCA_020142125.1 Phrynosoma platyrhinos
TCCATCTACTGTTCAATCAAAATCTACCACACTGTAACCTAAAACTTTTAAGCAACTTAAAAGTTACTTTTCCTTAAAAACAAAAGAATCAGGGTCTGCAGACCAGAATGATAAACAAGTCACCCCAATTTTCTGTAACGTAACACTTTTAGACCTGGTCCTACCCTCTGAAGCAGCTTAGACCAGTAGCATCCCCACATCTAGTTCACTCAGTGTACAAGGGGCTGCCAGGGGGCAGAGGTAACCAAAGGGCACACTCGGCCCTCTCCTTTGTCATGGCAGTGGAGGTCTCCTTGTGAGGAGGCCTCCGTCACAGCAGCAAAGCCAGGAGGGGGGCACTCGGCTGTCTCCTTTGCCATGGTGGTGGAGGTATCCTCCAGGAGAGGCACAGCGGGAGGAGGGCCCAATTGGATGTCATCCAATGCAGGCCGCACTCCCTGCACCTCCCTAGTGACACCACTACAGAGAACGAATGTGCACCCTCTCCTCTGTGACAAGTAAACTGCAGCAAGAAACTCAACAGCAGGACAGCCCGGATTGGTTTGGTATGGTCCAATGTGCCCCTCCAACCCCAGGAATTCCCCTCGCTCCTCACAAACTACATGCTGGATTTCGTGGATTCACTTACCAGATTCAAAACACTGACAGCTATTGAAAATCAGGGTGACTTCTCGTACGGAGACACTGATTCTTTTGTTTTTAAGGAAAACCATGGTGATTCAACAGGAGTGATCCAGCAAAAGTCTGCTATACCCTTCCTTTTTATTGATACCAGAGTAAATATTTGTCTGAAACTCACTCAACTTGTCAAGTAAGTGCATGCTTCAGTTACCCTGAGTTTGCAGTCACCCATACAATCTTTTTGGCAATCGTTCTACGTTTCCTCAACCTCACGATTCTGTTCTCTGCTAATCCGGGCATTCAGTGCTGTTCTTAAGTGCCTTGTGAGCTGTGCACTACAATTATTTACCTGTGCTGCTGCACAAGACAGAAGCTGGTATTATTAGGTGTAAAGAAGGGCAATCAAAATGGACTAGAGCAATTCCTTTATGGGGAAAAACACTGTTTGGCTAAGAAAAAAGGTGAGTAAAGAAAAAGATGACAGAAGTGCGTAATGTTGAGCATGGTGTGGAAAAATAAATAGAGGGTTGGTTTTCTTCCTTTTTTATGATATTAGAACCTGGAGTCATCCTCTGAAACTGCATGGTGGGAGATACAAGACAGATATGTATTTCTTTACATGGTACTTAACTGTAGAATTCATTACCACAAGATCTTGTGGAGGCTACCAGTATGTATGCTTTCAAAAGAGGATTAAACAAATTCTCAGATGATAAGGTTATTGTGGCTACCAATCTTGATGGCTGTGTATTTCTTTCTGTATCAATAGTAATATGCCCATTATATGGGGAGCATGAGCAGAAAACTGCTGCTAACCTCATGTCCATCATGTGGGGTTCCCCCGGGTCTTTGACTGGCCAGTGTGGGCAAACAAAATGCAAAATGATGGATCTTTAGTCTGACACAAGACAGGAGAGGCTGCAGCAGTATGCTTTTGCCTTGGTTTAGAGCAGTGCTTCTCAAATAGTGGGGCGCACCCCCAGGGAGGGCGCAAGGCTCCGTAAAGGGGGGCGCGAACACTGGAGATTGTCCCAGCGCAGCCCAACGTGCTCTATCCTGATTGGCCAAACCCGCCTGTGTGACTATTTACAGTCGCGCGGGGGGGTGCAAAATGTTTTCTTCTTCCTAGGGGGGGCATGACAGAAAATAATGGAGAAGCACTGGTTTAGAGAGAAAGACAAGATTCTACTTCCTCCTCTCCTCTCCCTGTTGCTGAGTTAGAATCATAGAATCATAGGCCTGGAAGAGACCCCAAGGGCCATCTAGTCCAACCCCCCTGCCATGCAGGAACTCACAATCAAAGCACCCCCGACAGATGGCCATCCAGCTTCTGTTTTGAAACCTCCAAAGAAGGAGACTTCAAACTACTCTTGCTCTTTGAATTCAATTCAAGGAGCCCTAGTGACACAGTTGTTAAATGCTGGTACTGCAGCCACCACATTGTAAATTCAATCCTAGGTCCACTCAGCCTTCCATCTTTTCATAGGTTGATCAAATGAGCATCCAGTTTGTTGCAGGCAATTGGCTTACGCATAGTAAACCACTTACGGAGTGCTAGTTCACTGATAAGTGGTATTAGAATCATAGAATCATATAGAAATGTACTTTCTATTGCCATTGCTCTAATTTGCACCAATGGAAAGAGAGAAAATGGCAGTAAGAAAGAGAAACAGGGACATTTTAAAAGCAGCTGAAAAAATATAATGGCAGAGGATTAATTAAGACTGTCTCTGCCAATCTGAGACAGTAGAAGGATATGAAATGGACTACTTTGGAAGGTGGTGGACTTTCTTTCTTTGGCAGTCTTTAAACAGAGATTGAAATGCCATGTCTCAAGAATGCATTACTTGTGTATTCCTGTGAAGCAGGGTGTTGGACTAGATTACCCTTGCAGTTCCTTCTATTTCCATAGGCTGCCACTCTTGGTCCCTCAGAACCTGATGCATTAGTTATGAGCTTTTTGCGGTAGGAAACATTGCTGATGTGGATGATGGGTGTAGAAACACATTATGTATTGGCTCCAAATCAGACCATGTGGTGTTATAGAGGAGGGGGAGAACTTTACTATGGAGATGCAAACCTGTGTAGCGAATGTCATGCAGAGGTGCACAACCTGCCTTAAGCTGCTCCTTGTGTAGTCCCCAGAACTGGTGGGACTCTCTCCACCCAATATCCCCTGCAAGCCACCTGAGCTGCAAGGCTTGTGAGGCAGTTCCTTAGCTTCCAAGACTGCTGGTAGTAGCAGCAGCATGTAAGCAATGATTCCTAGTGGAGATTCCTGGGATGGTAATACACTGCTTTGGGGAGTGGGAAGAATTAGTGGGGAGGGGTAGTACATGTGTGTGCATGTGCATATGAGTAATCATCCAGTGGCTCCCCTGATGATATGATAGAATCATAGCAGGGATAGACAACCTTTCCCCTTTAAGGGACGAGGGACTTCAGCTCCCAGAATCCCAGGAGCTATTGGCCAACATGGGACTATTGGCCAACATGGTTGAGGCTTCTGGGAGCTGACGTCCCTCAGCCCTTAAAGGGGAAAGGTTGCCTACCCCTGAATCATAGAATCATAGAGTTGGAAGATACCTCAAGGGTCATCCAGTCCAACCCCATTCTGCCATGCAGGAACTCACAATTAAAACATCCCCAGCAGATGGCCATCCAGTCTCTGTTTAAAGTCCTCCAAAGAAGGAGACTCCAGCACTCCCTGAGGGAGTGTGTTCCACTGTCAAACAGTTCTTACTGTCAGGAAGTTCTTCCTAATGTTGAGGTGGAATCTCTTTTCCTGTAGCTTGCATCCATTGTTCCAGGTCTTATTCTCTAGAGCTGCAGAAAACAAGCTTGCTCCATCTTCAATATGGCACCCCTTCAAATTTTTAAACAGGGCTATCATATCACCTCTTAACCATCTCTTCTCCAGGCTAAATATACCCAGTGCCCTAAGCCATTTCTCATAGGGCACTGAGAGGCCCAGCGCCACCACGGGGCCCCCCAGGGGGCTTCCCTCAGCCACGCCAGGCCTCTGAGAGGCCCACTGCTGTGGAGGACCCCCAGGAGGCTTCCCTTGGCTGCGCCGGGCCTCCGAGAGGCCCAGCACTACCGCGGGGGCCGCCCAGGAGGGCTCCCCTGACTGCGCCAAGCCTCCGAGAGGTCCAGTGCCACCGCAGGGGTCCACCAGGGCACCATTTTGGATTCCAAATGGCACCCCAGAGTCTCGTGCGAACTTTCCAGATACTGGAAAGGTCACATGAGATTCCAGGCAGCATTTTGGAATCCAAAATGGCACCCCGGAGGACCCCCATGGCGCGAAAGGCGGCAGCACGGTAGCGGCAGTGGCATCAGCAGGACCAGGCAGGGACTGGTCCGAAGACCTCTGCGGGCCGCACCTGGCCTGCTGGCCGTAGGTTGCCAACCCCTGCTTTAGGGCATGCTGTCCTTGATGTAGTTGAAAAGGTGAATCCCTGACATAGTGGTTAGGCCAGCTCCCTCTCACCTGCATTTGAAGGATGTTAGTTGCAGAGAACGTGGGTTCAGATCTGACTTTAAAGCATTGGCATGCATGGCTTTCAACATTTCACTGATGAAAATTGTGACACATGTGGCTGACCCACATGGAAGGCAACAAGAGAACAAAAGATGAGGAAGAACTACTGTTTTAAATAGAAAAAAACAGTAATTTATATAACCTGAAATTTAGGAAGATCCCCTCCTCTTCTCTGCCTTCTGCTGAGTTGAGTGCAAAACACTTCTACACTTTGAATAGTTTGCCACAACTGAAGTGAACCAAGGAGAAAGGGAGGAAGTGGGAGGAAGAGAAAGAAACCAGGACATACATTTTAAAAGCTGCTTAGAAAGTGGAATAGCAGAGGATAAACAGACAGTCCCTACCGAACTGGCAGCTGGAAGATATGGGCATGGAAGTGAGTTAATTTAACATATCAGGACAGTAGTGAGTAACATCTGAGTGTCAGGGCCCAGTAAATTCAGAGAGACAAATGAAGTGGCACAAACAGGCTGGTGATCAGATTCCAAAAAGCAATCAGACAAGGGACTAGTGGTCCTTGATGATCTGGTCTAAAAAGAACTGTCATTCATGTTTTTGAGCAAGTAGGCTTGTTCAACTTGCTTGTGCAACTTCTCTCACAGTTGAGAACCAAGCCTAGGAGAGTCCTTGGATAAGGGCCAACAGGACCTCTACTGGTTTATCAAGTTCCTTGATTCCTTTCCTCCACTGCTAAGACAGCAAAGTTGAGGCTGTTGAAATCCCACAGTGAATATTCCCTGATTTTGGCTGCATCCATACTGCAGAAATAATTAAAGTTTACACTACTTTAAATGCCATGGCTCAATGCTATGTAATTCTGGGTATTCTAGCTTTCTAAGACATTTAGTCTTCTTTGACAGAGAGCTCTAGTGCCACAGCAAACTACGATTCCAAAAATTCCATAGCACTGAGTTAAAGTGGTGTCAAACTGGATTATTTCTGCGGTGCAGATGCAGTCTCTAAGTTATTAATGGCGACTTACAGTGGGAAAAGATTCTAACCTAAATCCAATCCTTACTCCCAATTGGAGGTAGGACTATTGAAACTTGATTCCTTGCCTTGATTTTTTTCCATTTTATATAAGAGACACCATTTTACTATGCCATTATGGGACTTGACCATCCATGGATTTTGGTATCCACAGGGGATCCTGGATCCAAACCCCAGCAGATACTAAGGGCCCGTTTTATAGTCTAGGCATCCAAAGAAGACATCCAGATTTCTCAAGAGAATGAGAACACAGCAAATATAAATAGTCTAGGTATGAACAATGTTCAGTGTCACATTCTTTGCAATGTTAGAAATTTGGAGACTTGGGACTTTATCACACAAGGATAAAAGGGAGAATTTTAATAGGATAAAGGTGCATTTGGCTGGTACTTATCACACAACATCATGTCTGTCCTGCTGCTGCCTTGCATTCCATTAATTACTTTGGCTCACCTTTTCATTGTCAGGCAAAACCCATCAATAGTCTCTCAATCTCCCTGCTATTCCATTACTACATTTGTGCAATAGGTCCCTTCTGCTGCAGTTCCACTTTGCTCCTCTTTCTTTCTACCCCTCCTTCTCACAGCTATTGTACTGCTAACAGCATCCTGAAGCTGGCTGTTGTGTGCATATTCAGGTGGTTGGCTTTGACAGATGGTTGGCAACTAGGATCACTCATTTCCCCCTTCCTCCCAAAGTGCAGGGCTGCTGTGTGAATGTGCACACAGCAGCTTTGTGCTTTGGAAGGGAGAAAGAGCAGCACATTCACACAGTAGCCAGATTCAGGAGGCATGTGGAAAACAGATCATGCCACCATGGATCACCGTTATCCTGGGGGGAAGTGTAATAAGAAATTATGCCAAACTGATATGCATCCATTCTTAAACTAGTGCAATTGTGACAGGACAGCATGTTGGTATGATAAAGTCCTGAAGAGAAATTTCATTAGGGGGCAGACTTCAGGGGGATCAATGACTTCATTTTGGGCCCCATAGCTATACCACTGAGAACTTTATTGCACAGATAATAAAACCGGCTTACCTCAGCTGGCTTAAAATTTTAAACGGGTGGCATCTTGATGTTATCAGAAGGATTTAGCTGCCGAATCCACCACCCAGGTCCATCTCTGCTCATAGAGGCGCTCCAGCAGGCATTTCCTTAAGCCGGAAAAGTCCCAGCTTCGAAAAGAGGTGTACTGAGTGCCCCTGCAAGCAGGGATGGACCCAGGCAGCAATTTTGGTGTCTAAATCCTTCTGATAATATGAGGATGCCACCCGTTTTAAAGTTTAAGCCAACTCAGGTAAGCTGGTTTTATTATCTGTGTGATAAGCTCCTCATTTACACCACAAAAAGAAAAAAAAAATATCCCTCATTAAGTTACAACCATAATTTGCTGCTGTTATCTGCCTTTTCCACTAGTAGTAATGATGTCCTCTGCATATCTTAGATTGTTGATATTCCTTTTTCCTTTCTTCACTCCTCCATCTTCCCTGTCTAAACCTGTTCTACACAGGATATTTTCTGAATACAGTTTGAACAGATAGGGTGATAAAATGTAGCCTTGCCTGATCCCTTTCCCAATTGGGAACCATTCTGTTTCTCCATATTCTGTTTTTATAGTAGCCTCTTGTCCTAAGTACAGATTTCTCATCAGGACTGTCAGATGTAGTGGCACTCCCATATCTTTAAGGATATTCCATAGCTTTTCATGATCCATTCAGTAGTTATACCTTTGTTATTGAAAAAAGAGGAATTTGCTATAAGTAACCTGTTATTTGTAGTATGCTACATCCAAGCTCTGTATTTGGGACAATTCCATTTAACCTGTCTATGAAAGAACAAATTTCAAGCTTGTTTAGTAAAGAAGGAATGGATTACATAAGAGTACTTTGAAGAAATAACCAGCAAAGCTATTCCTTTCTCCCAGGAACTGTGTCTCTCTCTGTACGTCTCATTTTACACTAAAATAGCCAAGTGGGAACACTTACTTGTCACAAAGAACAAAATGAAAGGTTCTCTGGCTTTTCCCTTCTATTGCCTTTCATTTCTAATTCGAAGAGTACAGTGAGAGGTTTATTCTTCATCCATGCATATATATCGAAATATGTTTAAAATCCATTACAGCTAATAATGTTTTATGGCCAGAATCCAGCCATTGGGCATGTATAATTCAGGCGGAAGCAATGTATGACTTTAGTAAGAAGATTTTATTTGGCAAGGGGACTTTTGTGAAATATAGAGACAGTATGAAAAAGCAGAGTCTCCTGATCATAGCAATATGTGAAATAGAGTAATTCAAAGCTTAAGGAAGGGTGGTTAGGGGGCATGTAAAGCTTATTTTCAGGCACATGAAAGTTAATTTTGGTGGGAAAGCCTTCATTAGAATCCCAAAACAATTCAGCATGCTACAAAACAGCCTGTTCAGAGAAATACATAAAGAAAAATGTTCCTTACTCCAAGGAGATTATCGCACTGCTTTTTCCCATTCTGGGCAGGGGCTGAAACCATGTGTTATCGCACAGCTCCGTGCCCAGATCAGAGGCATCCCATTCCTGATCAGAACGTCTCTCATTACTTTGCTAAGAATGGAAATGACCCATTCTTAGGACTTTATCATATGGGAGATAAGCGTCCTCATCCCGTTATTAAATCACCATTAAATCCTGTCAATATCCCATAATGGGATGCTTTTCATACAACATCTCATGATGTCACCATTATCATGCCATTATCCTGTGAATAAAGCAGCAAAATTGCACTACATTTTATTCACAGGAAGACCCCATGAATAAAAAGCATCATGATTTATTCATGGGATAATGGCACGATAATGCCGATGTCACATGACGTCGTATGAAAAGCATCCCGTTATTTGCAGGATATTGATCGAATTTAATGGTGATTTAATGACGGGATGAGGATGCTTGCCTTCCATGTGATAAAGTCCTTAGCTAAATACAGGAGAAGTCCCGATCTGGTATGGGATGCCTCTGATCTTGATACAGGGCTGTGCGATAAGACATGTTCCCAGCCCGGTCTCAGCCCTTGCCCAGATCAGGAAAAGACAGTCAGTGAGATAATTTCCCAAGTATTTCTAATCTTGGAACTGAAACATCACTCTTGGAACAGCTTCCCTGTGCCCTGTGCTTTTAAAATCACTTTTGTGTTCCAAATATGTAAAATGTGTTTGTAATCTTTATTTGGGAATTTTCTAATATTGTTCCCATCTTACAGGTGAGGGGCAAAGGCTGAAAGGAAGAAAAATCATAATAGAGCAAGCTTGGGTATAAAACTCTCTTAGGTCATAAACCCATAGCTTTCCTCACATAGCTTGCAGATTTTTACTGCTTTCAAAGCTACAGATTTATTATTATTATTTCTGACTTATGGCTAACCTCAGGCAAACCTATCACAGTTTTCTTGGCAAGATTGGTTCAGAGGAGGTTTGCCTATGCCTTCCTTTGAGACTGAGAGAGTGTGACTTACCCAAGTTACCCACTAGGTTTCCAAGGCTTTGAGGGGCTTCAAACCCTGATCTCCAGGGTTGTACTCCAACACTCAAACCACTGCACCACCCTATCTCTCTTTACACTTTAGGATCTTGTCTAGTTGTTTCATAGCTGGTCTTCCCATTCTTAGTCTTCATCTTATTTCTTGACTTCACTTTGTTAAAAATAGAATTAAAGATTAACAAGTTTGGGATAAATTTATAAAGCCCAAAGGCCTTGATAAATAGCCAAGTAGTGTTTAAGATCAACCAGGCACCATCTGAAAAAGTTCTCTTATTCACAGGAAAGAGATGGTTATGGAGTTGTGTTGTTCTCAGGTAGGTAAACCAGAGATGCCCCATGTATTGTATGAAGCAATTATGATTTGCAGCAACAAACATCTGTGAGCAAGAACACCAATGGCCAACCTAAACAGCGTTTTTGTTGTTGTTGTGTGTCTCCAAGTCATTTTTGTCTTTTGGTGACCCTAAGGTGAACCTATCATGGAGCTTTCTTGGCATGTTTCTTCAGAGGGGGTTTGCCATGGCCATCCTCTGAGGCTGAGAGCATGTCACTTGCTCAAGGTCGCCCAGTGGGTTTTTATGCTCAAGCAGGGAATCGAACCCCAATCTCCAGAGTTGTAGTTCAACGCTCAAACCACTACACTATGCCAGTAAGCCCTAGTAAGCAATGATAACCCGCAGCAAGGAACATCTCTGAGCGAGAACAGCAATGGCCAACCTAAGCAGCTTACCCCCTCCCTTTTTTTTATTTGCAAAGCCAACAAAGGTTTCTGAATCTCATGTAAAATAATTTGATGGAAAGAGTCACCAGACCTCCTTATTCCTGTGGCGTTTAATCAGAGCATTGCACTTTTCACCCCAATTATGCTGATCTAATCGGTTGTGATCTATTTTTCTCCCCACGGTTCCACCCCCTCAGCCGTAGCTGTGGGATGCTACTCCTGCTAGCATGCAATGTGAAGTTAGTTGTTCAGCATTGTGAATATTCCTCTTTTCAACCCCTCCTTCCTATCTTCATGAATTTTTATCTGATTGTAATTCACTTAACCCTGACCTGGTTTTTTCTCAGCTTTCCTTTTGACTTTGGAAAAGTTTCACAGGATTCAGCTCCTCAGTCACAAGGGATGTCATGGGTGGGGGAGCAGAGAAGGAAGAAATAGTATTCAGTTTGAATACTTTTCCAGACATTGTTGGACTGCAAGTCCCATGAGCCTATGGCTGCATCCACACTACAAAAATCATGCAGTTTTTAACTGCCATGACTCAGCGCTATGGAATCCTGGGATTTGTAGCTTGGACAGGGAAGGCTAAATAGCTCACAGAACTATAAATCCCAAAATCCCACAGCATTGAGCCATGGCAATTAAAACAGTGTCAAACTGCACTATTTCTGCAGTATAGATGAGGCCCACATGGCCATGGCCAATGATGAGGAAGGATGAGAGTTGCAATCTAACATTTGAAGAGCCCCAACCTGCCCACTCTTGCTCTTGCTCTAATGGTATTCACACAAAGACCACCAACCCTATATGGAGGGGACGGAATTCATATATTCATTTGTGAAATATTTTCAAGCTGTAGATGGTAGAATCAGTGGATCTAGAGGGCTGACTATATTTGAAGCCAGACATGAGATATGCCTCATATTCTCTGAAAATGTCATTTTATTTATTATCTTAAGAGACGTTCTCATATCTTCTCTCTCTCTCTCTCTCTCTCTCTCTCTCTCTCTCTCTCTCTCTTCTCTCCCCCCAGCATCTATGTATTCTGAAATACAAAGAGAGAGGCCCGGTATTGGGAATATCATGGCTCATCCAGACTATTTTGATGGAAACCCTGATCTGATCAAACCTAAAAAGCTTCTCAATCCTGTGAGAGCCTCGAAAAGCCACCAAGAACTTCACAGAGAGCTCCTTATGAATCACAAAAGGTAAGAAGGAAAATGGTGACACATTTGCTTGCAATACCCTACTTCAAGGAATGCCATAGAATCAAAGAGGTGGAAGAGACCACAAGAGCCATCCAATCCAAACCTACTCTGCCATGCAGAATTGTAAAATTATGAAGTAAGAAATCACTGCAAATGTGAACCACTGACCATCCACCTGCAAACGCTGAAACATATTTTTCAATCCTAGAGTGCAGAATATTATTTTCTGCCAAGGTTTTGCTCTGTAGCTAGGAACACAGGGGTACATTTCATGTGTCTTCCTGAGGGCCACTGATATGCAAAGGGTTCATCTACACCGAAGAAATTTACACCATTTTTAATGCTGTAGTTCCATCCTATGGAATCCTGGGATTGGTAGTTTTACAAGGACATTATTAGCCATCTTTGCCAAAGACTACTGGTGCCTCACAAAGCTACATATCCCAGGATTCTGTAGGATGGAGCCACGGCAGTTAAAGTACTGTCAAACTGCATTATTTCTACATGTAGATACACCCTAAGATCAGAGGATCAGAGCTTCGAATCACAGGAAAGAAAGCTATGAGAATAGAAGTCAATTTTGGAAGGAGGCTCTCAGTAACTCAAGGGCAGGGATAGGCAACCTTTCCCCTTTAAGGGCCGAGGGACTTCAGCTCCCAGAACCCCAGGAGCTATTGGCCAACATGGGACTATTGGCCAACATGGCTGAGGCTTCTGGAAGCTGAAGTCCCTTGGCCCTTAAAGAGGAAAGGTTGCCTACCCCTGCTCAAGGGGCTCCACGGTACTATTATTCAGGGGCCATGTTAGTCTGAATCAGTATACAGTTTCTCACAGATGTCTTTCTCCCTGTTAATCTCAAAGGTGCTACAAGATCCCGTTTTTCACCAAGGGACTCCAATTATTGAAAGCCCCCCTTCAGAAATTCCTGAATTTCCTTCACAGACATGAGAATTGGGAACTCAATATTCAATTTGGTGGAAAGTCCCCAGTGTGTGCTAAAGAAATAGTAGTGATGGAAAGCCTATATCCTTCCACATATTGCTTGACTACAGTTCCCATCAGCTGCTAGAAATAGTGCAAATTGAGTCCACTTTAAGGGTTAGGGTTAGGGTTAGGGAATCATGGGAACTGTATTTTATTGTGGCACCAGAGCTTTCTAACAGAGAAGGCTCAATGTCTCAGGAAAAAAAACAATCCCCATGATTCCCTAGCACTAACCCTAACCCTTAAAGTGGACTCAATTTGCACTATTTCTGGCAGTCTGCAAAGGCCCTCTCTCTCATCATATAGGGACTTGTGGTGGTAAGCAACACTTGGGTGGTCTGTTGTTTAGTAGTAAAAGACATATGCTATGGAGAAGAAGAGCCTTAGTCCAATCCAGAGTTTGGAAAGGTTACTTTTTTGGACCAGAGTTTCCAGAACTGGAGTTGTAATCCAAAATAGTAACTCTTCCCAAGTCTACTGGATTAGTCAAAAGGATCAGCTGAGGAAGACCTCTGCCTCAGTAGTGGTGATTCCCTGCCATTTGGAGTTGGCCACACTGGGCAATTTTTTTTAACATTTATTTATTTATTTATTTTCATTTTATTTCTATGTTGCTTTTCTCACAATATGGTTACCCAAGGCGTCTTACAACTATATTAATATGAGATACAGTTAAACACTTGATTATAAAAAAGTTTCTTAAAAAATAATTCAATTAGCTATTGTGCTAAAACACCAATAATTTAAAACAGCATAAAACACTGCCTGCTGCACAACCTGTCTGTCAGGTCAGTTATTCAATATCATCAAATGGGGGGGGGGGGGGGGGGACCTGGGATATAAACAAAATATTCCTTCAGGACTCTTAGAGGCCCATCTAGATACTAACAATGTATTTGTAAATATAAAAGTATAAATGCATTACAAAATGTAACACATTACAAAATGTAAATATCTTACAAATGTATTACAAAATGTAAATATAAATGCATAACACTGCTTATAGGGGGCAAACACAATCAAGGAGATAGACAATACTTATGGAAAGAGATAACTAATTAATTTTATAATGTATCAAAGCAGAATTACTTTTTCTTTCTATTCATGACTTTGTATAAATTAAACAATGCATTGAGGAAAATGTTAGAAATTATGTACTAAGGTTAACAAAGTCTATTTTATGAAATGTGATGAACTACATGGAACGCGCTATGAAAAGAAGATATAGCTTTTGATTTCGACATGCATGCGTATTGTATTATAACTTTATTAAAAATAAAAAAATTTAAAAGGGTCACGTGGTCAAATAGGCTGTCCTGATACAGAACTAGATTATTATGTCCCATTGTGAATTCTGGATTCCTGCTCATGGAGTTAATTGGATTGGCTCCATAATGCCCAATATAGTACAGGATACACAGATCTTTTCTGTATCAAAATCTCCATCCTTATTATCTCACGACCCAGGATAACTTCCATCAGTCAATAGAACCCTAATACATGCAGCACTGTTTATTTTACTAGACTTGAATCCCAGGCGTTGGGTATTTGATCAACTTGAGGTTGAAAAGATGGTTTGTGCTGTCATCTGTCATTAGCCACAGAAACATTTGGTAAACTATAATCTGAAATGAATGGGCTGCATGACTTGGGGCAGCCTGTGAAATGAAGCACACATGGATGCCTCAGGGGAGTGACCTTTGGTTTTTCAGCAGGGCAAATTCAGACAGACAGAATCCATGCAGGTGATGTGATTTACCCTGAGGACACCCTGCAGTGTACCTGTGTTGTGTCATACGTGTACAGAAGCATATACTGCTAGAACTAAAAAGAGTGACTTTTGTTGAAAATGTTTTCCTTAGCCCATTGTGAGAACTAATTCTGTAATGCTGCTGTCCTAAACAAAGCAATATGGACAAATATTTTGAGTGGGACTGATTTCTAAATAAATATGCATAGGATTGTGCTTACTTCCCAACTATTCCAATCTGGCAGGAATAGTCTTGATTAATTTACCTGTCCTCTGGCCTTTTCAGCTACTTTAAAAATGTCCCCGCTTCTCTCTCCTCTTTTTTACGTTCAGCCTTCCATATCCAAGAAGTAAGCCTTGATTTTGCCATTTTATATATGGGATACTATTTTACTATGCCACTGTATACAATGGGACTTGAGCATCCATGGATTTTGGTATCCATGGCAGGGGCTAGAACTAAACCCCAGCAGATACCAAGGGTCCACTGTAAAAATTTAACTTTTCAAAATTCTGTTAGTGGAAAAATACATAGAATTCTTTTCTTCATGCCCATGTTACCCCAAGCCAGTAGTGTCATGGGGGGAGGGAGTGACATCCAAGAAGGGTTGGCTCCCCATCCCCCATCCCCAGTGCTGTTTTGGCCCTTGTAGGAGCTCTTTGGGGCTGCGGTGGGCACTCCTGGCCCCCACCTGGGCCTTTCTGCACCATGGAAGGCACTCCTGGGACCTGCCTGGGCCTTTCTGTGTTGTGGCAGGTGCTCCTGAGCCCTGCCTGGCCCTTTTCCCAGCTGCAGCAGGTACTCCTGGGCCCCACCCGGGTGCTCTTTGGGACCACAGGGGTGCCACTCTGGCCTGCAGGAGTGCTCCCGTGCACCCACACCCACCCTGAAAACCCCATCTGAAGTCCAAGCCTGGATGCTCCCCCCCCCCCCCCGAAACCCCACTGGAAGTCCAAGGCCAGAGGTCCTACCCCCTGGAAGCCCTTCCCCCTGCACTGGGTGTCACCAAGCCTGGTGATGCCACTGCTCCAAGGTCTAGCCTCCCTCCATATCCCCTCTTTTCAATATTAGATTATTATCAAAAGGGATGTCTGAGGCACGTAGCTGAGGAGGGCACACCCAGTGTGAGAAACTAACTGTGCCATATAAGGAAATCTGTGATCATATAAGAAGATACAGTAGGCTCAGCATGGGGGAAGCTGAGAACATGTCAAGAGCATATAGTCAGGATAGATTTATCAAGATCAAAATATGCATAATCCCTTCATTGAAAGGAGTAATGGTGGGTGATAGACCTGGTGTTTGCAAATGGTCTAAGATTATCTCCCTCTGGGAGCGATACTCCTTTGTCCAGCATTATTTGCATTGATTGTCCAATCATTCACAAGTCCACCACCAAATTCTCATTCTTCCCTCCTGGAAACGTCACCCTAATCCTAAAATCTGCTCCGGGACAGATTTTGCACTGTAAATATGCCTGCTCAGGCACCACCAATTTAGTCTCATTTGAGGTCAAACAGATACTTTGCCAGTATCTCGCTGGATCCCTCAGTATTGCTAGCAATGCCACAATCCACTGGCAGTTTGCTGAGCCACTTTCATCTCACAGTGGCCTCAATTGGAGCTCCATTTCTAGAATCAATACAGCATCGCCTTCTGCTACCACCTTTTATATCATTAGTTCTTGGATGTGCATGTGAATGAGTGTCTCTGTGTGAATGGTGATTCCCTTTGGTGTATAAATAAAACTTGTACTCTGAAATTCTGTTTCTCAGAAGTGATATACATAGTCTTGATCCCAGCTTTGGGTGCCCTCCTGGGACCCTGGCATTTTGGGTAACACACACCTCTAGAGCAACATGAACTTGTAGCCAGAGTTTCTTTTTCAGCATTAAGTTATGGTGCTGTTGGGCACCATAAAACACCTCCCTATCCACACTCACAACCCCATGATTTAAAAAAAATAGCAATAGCAAGTACGATGTGAAGTTGAAGGCTTTCATGGGTAGTTTTTTGTGGGTTTTTCGGGCTGTGTGGCCATGTTCTAGAAGAGTTTCTTTCTGACGTTTCTGAAGATGCCAGCCACAGATGCTGGCGAAACGTCAGAAAGAAACTCTTCTAGAACATGGCCACACAGCCTGAAAAACCCACAAAAAACAATAGCAAGTACATTTCTATACCACTTATCAGTGCACTTAAGCAATCCCTAAGCAGTTTACAATGTGTAAGCTAATTGGCCCCCAACAAGTTGGGTACTCATTTTAACAACCTGTAGAAGGATGCAAGGCTGAGTTGACCCTGAGCCCCTGACTGATATTGAACTCACAACCTTGTGATTCGTGAGTGAGTGGCTGCAGTACAGGCATTTAACCACTGTGCCACCAGGGCTCCTAAAAACATCAGTTTTTTACCTGTCACCTAGGGCACACAGCAAAACTAGCCATGTCTTCTACCACCAAACTCTTTCTGCCAGAATCCCTCTAGGATCCACGTGACTTCAGAGTTGTTCTCTGTAAAAGAAGCTGGCTTGTAGCTTTCTAGTGCCCTCTAACAAACCTGGAAGAAAGAATGCCAGAGAGAAAGAAAATACAATTTTGTGCTGCTGCTGTGCTGCCTATGGAACAAGGTATGGGCAGGAGGAGGAGGGGGACAATTGTGGGGTGTTGAGCTTGTGGCACATTCCTGAATTTAGGGATGCCAGAGAAATCATGGTCAGGTCGCAGAGTGACTATGGTAGAGAAAGTAGGGCAGAGGTCTATGTATGTGCTTTCTATCTCGTGTGTGTGTGTGTGTTTGAATGCAGGCTTTATGTGTCCACATCTGGGATGCATGGCATTTGTGTGGTTTCAGAATCAAGTGCATTGTTTATGAGTCTCTGTCATGCCATTGGAAAACTGATTTGGGGTTGACCTTCCTATTAAAGTGGGTTTAAAGTGAGTAGTTTTGTGTTTGGGATCTCAGATGCCACCCTTGCTTTTGCACACAATTTCTTGAGTGAGTTATTTATTTCTTCACCCCATCAGTTTGCCTTCTGTGAAATTAGCTATGTGAGGCAGAAAAAATGTTGTGCACCACCACCACAAACATCCTTTTTGTCTGCCTGCCTGTCTCTCTGTCTGTGTAAGACAGTATTCACACCACTTCCTCAAGGTTCAAAATGTATCTATCAGTTAAAATTGCCAGAATGAAAACTGGAGTGGGTTCCTGCACCTTTAATGGTTGGATGGAGGAATGGATTTCAACTGGTGTTGCTTGGCACACTATCAGGTAACAGACAACATCCTCACAAATTCCTTCTTCCACGCAATAATTAAAGGTGCAGGAGCCTTCTCTAGTTTTCATCCCAGCACCTCTGCCACCAGTCCAAAGTGACTGGCGATTACTTCAAGAAAGGCTGATGCAAAACAAGCAAGCCACTGTCATTTTGACTTACCTTACTCAGCACTGGGAATTATGGCAGTAGTAAGATCAAATGCATATTCATTTTTAGTTTTCTGTGGGTTTTGAGGCAATGTGGCTGCGTTCTAGAAGGATTATTCCTAATGTTTTGCCTGCGTCTGTAGCTGGGATCTTCAGAGATCCTCTGAAGGTCCTCCAACCTCTGAGGTCCTCCAACCTCTGAAGATGACAGCTACAGCTGCAGATGAAACATCAGGAATAAATTCTTCCATAACGTAGCGACATAGCCAGAAAAGCCCACAGAAAACTATGGATGCTGGCCCTGAAAACCTTCTACTTCACATATTCATTTTTGTTTAAAGCTGATTCTCTGGCAAGGTGACCAAGTATAAAAGCAGACTGGGCTCCTGTACTTTTAATAAGATGCACAGAAGAGAGCATTCCAGCAAATGCAATAAATAACAGGTGCTGCAGGCTATATTTCAGAGGAAGGAACTGGCAAAACCACCTCTGAGTTTTCCTTGCCTAAAAAAACCCTATGAATTTTATAGGACCACCATAGATCAACAATTCTCCTGAAGGCACATATGTACAAACAATTTGCTGGACCATTTCTACCTGCCCTCTGCTTGTTGTTGCTGACTTATGGCATTTCTGACTTATGGCAACCTTAAAATGAATCTGTCACTGAGCTGAGATTTATTCAGAGTGTGTTTGCCCCTTGCCTTCCTTTGAGGTTGTGAGAGTGTGACCTGCCCAAGGTCACCCAGTGAGTTTCCATGGCCAACCAGGGATTCGAACCCTGGTCTCCAGAGTCCTAGTCCAACACCCAAATCACTACACCATGCTGGTTTCCTGCTATGTAACAATTAATGGTGCAGGAGCCCTATCTGCTTTTTACAGGACCACTCTATCAATGAACCAAGTTATTGTTTTAGTGGACACATCAAATAGACCAAGCACATGCTAGCATTGCTATGAACATTCATATGTGGCTGTGTTGATGTTTGGTTTCCTGCATGCTTTTTATCTTTATGTAAAATTACAATCAGCCGTGTAGCTGTATAGCCCCATCATATAGGAGACAAATTCAGATCACATTTCTTAGCTCTGGGTGGACTCAGAGAAGTAAAAGAATGTAGACCAGGGGTAGGCAACCTTTCCCCTTTAAGGGCCGAGGGAGTTCAGCTCCCAGAAGCCTCAGCCATGTTGGCCAATAGTCCCATGTTGGCCAATAGCTCCTGGGATTCTGGGAGCTGAAGTCCCTCGGCCCTTAAAGGGGAAAGGTTGCCTACCCCTGATGCAGACCATGCTCTGCTTTAAGATTTCCCAAATCCTGCAAGGAGTTGTAAAAGAAAAATGAGGCCATTTGAAAAGATGTTTCTACTAGATAAAAAGAGAAGATAGAGGAGGTGGTAAACATCCTGTTTCCCAGCGGCCACTACTTTTATTTACAGAGTTCATTTGCAGAGCAGGTTTGTGTTTCAAAAAGCAAGCAGGGAGCAGGTAGCACAGGTCATTCAAAACTGATAATCCAGTAGAGGGAAAAATTCATTTTATTTTGTTAAAAAGCCAACGGAAAACTTATCATGAGATGAACAAGAATGATCAGATGCTGATTTTCATCTTTTGTCAGTGTATTTATTTGTTTAATACATTTATTCTCTGCCTTTCAGTGGAAAACTTCCTTCTGAGGCAGAAACTTAAAACAAAATCAAACAACAATGCAAACCAAATTAAAAGCACCTAGACCTAAGAAATGTGTTTATATAACCATAAATGATACAAAAATGTTTTATTGTTTGCTGTTGTATGCCTTCAAGTCATTTCTGATTTACAGTGACCCTAGGTAAACATATCACAGGGTTTTATTGGCAGGTTTCTTCAGAGGGGGGTTGCCATTGCCATCCTCTGAGAGACTGAGAGAGTGTGACTTACCCAAGGTCACCCAGTGGATTTATATGGCTGGGCCAGAATTCGAACTTTCATCTCCAGAGTCAAAAGAGATTATCGCACTAACATTTAATCCGACTGCACCCTAATGGGGTGCAGCCAGCAGGCAGAATACAGGCAGGAATGATCACATGTAATTCGCTGCCAATTCCACTGTCCGAGTACAGCCCAGCTGCAGTCTGGGTCCTAGGAGCGCCCATCAAGCCTCTTTTCAATGTCAAACAACTTTGAAAAGCGGCCTGCTGAGCACTTCTGGGACTCGGACTGCAGCCAGGCTGCACTCGGCTGGCGAAATCGATGGCAAATTACATGCAATAATTCCTGACTGTATCCCGCCTCTTGAGTGCAATTAGGGTGCAATTGAGAAATGTTAATGCGATAATCTCCATAGTCCAACACTCAAACCCCACTACACCACACTGTCTCTCACAGAATGTTTAATGGACTACTTAAAAGCAGATACAGATACTATGTTCTTTGGGGAGGGAATTTTAGAAATTTGGGGACACCACTGAAAAGGCCCTTTTTCCAATACTGAATTCTCCAATCTCATGGTTCTTGAGATCAGAGTCTCCAAAGCTAATTCCAGGTGGGGCAGGTTTTTATGGATATAGGCAGTGTTGTTGTTGTTGTGTACCTTCAAGTTATTTCTGACTTATAGTATCCCCATGGCAAACCTATCACAGGGTTTTTTAGCAGAATTTGTTCAGAACGGGCTTGCCCTTGCCTTCCTCTGAGGCTGAGATAGTGAGACTTGCCCATGGTCACCCAGTGGGTTTCCATGGCCAACAAGGGATTTGAATCCTGGTATCCCACTGTTCTAGGGTTTATTCAAACATTATTGTTTTTCGCGCAGCTATCCAAATAATCTCATTCATGCATTCTCGTTTTGTTGGTCACACTATTTTTTTTTTATCAGAACCACATCTATGTACATCTCTGTGAGTTCGATTGCTCACGTCTGTCAGCACTCAAATAAAGATGGAATCGATGATGCAGATGTATTCAAAACACGTTCAAGGCATACAGAGTTTTATCCCCAGTTTATCCTTGGTCTATTAACATCAGCTATCTACACAGCCGACAATGAAAATCTTTTAGGAAAACTCAGAGGGGAAATCCATGATCGGTTATTCCAGGTTAAGTGGCTTTTTTGGCAGCCTTCCAAAAAACTTCCTCGGCTGCATTCAAAATGCATATGAATAACAAAGATTCAACCCACATTCTACCCAAATTATTTTCACCATCTGAATAACTCCCTAGTCCCACACTCAAACCACTACAGCATACTGGCTCTCTGGCAATAACAGAAATTATTCTGCAAAGGAAAAAGTGTCATCATTGGTCTTGCTAGTGATACTAAAGTTGGAACAATGGGCAAAACTGTTTAGCTTCTGTGGTGCTGAACTCCAAAATGGAAATGGGTAATCATAGAGCAAACAAAGATACCCAGGAATGATTTTGAAATGGGAAGAAAAATGCAATACCTGAAGTACTAATGCTAGAGTCATGCATGTGATTACTGATTAAATTCCTCCCCCTGCTGGAGGAAAGGAAGAAAGTACCGTATCTACACTTTTTAAAATTGGGTAATCTTACTAAATAAGATCAATTGTATATTCATTAAAACTGATTGTTTATTATTGCAGTTCTTTCATCTTATTTTTAAGGCATAGGAGGATTAAAAAAAATTGGGGAAGCATCTTTGCACTGATGGATATGGCTCCTGATATGTGTGGCACAGTGGTTTGAGACTATGGTCCAGGAGCTTATTACACATGTGAAAGAGATGTTTTAGGGCCTTTTCATACTGATGGAAATAGTGCAAATTGAGTCCACTTTAACTGCCCTGGCTCAGTGCTAGGGAATCATGGGAATTGTATTTTTTTCTGAGACATTGAGCCTTCTCTGTCAGAGAGCTCTGGTGCCACAATAAACTACAGTTCCCATGATTCCCTAGCACTGAGTCAGGGCAGTTAAAGTGGACTCAATTTGCACTATTTCTGGCAGTCTGCAAAGGCCCTTACTTCCGGATTCAATCCTTGATCCAGGATACACCCCGATGTTATCACACACAATTTGCTGCCAATTCTGCCACAATGCTGCCGGCTGCATCCAGCCCAGATCCAAAAAGCTGGCACTTTTTCAAAAATGGACATTTTCCTACTATGCGCTCCTTGGATCCGGGCTAGATGTGGCCAGCAGCATTGTGGCAGAATCAGCAGCGAATTATGTATGATAACATTGGGGTGTATCCTGGATTTAGGATTGAACCTGGAAGAGGTAAGATGCCTCTTTCGCGTGTGTGATAAGATCCCAAAACACACTGCAGAAATAATCCAGTTTGAGACTGCTTTAACTGCCCTGGGTGAATGCTAGGCAATCCTGGGAATTGTAGTTTATTGTGGTGACAGAGCTCTCTGACAAAGAAGGATAAATGTCTCACAAAACTACATTTCCCAAAATTCTAGCATTGAGCCAAGGCAGTTGAAGTAGTCTCAAACTGGATTATTTCTGCAGTGTGCTTTGGACCTATGACTCTGCAGACCAGGATTTGATTCCTCATTTGACCATGGAACACACTGGGTGACCTTAGGCAAGTCACATGCTCTCAGCCTCAAGGGAAGGCAATGGCAAGCCTCCTCTGAACAAATCTTGCCAAGAAAAGCCCATGATGGGTTCATCTGAGGGTTGCCATAAGTCAGAAATGACTTGAAAGCACACAAGAAGTTGGAGAGAGCAAGAGCCAGCATGGTGTAGTGGTTTGAGTGTTGGACTGGGACTCTGGAGACCATAAGTTGGAAATGACTTGAAGGCACACAATGTGAACAACAAATTTAAAAGCACCCAAGTGATCCACCCAGGGGCTTCCGAATGACTTTTTGGTGCCATGAATCTCACAGGGATTCATGGGCCTCTTGCTTTTTGCCTCCTTTTCCTAGGGAATGGAAGCTCTGCTGTGCTCAGTTAGCCAGAATCCATGTACGAAGACCCCTTGCAGCCAACTCCCTGCCACTTCCTATCATATATGCATGCACTTTCAGATAGACTTCACCATTAGGAAGATCTTGACAATGCAGGCCACTCTTTTTCACTACAGGTTTCTCTGGAAGTTGGATTGGCAACCTCCTGTTGGAAATTGATGTTGATGAAGTGTTGTAAACAGTCCTTTAAAATCAAACTCCAAAACCTGGAACTTCCATTAAGCTTCTTTTATTGAAAAACAGTAAAAGCAAAAACAAAGTAAAATAATAAGAAGAAGAAGATAGCTTCACTTTAGCCAGAAGGCTAAACAGGAATAATGCCTAACTGCTACATGATGCAAAATTGGTTAGTAGCATCATCAGGAGAATATTTTAATTAGTTCATTACAGCTCAAAGGTTAAAAAGCAAGTGAGTGACTTTCTAATTCCCAGCTCTCAGCCCTCCAATCCTCCACCCTTTTGGGTGTATCCTTTACAGACTGATTGGTTAATGATACATGACGTGCTTTAGCCCAACCTTTAATTACCATAATAAATCATGTGACTACATTTCCCATAACAATTCCATGTTCACAAAATCCTCAATGTAAACAAATCTCTTTCTCATAGAACTGAAGCTTGTTAGCTGCTTGTTTGGGCTAAGAACACACCTGGGCTGATAGCTGTGAATCTGGCTTCAAAAAAACAACTTTTCACAGCAAGGAAAAATACAGACACACATCTTTTACATTTCAACATTTTAACATTGACTCTATATCCCATTTAAACCTAACACCTCCTTCCGCCAGGGATAGTCTGGTGCTTAGACAAGTTGTATTTCTCTGTAGAGGTTCTTCACAGGAGGCTTATTCTTCCCTAGAACCAGTACTAGGAAACACAACTTCCTGCTGAACATGTGCTCCTTAATAAAAGTGTTTGCAGCCCTGTTTTGAAATACGTACATTGGTATTTAAAATGCATACAGTATATACTCTCCAATATTTCACAGATAAAAACTTGGACAATTAATTAATATGATAGATGTCAGTTTGCAAGAAAAATTGAAAAGGGGAAGAAATTGTAGTTAATAACAGAGTATAATTAAATATAAATGTTACAAATATAAATATTATAATATTTTATATTTATAAATATACATAATATATAAATATTTATATTTATAAATATAAAATGTATAATATTTATATTTGCAATATTTATATTTATTTATATTTATTCACTGTATTATATTTTAATGGTATTGTATTGTATTATGTCATTGTACATATTATCTAGTATAATATATTCAACTGTTTTAAATATGTCCTATTGACAAGAGCAAATATTGGGAGTAAGGAGCATATGACTGGATAATTTTTTCTCCTCCAGCACAATAATTCAATCCCAATTTATGCATTTTCTTCTCTCTACCCATAGAGGATTGGGAGTGGAAAGCAAACCAGAACTTCAGCGTGTGTTGGAGCATCGGCGCCGAAATCAACTGATACGACAGAAGAAAGAAGAAGAAGAGGCAAAAAAATTAAAGTCTCCTTTTGAACAAGAGCTCTTGAAGAGGCAACAAAGGCTGGATCAGGTAGGAAACCATTCTGAAATCTATTCTAGAATCATAAAATCTTAAAGTTGGAATGAACCACAAGGGGCATCTAGTCTAACCCTCAGGGAAACACAACAAAAGCATTCCTAAAAGATCCAGCCTCTCTTTAAATACTTCCAAAGATGGTGAGTCTACCATATAGTCATGCATATAGTTATCTTCAGTAACACAGGCCTGTGATTTAAACTTTTTTCAGTATTGTAGCTGTTTTAATGTCTTTTGGGGTGCTGAATTCAAAAAACACAATAAAAATGTCTTTTACCAATTTCGCATTTTTATCAATTCAGTTACTCACTTTTGATCACCATGTTCAGACACTGGTGTTCCAGTGCGGTTTCTTTTAGTGCTTTTGGGTGGATTTTTGTGTCTCATATTAGCAAATAAAAGTGTTTTGAAAGTGTGGACGTTATCACACTGGCCCTAAAGCAGCGTCATTTCAGCGTCA
>CM034703.1:311839921-311859876 GCA_020142125.1 Phrynosoma platyrhinos
TTTGTAAGTTTTATTGTGTTTTTTTTTAAATAAATAAATTAAAAAAAATACTCACAGGAATATCCTGCAAGTTTTCAAATAACTATTTGAATACATGGTTACAATCTGTGTTCTTCCTCCAGCAATATGGTTGGAACCACAGGTTTCCTAAGCCTCCTGCCTTGATGGCTGAGCAGCTGCATTTCTATCCTTACTTTGTCCCCAATCTTATGCCATTTACCAGCTGTTACCCACTGCATTCTGGCAAGATGGAGATCTTAATTGTTGACAAATCCCATTGAAGTAACTGAGAACTCTAAACTTGTAAACAGTTCGTGAATATTTCAATGTTTTTCAATCAGTCTAACAGAATGCTGAGGTCCCCAACATGTTACCCACTGCATTCTGGCAAGATGGAGATCTTAATTGTTGACAAACCTGTGCACACATCTCCTGAAGGCATAACATCTTGCTCTGTTTTCAACAACTTGCTGTGTTCATGCTTCTTTTGGTTAATCCAGGCAGGTTACTTCTCTCTGAATGTGTCTAATCACAGGCACTTCCCAACAATGCAAGGCAAGTCATGATGTACTGAATGTTTCATGCCTTTGGGGAAGCCCTACATAAGCTTAGCTGGAAAGCTGCAATTAAGCTCTTTTATTAATAGAAATACCTGAAGCCTACTTAAAGGAAATGCTCTTGTATTTAATTAGGAGATTCCTTACTGTCTTTTTTTATTTTCATGCCTCCTAATCATTTTTATTAATTAATTTGGTTTTAGTCATTTTCAAAATGTGATCAAAGCAGTAGTAAAAAATTGGAAAATACAAGATCCAAATGTCTTTTAATTAAGACCTTTTAGCTGCTGCCTGTCATTTTCCAATAAAGGTTGAGTATCCCGTATCTGAAATGCTTGGGATCAGAAGTGTTTTCGATTTTGGATTTTTAAAATTTATTTTTATTTTTATTTTTTATTATTATTTATTTATTTATTTATTAAATTTTGGCCATTAACTAGTCTGGAATCCCATTGTCGATTCCTGGGAAAGACCATCAGATCTTTGTTACGTTGCAAGTCGTCATCAAGCACCCCCAAAGTTATCAGATAAAAATATTAGTCCTAGCCTCCCTGTGCACACAGCCAGCATCCATCTCTGTGCACACAGTTGGCCCCTAGTCTGTGCTCCATGTGCACAAAGAGATTTTCCCATGCAATGTGTCATCTTCAGACCCCAGTCTGAGTGCCTCCCACTTTCCGTGGTCTTCTCTTCGAACAGGCAATGATCACCCTTCAAACTCCACTATGCAATTTCCATATTTATATTTCAGTTAGCTCTGAATGCTGTGTCTGAATTATTATCATGTGTTTGATTGCACAGTTGTTAATCTCACAATAAAACCTTCATAATTCATCCAAACCGGGCATCCTTCTCAGTGAGCACTGGTATATACCTAAAGGTTACCCAGCCTCTTGCCAAGCTTAAGCTAATTTCCCCAACATTTAAAGTGAAACTGACAGTTGGTGGGGACCCCTCAGTACCCCCACCTTTATTTGGGTAACACTGTAAACATTGTCCCTCTCTGCTCATAGTGGTTTGACTGCCGTATGAAGTTCTAACTATGGTTTACAATCTAAACTGTCAATAGCATATGCCATGATTTGGTGTGGTGCTTGGCCTGAGCCAGTGGCTCTTGAAACCAGTCATCCTACTCATCATGCCTCTCAAATGACCGTCACCCAGGCCATGTTAGCTTCCTGGGGGAAAAAAATGTTCTCTCTGCTATTTTTTCATGCCAGAACTAATTTTGTAAAAATTTCAGTAACACAGAGGAATTTATTTTTTCTTAATTTAATTAATATCTCCTGCCTTTCTTCCACTAGCTGGAAAGGGAACAAGAGAAGGAGGAAGAAAATGCACCAGAATTTATTAAAGTGAAAGAAAACCTGAGGAGGACATCGCTGCTTACTGGGACTGAGAAGGTTGCCTAATAGGCATCAGCTGAGACCAAAGTGTACAAGAACCTTCTGCTTCTTTGAATACCTTCATGCTGACATCTTTGTAAACAGTGGACGTTTGCAGTCTGTGTCATTGGGGCTACTTCTTGTTTATTAATGCTTGCTCCAATAGAAATCCCAAGAGGGGCATTTACATTGGGTAAAGAGTAACACCCAAAACAAAAGTGCAGTATTCTACCAGTAGAGTACGCAGATGAGAAAACAGTGAGGGAAGATAGAATGAGTTTTCTTTTCAAGAACTGGGACAATGTTAATGCCCTTTCTCCATTGCTTATGATTAACCCTTGGCCTAACCCTTTGAGACTCAGCATGTGTTCAGGATGGAAGCATTTGAGGAGTGGAACACGCTGTGCAAATAGGGGTTTGTTAAATGCCAGGATTTCAAGTTTCAACATACTTGAAACGCCGCTGGTATCCAAATCTCTAGTATGGGGTGAGGATGGGGGGGGGAGGAAAGTATCCATCAGCAGGGAAAACACTAGCTATGTTTTAAAGCACATCTTTCTATACTTGCATGATCTGTGCTGTATCTACCACAACACCACCCAGCCAATGCAATTGTTTCAATAGACCACTGCAAGGTAGAGAAAACTTGGGATGCTTCCCACATTTGTGGAGAAACTTGTTATGCCTGGACTCTGAAATGAGGGGCAGGGATAGGCTGAACATGTGTCAGAGGAAATGTCTAGGAGTGTGCAAAAGAGAGAAGAAATCACACGTACTGAACATTTAAACTGATTCACTTGTGTGTGTGTTTTAATGGCAAAGCCAGGATTGTTAAAAGAAGCCAAGAGAAAGTGATAAATTAAGTGGTAAACAGTGCATGTGTGGAGGCCAAAATATCTTGAACAAAGTTTGGTTTGACATTGAAGCCCATTGGGGCTTTGCTTTTACGCACAATTGGTGGGAATTGGAATTAAAAGAGAAGTTCCACAGGGTTTTAATATAACATTATCTAGTGTTCTTCTATGCAGCTATACCTTTCTTCCTGGCCAAGATACAAATATAATGTTTACTCACAACTAAATCTTTTCCACTAAAGATGCCGGCAGCTTCAATTAAAAGTGTATTTCTTGCAACTTCAACCCACATTATGATTTTCTCTTTGTTCTGTTCAGGGGACTAACAATAAACTGATCTATTTATTAGACTCTTGAAAAGGCTCATTGAATTGCCCTAATGGCAATTTCTCTGCTGACAGAGGAAAGGTGGAAGGCTTTAATTAATGTTGTTTTAATTGCATGTTATAAGGGGGGAGCCATACTGCACAGTTTATAGAGGTTTGCTCCCATGGCTCCATCCTAAAGGATCCTAGGATTTTCTCTAGTGTTTTCTCTAGGAACATCTAGGTTCTCCAGCACAAGTCTATGGTCACCTTCTGGCAGAGTTGCACTGGAAGACCTAGAGAATCCTAGAGAGAACATATTAATCAACACCACAAATAATCCAATCTGTAAAAGTCAAAGCTGCAAATGTGGAGGGTTAACTGTACCCAATTTTTTTGTAGTCCATTCTACCTTGAACTACAGTATAGCAGCTCTCTGGCAGAAAAATTTAAGGACCTCAGTAAACTCCAAATGTCATGATTGGATAGGATAAAACAATCAAACCAAAGTGCTATAACAGTACAGGGATACAGCCCTGATGTAGAAAAAAAAATCATAGAAGGATAGTACAGGAAACAACCAGAGTACCATAAATTGGCTGGATGCCTGTGTGAACAAAGGATAATTCCAGAGAGAAGTGTTGTGGTGCTTCCTGGCAGATAACTTCTGCTGTTCACAGTTAAAAGACATTGTGTAGCCATTCTGTCATTTTTCTTTTGGATCTTTCCAGATGAGCCTTTTACTGTGCAATTGTGCTGCCTAATTCATGGAAGCTGGTGCAAGAGGCCAGATGACATCATCTTCAGTTTTCAGCCTTCTTGTGTTTTCCCTTTGTTTGTTCTGTTCTTTTACTTTCCAGGGAGATTTGTTTGGGAAAAGGATGGAATGGCTGCAATTAAAATGTCTTTCAGTTGTGAACAGTAGGAGTCCTCTGTATGGAAGCATCCATAGAGAGTTTTCTCTGATAAGAAAAAAGATGGCTGAAACAGTGGGGAAACAGGAACGCTGCTCAACTGAAGAAGGCATTTGAATCTCCCATAAACCTCCATGGATGAGGCAATACAATTGCACAGTAAAAGCCTCATTTGGAAGCAAACCTAATATGCAAGTTACCAAAGAAAAATGGAGTGTTGTATCTGACCACAAAAGGTTTTACTTAACTCTTTCAACTTTTTAGAGAATGACAGTCCATAAAGACCACATTTTAATTTTATTTTGTTCATCAGATAAAAGCTATGGATTATTTATGTGGTACATTTAAATGAGACAGGAGTACTTCTCTTGATGGTCATACACAATCTCCGGTTGCAGTATCATATTAGTGCCTATGGCCCAGGCTGTTTGTGATGAGTTCAAACTAAAGATGCAGCAACAGCAGCATAAGAAGGCAAGTTGATGCCCATTTCCATGCTTTGCAGGGAGGTGGAAATCCTCAGCTGAACAAATCTCTATCCATCTTATATTCATCACTGGACCTTGAAGTGAAAGTAGACAAAAGGTTAGATCCAGTATACTTAGGAGTTTATTGCATTAATTTTAAAACTGGATTACCTGATCCTGTTACATCCTGATATTATCAGAAGGATTTAGCAGCCAAAATCACTGCCTGGGTCCATCCCAGGTCCATCTCTGCTCCCAGGGCCACTCCAGTGGCCATTTTCTTAAGCTGGAAAACTCCCGGCTTCGAAAAGAGGCATGCTGAGCGCTCCTGTGAGTAGGGATGGACCTGGGATGAACCCAGACGGTGTTTTTGGCAGCAAAGTCATTCTGACAATATCAGGATGCCTCCCACTTTAAATTTTAAACTGGACCTGGTAAGCTGGTTTTAAAACTAATCTTAAGCTTCTTAGAGTGGGTCCCTTGAAGCCAATGTGAGTAAAGTCCTGTTCACTCATTTCAAAAGAATTCTGACTCAATATGCTAAAATGGTGGTCCCCAAACTTTTTGAGGCTACCCTCTTTCCTCTTAGATGACAACGCTCATGCCTCCCAATGCCTATTTCTTGATATTAGATCTATTGCAAATTCAATACAGCCAATCTCAGTCACTACTCCCTTTGCACTGTGGGAGCGGCAATCGAGAAGCTGGCTGAGCAGTGACCAAGAAGCCTCTCTGTTGTGTCAGCCTTGGGGCAAAGGCTAGAGCAGGTGAGAAACATCTCAGTCACTGCTCAACTGGCTGCTTGGTTGCTGCTTTCTTTGTACCCAGTCGCCTTGGGAACAACTACCAAGCAGATGGCTGAGAAGCAACCGAAAAGCCTCTCGCCCAAGAGAAGCTTCTTGATCTCTGTTCTGAAAGTGAGTGGGTGCAAAAGGAGAAGCTTCTCCCCAGCAAGGATAGACTCTCAAACCTTTCCTGGGGTGAAGAGCGGCAAAGCTGGTTTCCCAGTTTTCTCCCTGGCAAGGAAAACCTCTCAGTCCAAGAAAGGCAAGAGAGGTGAAGACTGTTTCAAAGAATCAACCCTGGATGTTCTTCCCCAGAGACATGCCGTCCCCACACAGCTTCAAGTCATCTTTCACACACAACACACAAACATTGTCTCTTCTGATACCTCTTCTCTCCGCTTGTCTGACAAAAGAAAGCAGGAGCAGCAGTGCAGCTGCAACCTGCCAGCCAATTCTGGGCAAAACTCACAAAACTTAAGTAGGTCCCCAAATGTGAAAGCTTCTTTTTGCCACTGCTTGTCCCCCACCACCACCACATGCTCTTAACTCCTCACTCCTGTCAATCAGCTTATCCAAAATGGCACTGCAGGAGTAAGCTCAGATGGGCAGGTGAAGAGTGGGAGATATCACCACACAAAGTAATTAACAAGGCTGCACAGTAGTTTTAAGGGACCTTGAAAGAGATGTTTCATGTAACCCTCATCCCCACCATGGTCCTAAAGGATGCTGGTTTCCCCTTGTCTTCCTTGTGTGCTAGTACTTTGACTGAAGGCTAGCCTACCAACCCTTTTCCCTCAATATCCCTCTGGATCTTTCCACTGCTCCTAGAAGATAATACCATCCACTTTGAGGGAATCACTGTAAAAGCAAAAAGCAAAGCAGCTTCATTTATGTACCACTTCATATCCCACTATGTCTAAGCAGTTTACAACTGTAAGCTCATTGCCCCCCAATAGTTGGGTACTCATTTTAGCAACCTCAGAAGGATGCAGGCCTGAGTCTAGCTTGAGCCCTGGCTAGTATTGAACTCGCAACCTGTGGTCTATGAGTGAGTGGCTGCAGTCCAGGCATTTAACCACTGTGCCACCAGAGCTCTGTTCTAAAAGGTAAAGATGCCCATCCCTCCTTCTTCCATCTCCTGTTCTATCAATGGTAGAGAATGATGAGTCTGATCAAGGGAGCCACAGTCATGCATAGAGGGATCCCATTTATGTGAAGAATGGTGGAATGGGTGATGGAGTAGAATGGGCTTCTATGCTCCCCATTTTTCACATTGATGGAACATGCTTCTAAAATGAGTGAACAAGACTTCAACTATGACTAACTTGCATCCTAGAAATTTCAATGAGTTTACATACAAGATTGTCATCATCATCATCATCATCATCATCTCATTTATTTATATCTTGCCTTTTAGCCCATTCTGAGACTCAAAACAATTTTAACTCAAAAGGTTTCTAAAAATATTTTTATTAGGTTTTTAATAAAAAATAATACAATAATACTGTTACAACAATTTTCCAGTTCATTCCAAACTAATCCACTCCCTGCCCATCCTTCCTCAATTCATCATGCACAATAAAGATATCACTGTATCCGACCTCTAACAACTGCAATTCTCATTGTCTTCCACTGCATGTTATTAAAGTATATTTATCCAGTTATTAATCCAAAATTTCATTTGACCATTCCATGGTTTAAATTCACTTTGATATATAAAATTATCAAATGATTTCCATGCAATATCAAATAGGTCTTCTTTTATTTCTTCTTTTGCCACTTTGAATCTGTAAGAACTCCCCTGATAGCACCGTAGCACACGTCTTGTTCAACCAATTCGGAATTGATAAATTCTCTATTTCCCCCCAAGTTCTGGCTATTTCTAGCCTTGCTGCACATAAGTGATATAAGTGATATGCTTTTTATATGACAAATCCTTATTGTCATTTTCAAACAGTGAAATCATTAGAAGTGCTCCTCTGAACTAAGCCGTTCATCCCACTATTTAACTTAGCCAAGATAAAACTTCATGCCAAAATCTTCATAACTTTGTGCACATTAGCCATATGTGGCTCCAATTTTCTATTTTTCCAACATCCTCCAGCATAGTTTTGATGATTCCATTATTAATACTTTGTAATTTAAGGGAATAACATGACCCTCTATGTATAATGTTCAATGTATTTTCTCTCATTTATGCGGATATTGATTTATAGGCAAGATTTTCCCAAGTTGAATTCCTTTGTTTTTCTTCTATTTTTATCCTCAGCTCTGACTTCCATACTAACCTCAAGCTCTTTAATATACCATATTGAGCCTCTTGAATTGCATTATATAATTTTGAAACCTATCCTTTGGTTTGGATTGACCTATCATTACATATTAATTCAAATAACATTTACGCTCTCAGGGGACCTCCTTTCCTAATTATATTTGTCTGAAATGTGTTTATTTGCATTAGTTGTCACCAAGATGGATTCAATGGGTTCAATTTGTTTTTTTCAATTGTTAAAACAGGAACAAGCTAAAACAATTCACATCCTACATATATTAAAAAATAAAATATCAATAGTATTAATATCAGCTAAAAGCATGGCCATTAAAAAAACCAATATGGACACTACAGCAAATTTAAAAGGTCCTTTTCCTCAGTGCTTTCAGAGGCCTACAGAAAGAAAAAGATGTCCATCTGCCTATGGAAGGAGAGCAAGAAGATACCAGTCTAACCTCTTTAGGAAGGGCAAGGCAGAACCTGGGAGTAGCCACTGCGAAACCCTATGTTCCCACCAAATATATCTATGGGCTTGTGTACACAGTTTTAATACTCCTTGTTCTGTTTGAATAACTGCAATCCAGCCATACATGATTCAGAAGAATTTGGGCTTTTGGGTGGGTAAAAAACTCCATAAACTTTAGGGAAAAGAATTTGCCAGAGTGATCATAATAATAATATATTTATTTCTTACTCACCTCTCTCCATGGAACAAGGTGGGGGACAACAATGATTAACAAACAACATCAGTTAAAACACATTGGTTAAAACACACGTCAATTTAAAAGGACAAATAAGATGTGCACATATTTTAAAAAATCCACATCTAAAATTCGTCATTTGAAATTCACAATTAAAAATCATCAGGATAAGCCTGCCAGAGTATCCATGAGTATCCCTGAGGATGTGCATTATCAAACATAACTATCCATCTGTTTCACACGTATTCACACAGCTGTGCATTTTCAGCAGAGTGAAGGTGATCAAATGCAAATTTGTGCAAGAAAGTGAAGACAATTACGTATCAATGCAAATATGAAAAAGTCCACAGCAATTCACATAATACACTTACATGTAGACCAGTCCTATGACAATAGGGAGAAGAGTCTCCACCTAGCTCAGTATTGTCTATTCCAGCTAACAGTATTTTCCGGAATTTCTCCACGAGAGCCTATAACTGGAAATGTCAAGCACTGAACCTGTACTGTTACATATGTAAAACCACTCAAGGCATTAAAACCACCCAAAGCACTTACCTAAAATATTTGGAACACTTGGCAGAGTGCCAGAGGCAATTGTCTTTTAAGAAGACCTAACTTGGAAGCTATGGGAGTGAATCGGCAGACATTTTAAAAATGTTTAAAGCAAATGTCTTTATTGTGACTTGCATTTTATAGATTATGAGTTGGCTCTACCCTTGGTACAGGGAGCATCTACACTATAGAAGTAAGGCAGTTTGACAACACTTTAACTGCCATGGCTCCATCCTTTAGAATCCTGGAATTTGAAGTTTTGTGAGGCTCCAGCACTCTTTGTCAGAGAAGGCTAAAGATCTTGGAAAATGTGTTTACAAACTCTTTTGTGCAATGAGTGTGTTTGTTGTGTAAACATATTCCTTTTATGGTTTTTTTTAAATTTAAAGACTTGGTGAAACTACAAACCTTGGGATTCCATAAGATGGAGCTACAGCACTTAGGGGGGCTGCAGACGGGCGGCTCTGGACCGTCCCGGGAAGCGGAGGATCGAGGCTGCGGCTACTGCACGCCGTGGTGCTGATCCTTCCTTTTGCCGCCCTGAAAAGAGCAGCAAAATGCTGCTCCTTTCAGGGGTGGCAAAAGGGCACCCCAAGAGCCAGCATGCAGCTCTTTTTCTCCCCTTCCGGCGTAGCACATCAGGATGCTGCGCCGGGAGGGCTCCCTGACACTGAGTACCGTGGGTAACAGTATGCGGCTTCAGGATGTCATCAGGCTGGGGTTGGGGTGGCTGGTGTGCAGCTGCCCCTCTCCATCTCTGCCTCCAGGCCGGCCCTTTGGGCCCATCTGTAGAGGCCCCAAAAATGGGGTCAAACTGCATTTTTTCTACAGTGTAGATGCACCCTCAGTAAAAGGCTTAGTAAAAGGCTACTTTTCATATTCACTTTTCATAGTCACATGTTACTCCTCACCAGGATTCTGATAGAGCAAAGGGGTGGCATCTGCTGATAAATTTCACAATGATTTGAAATAGAAAGGCTAGGATTTCTTAGCCACCATTGTTTAACAATAGCAACAACAAATGAAACCCGTGCCCATCACCACCACCCAATCCTAAATATTACTGCTGAAATTAAGAAAGCTTTGGATAACGAGGAGTGAACTTTTGTGCAGAAGGATTCTGAGCTTTGTCATTTCTGAAATGGGTGGGGGGGGGTAGTTTGGCCTTGGCATTATTTAATTCTCAGCACATAGCCTTTGCAGTAAGCTCTAGTTGACTCTGGGACTATGCAGATCTTGCATAGCATGAAACTTGTTCACTCTTACCACAGAGGTCTAGTTCTAATGTACACTGAAGTTCTAATGTACAGCCTTGCCTTTTTAAATAGATTCCCTCCAACTATCGGTACGTTCCTTTTCTCTGAGGAACTCATAAGCACACTAATATAGTGTTTTGCCAATAGATAGATAAATACATGAATGATAGATAGATAATCACAGGGCTAATTAAAGCAGCTTACCTGAGCTGGCTTAAAATTTAAACCAGGTGGCATCCTGATGTTATGACAAGGATTTTGCCACTGAAATTGTCGCCTGGGTACAGTCCGGGTCCATCCCCGCTCCCAGGGCTGCTCAGCATGGCTTTTTTCAAAGCTAGGAGTTTTCCGGCTTAAGGAAATGGCCACCAGAATCGCCCCCCCCCCCCAAGACTTACTCCACTCACACCTTCTCTTATGCTGAGCTCCAACATTTTATAGGACCACAGGCAAACACCAGATCCTGTTTAGGCCAAAAGGCAGATGTTTGAGGATCAGAGATGTAACCCCCCCTTGGGGTGTCACCTGGTGTGGCCCACACTCCATGCATACCCCTCAATGACACTCTTGCCAGTGTTGAAGAAAAAATTAATCAGATAGGCTTCTTTGGAGGTGACCACCATTTTTTCCTAAACTTCAGGCAGTAAAATTTCTTAGACCAGGCCTAAGTGTGTGTGTGTGGGGGGGGACCCAATACAGATGAACTATTGATAGGGAAAACACACTAGCTGCCTTCCAGTCTGATTGCTGGTGGCATTCTTTCTTTTTTACTCCTTATATTTGATTAGTTTGTAAAATGCATGTACTTCATTGGTTGAAATGTATTCTCATAACTGCCCCCCTTTTTTAAACTAAAGATGCTGTTGAAAGGAGCTGCAGAAATGTTACCTTCTGCAAATGGGAACCTCTGAGGGCAACACTTTTGCCTTAAAACAAGGCTAGGTTTTCCCCACACCTTTCCTCACTACCACCACCACCACAAACATTGAATCAGACATCTGAATTAGACATTTTTGCTTTCCCCACAGCATGACGTCGTAGATTAAGTGTTGGGCTATGACACTAAAGGCCAGGGTTCGGTTCCCCACTCAACCATGGGTGACCTTGGGCAAGTCACATGCTCTCAGCCTCAGGAGAAGGCAATGGCAAACCTCCTCTGAACAAACCTTGCCAAGAAAATCCCGTGATAAGGTCACCATAAGTTGGAAATTACTTGAAGCCACACAACAACTACAACCATTTTATAGGAGGCATGGTCCATGGTGATCCTAAGTCTGAAAATGTGGTTTTGGACCTCTGAAGCTTCCCCACCCTGTTTTCCTCATGCACTTCTCCTCTTCAATGGAAGAAGAAGTAGAGTTGAGTAGAAAAATAATATTGCCAAACTACTGTTATGAAACTAGGCAGGACTGAAAAGATTGCCCAAGTGCTTGGATATTGATAGGATCTCTACTAATTAAGAATCTCATCTATAGAGATTACTGGGAAGGCGAAGTGAGAAAGATCAAAAGATCTGCCCACTCCAAATTAATTCTAAAGAAATGAATCAGGTTAATTTTGTGACCCTCTACTCCAGGGAATTCTATATTCAAGGATTACAATTCAATGATTACCTGTGGTACTTTATTAGATTTAAATCCCACCTTTCTTCCATGACAGAAAGCAAGGTGATAGAATAAACAGGGTTCCCAGGTGGTCTCTCATCTAGCCACAGAACAGCCCCAGAGCTGGTTCTCTTTAACAAGACTGTTGTAATACATAGTCTTAAACCTATATAAACCTATATAGCCTACAAACCCTATCGGAAATTGTAAGCAAGTATTTTTAAAATTTATTTGATTTCCACTGAATGAAATATCTATATGGCACAGTACTCTTCTCAGAGCTGCGACTATGAGAGTAGCTCCTCAGTATTCAGAGCATAACTAACTACTGTTGGAATTCAAAGATATAGCCATGTTACTCTGTAGAATCATATGAAGAGCGATTTTGTAGCACCTTTGAGACTAACTGAAAGAAAGAAGTTGGCAGCATGAGCTTTCGTAGACTAAAGTCTACTACTTCCTCGGATGCATAGTTATCTTTGGCCAATGTTGTTGTTTGATATTGTTGGCTTTGACCTGTGGTGACCTTCTGAATGAGAGACCTCCAAGACACGCTCTTACCAGCAGCCCTGCTCAGGTCCTGCAAACTCAGTGCTTCCTAGACTGAGTCTGTCCACTTGTAGCACAGTTTTCCTCTTTACCTTCACTAACCTAGTTTTCATTTTTCCCGATTGTTTAATTGTTTTTTAACTTTTGTATTTTTGTGGATTTCAACTATAAAAATTCTTGTAAACTGCTTTGAGTCCTAGACTGGAAAAAAGGCAAAATTATATTATCATTATCATTATCATTAATTCCTACTGGCTCCCTACTTTACCAAACATTATTATCTTTCCTAAGAAGTCTACATGTAAACCCATTGTTAAAAATCAGGATGCAATGAAGATGCACTTTAAAAGGAATGTGAAGGTGGGGAAAACAGCAGGTCCCTTTTTTAGTAATGGGCAATATTTTCATGGCGTAGTGGTTTCAGGTTTGGATTATGTCTCTAGAGACCAGGATTAGAGACCAGCTCGGCCATGAAACCCACTGCATGACCTGCATGTCACATGCTCTTAGCCTCAGGGGAAGGCAATGGCAAACCTCTTCTGAACACATCTTGCAAAAAAACAATGATAGGGTTGTCTTAAGGGAGCTGTAAGTCAGAAATGACTTGAAAACACACAACAACAAACTCTGAATGGGTCTAACATTGGATTTAGCCCATAGGTATTGTGGTATTACAAACATCAGCCCAAATGTTGTAGAGTTGCAAGTCCCAATAAGCTTAACCATCACACGCCTTAGGGTCACCATAACTCGAAAATAACTTGAAGGCACAAAGCAACAACATTTTCTACTTATTGTTTCAAAGTTACACTGAAGTTACTTTAAACATTACTTGAAAAGACATTTAAAAGGTATTCTGGATGCAACTCAAATAGAATTTTTCAAACTTGACACCATTTTATGCATAATCAGTCCTAAAAAAATTTAAGTGACAAATAGTAATAAGCAATGTAGCAAGTTACTTCAAAAAACACCATAAAACCAGTTGCAATTAATTTCTTGCACAAAAGGGGTGTCTTGCAAGGAGTTGCATAGCACATTCCTTTTAGATTTCACTTGCAAACCCTGATCCTAAAGTAGCCAGTCATGAAAACTAGGAGACACATTGTACTATCCTCCCCTCCCCACTGTCTTAAGCCTTTTGGAAATCAGCTTTTCCTCTAACCTCATCCCTGCTGGACCTACAATGCATCTACCCTGTAGAAAAAAATGACACTACTTTAACCACCATGGCTCTATCCTATAGAATCCCAGGATTCGTAGTTTTGTGAAGCACCAGCACTCTTTGGCAGAGAAGGCTAAAGACCTTATAAAATTTAAATCTCAGGAGTCAAACTGCATTATTTCTACAGTGTAGATGCACTCTCAAAGATATGACAACCTTCCCTTATTTACTGTGGTCTTCATTCTCTTGTCTTTATTGTTTTCATTCTGTTGAGCACTCACTTGCAAGCCCCTTGAGGCAAAGACTGAGCTAATTCTGTACTGCACTGTATCAAACACAAACATGGTGCTTTCTATGCAAATAAATAACTTAACACCCAAGATCCATAGATCACAGGTTTCAGGTTTATACTTTCACCACATGGTGGTGCTTTTTACACAGTCTTGGGAAGTAGAGAGCTTTCTACAGCTGTTGGTATGGAAAGCTTTGAACAAGTGTATGAATAAACCCATCCTCACTTGTCCACAAAACCATGACAGGTTTGCCCTAGAGTCGCCAAAAGTTGGAAATGACTTGAAGGCACGCAACAACAAACTTACCTTCAGTCTTCACCTGAAGACCCTTGTTTTGAAAACTAGACATAAACATTTGGGCTGTCTTTAGAAACTAATTTCTGTCTCAGGATAGGGGTGGAGGAGGAACAAAGGTCTTCAGACTAATTGAAAGGATGCCTGGAAGGTGTTTCCACAAAACTCAGTTAATTATTCAATTTAATCAGGTCGTTGCAGAAGAGTTATGATACTCTGGCACTATAAAATGTCCATATGACCAGTCCACAATATCCTTTAAAAAGTCCCTATAATCATGAGCGGAAATGTTTTAACAGATTACTGTCTAATAATATAGTGACTACGAAGTAGCTTTTTAGCTCTTTTGAGTAAAGTTAACAAAGATTTTCATGATAGCTCCTAGCGCAGACTAGGATCTCAAATCATGAACGGGCAGTACTTTTTGTACTAAATTGCGTATTTCATATTTGCTTAATTGTCCTGTTTTTCTCTTAGTAATTTTGGTAATTTTTGTAAATCTATTAATTTATTTATTTTTATTATGCTATCTATGTGCCATAATAAACCTATTGTATTGTATTGTATTGTATTGTATTGTATTGTATTGTATTGTAAAACTCAGTTAAGGGTATTCCATAATCACCACATCAATGTGTTTGTACACATGCTGGGAGGGATATACAGTCTGAATTTTTTTAAAATGCACAGTAGGTATGCCAGCTTTCCCAACCCTGGTGCCCTTCAGATGTGTTGGACTACTACTTACGTCATCCCCAGCCAATAGCTGGGGCATCACTAGGAGGGTGCGGTGGTGCAGCCTGCACCAAATGACACCCCAGAAGAAGGGTGACACCCAGTTGGGCCCTCCCCTGGCTGAGGGGGGTGAGGACTGCTGCAGTGGTGCCTCTTCCGCACACCTCCCAAGCCCACTGCTGCAATGCTGCTCTCATGAGAACAACACCGCAGCAGTGAAGGAGAGGGCATAATGTGGCCCTCTCCTCATGAGGAGATGTCAGACTTGAGCAAATTCAGGAACTCTGTGTATCAATAAGTCCACTGAGTTGAACCAACAAAAAGTTCATTGTGAACACATAGTCAGAACTTCACCAGTCAGCATTTAAGCCAGAACTGTCCCCTCCAAGCCAAACGATATTTTAAAACCTCCAAACTATTAAACACCCATGGCGCCAAAACTAGCACCCACCTCCAATTCCTATAGCCTTTATTCCCCATCAAGCCAGCCCCACTTTTTCCAAAGCTTCTCACCAGTGCTATCTTACTTCAGCACAGCCATTTCCACCCAACACCTCTTCTTTCAGCTACATCCAGACACCAACTCTCTGCATCCTACGGCTTACACATTCCAAAGGCCCAACTTTCTCAAAATTATCCTAGCCCACTACAATTATTCCCAACCCCCCATACCAGCTAACCTATTTGCTATGACTACTAACATACCCACAATCCCCTACCAACTACAACCTATATAATAACTAAAACATTTAAACCAACAGCAATAAAAACCTGACAGAATCCATGCACACAGACATGGTTTTGACAAGAGAGTGGCACGCAACAGCAGCAGAGAGGGGGTAAATGCACCCTTTAGGCAGCTGCCCCAGAAAGTCCCACTCCCACCTGGAGCACTGCCCCCTGCACCGGGTGACACCAGGGATGGGAACACCACTGTGTCTAATTAGGGGCAATGCAGATGACCCCTAAGAGGTGGCTCTGTGCCGCCCCTAGGAGCGCCAGATCAGGGCCATGGCAACCACATGCCGCAGCCCCAATCCTCCTTTTTTGCCACCACCAAAAGAGCAGAGCTGCCACTGTGGCTCTTTTGCACCCCTTTGGTGCAGTGTGTCTGCACGCTGTGCCAGCGGAGCTCCCTGATGCCGCACGCCATGCAATCCGGCACGCAGCATTGGGGCGGAGTTGGGGTGGCCGGTGTGCAGTCGCCCCACGCTAACTCCACCCCCAGGCCAGCCTAAAGTGCCAGTCTGCATCCCCCTTTAGTGTACTATCTGATAGGGGATATAGTCTAAGAAATATAGGGGATATGCTGTTGTTGTTGTTGCCGTCATCATCAGCTTTATTTATACCCTGCCTTGTTTCCCCAAAACTAGGACTTACCATAGCTTACAAAGTAAAAGAAATGTCATACAGATAAAACATAACAATGGTTTACATTAAAATGCAGTGAAACTATCAATTAACATTAAAACAATAAATAAAAACAGTTGAAAACAGTACAATTCAAAACAGTATAGTATCTTATTGAAATGTTAGCTGTCAGAATAAAAAAATGCAGTAAAAAGCAGACTATTCCAGTCTCTTGAGAAAGGATGTTCTACAGCCTAGGAGCAGCCACCTAGAAGACCCTCTCCCACGATCTTACCACTGGACAAGGCTTGTCTTTTAGACTACAGTTCCCAGAATCATGCACCCACCTGGGAGTGTCCAAAAAAGTGTCCAAGCTACAGTGTATCAATTGCTGTTTTTGCTTTTCAATCAATGCGAATTATTCGCAAATCAATAATTATCTCAGGGATTCAAACTCCGGTTGGCCAGAGTGTGATTAGTATGCCTTCGCCATATTGCAGCTCAACACAGAACCTCATTTTCTGTGACCTCTACACCAACTCTATAGAGATTATGAATTCCTAAGTACATACTTGTGCTATTTTGATCTTCAACAATGAAGAATCCTCTGAACTTGTGAACTCATATTGCCTCAGTATAGCATTGTATCGGTTATAATTCAATAATTTTCTTATTTTACATAATCAAATGTGTATGAGCCCTGTAATGCAAACATTGTTCTGTCAGAAGCAGCATTATGCAATCAAACAAGGAAATCTATTTCCCTAGAAGTAACTTCTGACCCTTCCCTCCAGCCTTCCTTTAAACTTCCAAATCATGCAGTCCTTAGGTAACATCTTCAGATACAAATAAACTAGTTCTGCCACCTTTCCAATCATGACCTAACCCATAACCTCAGTTCTGACAAGTTTCACCAAGAATTTCAATTATGAAGCTCATTTCACTTTAGCATCAAAAGAGCCATATTCATAAATAAGAATATCAGAGATGAACTCCCTGATGAATACAAAGCAAATAAAACTCTCAGCTAAAGTGTCATTTTTTCTTCTGTTAGGGACAGTGTAGAAAGAAATTCATTCTGTCCTCTCAGGTGCATGTTTGTAAGTAATTCACTTTTGTTGTTGTTAACTCCCCTTGAGTTGACCCGACTCATGGTGACCCTGTGGATGAGACATCTCCAAGACCCCTGTCCTCCACTGCTCTGCTCAGGTCCTGCAAACTCATGCCCAGGACCTTCTGATTGAGTCTATCCATCTGGCATGTGGCCTTCCTCTCTTTGTACTGCCTTCTACCTCTCCTAGCGTTATTGTCTTTTCTAATGAATCATGCCGTCTCATGATGTGACCAAAGTATGACAACCTCAATTGAATCATCTTGGCTTCCAGGGAGAGTCCAGGCTTGATCTGTTCTAGGACCTATTGTTTGTCTTTATGACTGTCCACATTATTCTCAGCACTCTTCTCTAGCAGCACAGCTCAAAAGAGTTGATTTTTTTTTCTATCCTCTTTCTTCTCTGTCCAGCTCTCACATCCGTACATAGTGATGGGGAATACAATGGCTTGTATGATTCTGACTTTAGTATTCAGTTGTATATCTTTACTGTTTAGGTTTAGGAACTTGTCTAGTTCTTTCATAGCTGCCCTTCCCATTCCTAGTCTTCTTATTTTTTGACTGCAGTCTCCTTTTGATCAGTGTTTGATCCAAGGCAGGGGAAATCTTTACCTACCGTAGTTTGATTCCCTCATTGTTTAGGTTGAATTTATGCAGATCCTTGGTATCATTATTTTTGTTTGTTTGCTTGTTTGTTTGTTTTATGTGCAGCAACAAGCCTACCTTTGCACTTTCTTCCTTGATTATCCTTAGTAATTGTTCCAAGTGCATAATGTTTTCCATTATAATAATAATAATAATAATAATAATAATAATAATAATAATAATAATAATAATAATAAATAACAACAATTAAAAATACATAGAGTACAAATCCAAAAAAACCAATATCCACCCCCCTCCTTAAAAAAAGTATTAAATCAGACACTGATTAAAACATCTTCAGCTAAAACATGAAAGAAAACCATGAACAACAAAATCTAACAACAAACTGAGTAGCGGAGTAGTGGTGGCAATCAAATTGGGAGAGGGCAATAACTAAATAATAATAAATGTGGCTGGAGAGAAAACAAATTATTTCTATAGGCAGCTGAAATCCTCTCTCATTGTTCCATGGAAAGGGATGCTCTCTGCTCTCTTTTTGGGTTAGCTCTGTGCTATTCTGTTACCATCCATAAGGCATATCCATAAAGCATGTCTTTATTATGTTACTAATGGACTTTAAATTTTACTTCCTGAAATTTATTCATTGGAGATTATCGCACTACCTTTAAAATACATTAAAAAGAGACCACAGACCTTAGAAAAATGGCTGCTGAAGCAATTTAAGTCACCTGGGCTGAATTCAGGCTGCATTCCGATGGCAGTTTTTCGGAGAAAATCCATGAGATAACATCCGAATGCAGCCTGGATTTTACTTCAATTCGGGCAAAGTAAGACTCTTTTTAATATGTTTTAAAGGTAGTGCGATAATCTCCTATGTCTCTCAGAGCCCACACAGCCAAGGATGAGTAATGACCTCTGTCTACTGAGAATAGCTATAATAACATCTTGATAAAATGTAGACACATGATTCCAACATCGTCAATTTTCTTTCTTCTGTTAATACCTTTGCTTGATGAAGAAGCCAGTTGAACTCTGAAAGCTTATGATATGTATTTTGTGCATTTTGGTTGGCTAATAAGGGTATTGCTATTTGGGGATTTTGGATGTTACTAACCATGTTGCTGTCATAGGGGTTTATTGCACTGCCCTTTTTCCCAAGCCAGGCACTGGCTGAAACCTTTTAAAAATGGATTTTATTGCACACCTCCATGCCCAGGCAGGAGCCAGAAATTCCGTGTGTGTGTTGTTCCATGTGAGTGGCCACAAGGGCTTGGGCCCATTTCATTTCTTTGGTTGGTTGTTCTGCCCACTGGCTCTGGCTGTGGAGATTGGGTCACCTGGTGTGGGCTTCCAGCTGTCCTTGGTTGTGGAGTCAGAGCAGTTTCCTGATTCCCAATTTTTATTTTCATCTATCGTGGGTTGGACACCAGTGTTAGGATCCAGCGGGTTCCTTCACACACACACACACACACACACACACACCCCACACACATTCAGGACCATCCATAACTCAAACCTCAGGCAGCATTATTGTGAGTGGACACAGCCTTGGACAAGCTGAGACAGGTACATTAGGGATGACATTTCCTACTGTGACTTTAAGTCCTAAGTGGATGGTCAAGAGAGTGAGTGTGCAGCGCCTTGGATGGGCATGGGTAGGTACAGCAGAGAGATGTCTCCAATCTGTGGCCGTAAGACCTTTGCGCAAGATCGGTGGAAAAGTCTTGGATGGGTACAAGCAGGTACAGCAGGAGGGGAGTCTCTTGTTGTGACTTTAAGTCCCCTGCACAAGGCTGTAGGAAGAAAAACCTAAAGTAGGAACGTAGCTTGGGGTTCAAGCCCTTGCTGTCTGTTTAAGTCAATGGTTGGTCACTCCAATGGGGCACAGATGGTAAGAGTTCTCTAGTGAAAGTTCTGGGGCCTGGTCTAGTCAAGGGAAAAAACCTAGAGGGCCTTTTTCTGCAAGAGTGGCCAGGTTCCCTAGGCAAAAAAGGTGATAAAGGTTTCACTTCTGACCGTGGGTAGAAAGGGAACACAGGGGTCCCTAACGCTCTATAGGGAGAGCCAGAATGAAAGGAGAAGCAGGAGAAATGAACAAAGTAACAAAGGAAGCGATGTCACCAGTAGGGACCTTATCACACGGGGTCTAAAGGAGACCTAATCCAAAGGATATCCGTAGCTAATACGTATTATTTCCCCGT
>CM034703.1:311873899-311898731 GCA_020142125.1 Phrynosoma platyrhinos
AGGGTGCTCAACCTGAGGAAAATGGAGCAGAGAACACAATAGGGGAAAATGCAGAACAAAACAAGTAAAGAGGAAGTACAGGAATACCTGGCTAACCTAAATGAATTTAAGTCTCCAGGACCAGATGAACTACATACAAAAATATTAAAAGAACTGGCAAATGTAATCTCAGAGCCACTGGCAATAATCTTTGAAAACTCCTGGAGAACAGGAGAAGTCCCAGAAGACTGGAGGAGGGCAAACATTGTCCCCATCTTCAAAAAGGGGGGGAAAGAGGATCCCAATAACTATCACCCAGTTAGACTGACATCAATACCGGGAAAGATACTAGAACAGTTCATTAAACAGAGGGTCTGTGAACATTTAAAAGGGAATATCATAATCACTAAAAGTCAACATGGGTTTCTCAAAAAAAAGTCATGCCAGACTAATCTGATTTCTTTTTTTTTTTTTTTTTTGATAAAATTACCAGCTTGCTAGATGAAGGGAAGGGACCATAACATATCTTGATTTCAGTAAGGCTTTTGAAAGGTCCCCCACAATATTCGTGCAAACAAGATAATAGACAATACAACTGTTAGGTGGAGTAGTAACTAGTTGACTGGCTGAACCCAAAGGGTGCTCAACAATGGCTCCTCTTCAACCTGGAAAGAAGTGACCAGTGGGGTGCCACAGGGCTCTGTCCTGGGCCCTGTGCTATTCAACATCTTTATCAATGACTTGGAGGAAAGAATAGGGAGCATGCTTCTCAAATTTTCACATGACATCAAATTAGGGGGAATAGCTAATACCCCAGAGGACAGGATGAAAATTCAAAATGACCTTAATAGATTAGAAAGTTGGGTCAAAGCTAACAAAATGAATTTCAACACAGAGAAATGTAAGGTACTGCATTTAGGGCAAAAAAATGAAATGCATAGATATAAGATGGGGGACACCTGGCTTAATGAGACTATGTGTGAAAGGGATCTAGAAGTCCTAATAGACCACAAGTTGAACATGAGTCAATAGTGTGATGCTGCAGCTAAAAAGGCCAATGCAATGTTAGGCTGCATTAATAGAAGTACAGTATCTAGATCAAGGGAAATAATAGTGCCACTGTATTGTGCTTTGATCAGGCCCCACCTGGAATACTGTGTCCAATTCTGGGCACCACTATTCAAAAAGGATGTTGAAAAGCTAGAGCATGTGCAGAGGAGGGTGACTAAAATGGTGAAGGATCTGGAAACTATGCCCTATGAGGAACAATTTAGGGAGCTGGGTATGTTTAGTCTGGTGAAGAGAAGGTTAAGAAGTGATATGATAGCCCTATTTAAATATTTGAAGGGATGTCATATTGAGGAGGGAGATTGCTTGTTTTCTGCTGCTCCAGCAAATAGGACTCGGAACAATGGATGTAAGTTCCAGGAAAAGAGATTCCACCTTAACATTAGGAGGAACTTCCTGACAATGAAAGCTGTTTGACAGTGGAGCACACTCCCTCAGAGTGTGGTGGAGTCTCCTTTTTTGGAGGTCTTTAAACAGAGGCTGGATGGCCATTTGTTGGGGATGGTTTGATTTTGAGTTCCTGCATGGCAGGGGGGTTGGACTGGATGGCCCTTGTGGTATCTTCCAACTCTATTATTCTATTATTCTACATAAACATCAAAACATTGTGCAGTTAAATGACTGTAATTGCTCTGGAAGTCAAGTGTGTTTCATTTGAAGTTTGGGGAATTTTTCTCAACGAATAAAAGACTAGGGGGGTGAGCTGATAGGCTAGGATAGCACAGGCTGAGCCTGTGCTATTTTGGCCCCAGTGCTCACCTGGGTAGGTATTTACACATACATCCCCACACCAACCTGGGACTCAATATTGCTATGCACCCCTTACCTCCATCTGTTGTTGCTGCAAGTGATCTCCACATCTGATGCAGTAACGGGGCACCCAGCTGCAATTACGTGCCCAGGCATCACATTTCCACATGCAACATGGTGATAAGGGGCATGTGGAGCCATCTGATCAGCCAGGATTTGCCATGGAGTTTCCAAGAAACTCTACTGAAAACCAGGGGTCAAATTATCTTGTGTTAAGGTCCTTTTGCCCCAGGATCAAGCCAAATCCTCTGGATCTGCATCTGCAACTGCATCTGGTCCAGTCTGGCAGGATTGGGCCGGATACTGCCCTCGAGGTTTTGGCCTATATTGTCCAAATAGGACAATGCAATGGCCTGTGTGGACAACCCCTAGGAGAATGGTAGATGCTGCAATGGAAACTTGTCAGTTTTATAAAAGTGTTTTACAGCATTAGGGACAGGTAATGGTGCAGCATGTTAATCAATTATTTCAAAATGTTGTCCTTGTTCTCTTTATTACATGACTTACAATAGCATATATTAATATTATTGAAAGCCAGACAGTTTGAAATGTATCTTTTCTATATGCTCAGATTATATGTACCACTGAAATCCTATGGCAAAGGATTGGTCATACGCTACCGTATCTTATGGTCTACTTCCATATACAGTGACAGTGATTTTAAAAAAAAAAATCCTGTCCCTCTTCTTGGGGAGCAGAAACATGCTCCAGGGGGTTTCCAAGTCCTCCAGAGCTGGCTTATAGTGTGTATTGAGTTGTGGTTTGCTCCAGGATGAAGGGTAGGTTACAGAGTCTGTCAGAAGCAAGTGAAGCCAGCAGAAATATATAACCAGATTCTGGCTATTGTCTGGCAGCTATTCTGACCCATCTTCTCTTTCACTTTTTTGTGTTTGTGCCATGGTCCCACGTTTGAGGGCAAATTTCTGGAACGTAACAGCATTGTATATTCTTTTGCAGGGCTCTTGGTCCTGTTTTGGCATTGAATTCACACCCCATCTTTCTGAAGTGCATTTTAGATTTGGGCACAGATGAACAGATTGCCAAGTGGGTCCCCATGGCAGAAAAGTGTTACATTGTAGGAGCCTATGCCCAAACCGAATTGGGACATGGTAAGTTCTCTATGTATTGTTGCTCTGCAGATCTATGAAGCTAGGCATGCTTTAGTGGCAAGAATTCATCCAATTGAGTATGTTTTCATTGGCTTTTCACTAAATTTGAAGGAGTTATTTGAAATGGTCTGACCAAATATATAGGCTACATAGCACACATGGAAATTACTTGTGGTGCTCCAATTGTTTGTCCATTCATGCAGCGTACTATATTTGGCAGCCAATAGAAAGAAGCGATATATAGAGTGTTTGAGCGCCCTAAGAAGGAGCCATGCTTCCTCTAGACCAGCGGTTCTCAAACTTTTTCTCCTTGTAACCCCTTTACATTTATGTAAACATGCCCCCCATGCCCCCCATGTAGTATATGAATACAAATATTTTGTTTAGTGTATGTATTTTCATTCACACATACCTGTATATTCATATTTTAACATTTTATAAGGACATAACATAGTTCAAATTAGAACAGATTTATTTAAATACATTCAATATTTAACTCAACATATGCATATATTTTACACATTTTAAAAGTTTGGGAGAGGAGGAGAGATCAAGACCTCCAAGTCTGCGCCCCCTTGAGCAACTCTCGAACCCCACCCAGGGGTCCTGCCCCACCATATCAGAACCACTGTTCTCAGCCATTTCAAACTGAACAATCAGTAAAAATGGTTATTGTTTTCCCAAGTCATACAGGGCAGGCTAGAGCTAGGGGAAGGCCATAACAAAACCCCTTTGAAGTAATCTTCCTGAGAAAACCCCATGATAGGCTTGCCATAAGTCAGAAATAACTTGAAGACACGCTACAACTATAACAACAACAACAACATCTTTAAGATCCCACAAAACTCTTGGGGTTTTCCCAAACCCTCTGTGTATGCACACACTAGGAATGTAAATTTGCATTTATTTCATTTCCACATGCAAGACTGGATAATTCTGGCAATTATCTCCCTGCTCCACAAGAAAACAGGAGTTTCTGTGCAATTTTTGAGCACTAATTGTATTTTGGGATTTTGTTGGTGAAAATTCATGTGTGCAAAAATAGATGTAGTTTTTCTTGAGAGAAAATAAATATACAGATCTCTAGCCCCTATATATATTGTACATAAAAAGCATGCAAGAGAACATGGTTTTTCTGCTCATGTATTTGCACACTTTGTGTGAACTTGTGCAAACTATCTAAAATGTGTGCATTGTGCACAAATGCATGGATTTCTGCACAGAAGAACCATGTATTGTTTTCCTTCATGTGATTTCTATATGAAAACCAATACTGTCATGCATGAATCAGTATATCTTGCACAAAATACACATTTTCTTTACACACACACACAAACCAAAAAGAACATTTATGTGCAGGGAAAATACAGATTTTTCCCAGATGAAATCCAGAAGTGCAGAGAATCTTCCAGCATGTTCAACTTTCCTTTTTCATTGAGGATGCAAATCTTAACAAGTATTTTTCAGACCCTCAATATATATGTGCTGCTTTAAAATATTTTTAAACCCCATTGGAAGGGGTTGGGTAAGACATAAATAAATCAGCGATTTGCTTTCTGGAGCAGTGAGGCAAATAGTAAAGCTAGGGTTTTATCCATGTTGTGGTCACAGTACATTTGTTACATCTGTCTTTCATACCCTCCAACTATCCCAAATTGGCAGGGGCAGTCACAGTTAATCCTCCTTTGTCCTTTGTTTTTCCCCATCTGCTTTGAAAATGCCCTAGTTTCTCTCTCCTCCCACTTTCCCCCTTTCTCCTTGCCTTACTTCAATTGCTACAAACAGTTCAAAGTACAAAAGTAGTTTGCACACACTTAACGCTACAGAGGGGTAGGAGAGGAGGGGGCAAAATCTTGTCCTTCCTGGCAGGCTCAGGCAAAAGCAAATTGCTGCAGTCTCTTCAAACTGTCCCGGTTTTCATCTGTGACATGTTGGAGAGTATGGTCTTTATTCCAAACAGCTTTGGGGAATTCTGACAACATATTCATTGATTCATTCAAGATGTCTCCCAATTGTATGTCAATGTTATGTTGGCCTTCATGTTGCAATGCAGCTAGTCCTCTCATGGAAAAGTCTTGGATTTGTGGATCTTGCTTGTGGCTCCTGAATGTGCTCTTATCATGCTCTGAGAAACCATGTCTCTCTGACATTTTGTTGTTAAGGAACACATCTTCGAGGGTTGGAGACAACAGCTACTTTTGATGTTGCCACTCAGGAATTTATTCTCAACACACCAACACTCTCTGCTATGAAGTGGTGGCCAGCAGACTGTAAGTAAAAAATATGCAAGGGAGTGGGTATGGGATTTGGGGATCACATTACCAATCAACTTGGGGCTCATGTTTTCCTTTGGGTGTTTCCTTAGTCTCTCAGATGGATCTATAACTGAATGTGATACATTTCCCAATGGAATATTGTTATATTGGAATCATTTAGAGATCCTGCAGAGCAAGGGGGTCAGCTTCTGCATGTCCTAGAAGTTATGTTTTAAAGTAGGGTTGTTCTTCTGATGGACACTAGGAACACACATTGCTTACACGAAGACTAAGGATTTTATCACATGAGGATTTAAAGCTACTAAAGTTATAGAATAGCACATTTGGCAATATTTATTGCACAATGTCATCTCCATCTCATTGCTACATTGGATAAGGCATTTTTAAAGCATTCCTTTTCATTGACAGGAAAACCCCATCAATAAGCTCAATCACACTGCAGACCCATTAGTCCTCAGGTGCAAAATGTCACTGCCACAGCCATTCCAATGTTGCCAGTTATGCAGTGTTAGTATCTCCTCCTCTTCGCCTGCCCCTCTTCTCCTCACTATTCCCAAACAAGATGATTTTCCTTTTTTTCCTATTTTTTTTTTACTTAAATCACATCAGCATAACTCTGGAATTGCATTAAAAATAAAAATAAAAAAACCCAAAAGATATGCTGGTTAGAAAATAGGCCACAGGGGGCTATTGCAGAGACCTGCAACAATAGCTGCTCCCAAACCGGTATGCTTCCATTTTCTTTAACTAGCATGATTGTGGCAAGAACAGGGCTAGAGTGATACTGTCCCTAAAGATTTTGCATGCTTTTGAAACAGCACATTTTTTCATGCTTCAAAAATGCTTCAAAATATAACTTTTTGGAGCCAGCACTGAACAGCACAATTCAGCAGCAGTAAAGATGTTGGTGCAGGGTCCCTTAAGCCGCACATTGTCCTCCCTTTTAAAAAGCAAAAGTGACCATCAGGTTTGAAATTCAGGACTTTGAATTTCATCTTTAAAGATAACTAGAAGAGTTAAAAGGAACTCCTTTTTAACTTTTCTCCAGATGTTGTTGAACTACAACTTCCAGCAGTCTTATGCAATGCTAGCAGCCATAGTCAAACATCTGGAGGGCTGCATTATTCCCACTCCTGATATCACCAATGGTATGAAAATTCTAGTTGGCTTTTCAAACAAGTGGCAACTTTTTGTTTCTCTTGCTGTCTTCTGTCTTGTAGTGGGGCGAACTTCAACTCATGCTGCGGTTTTTGCTCAGCTTTACCTAGAAGGAAAGTGTTATGGCATACATCCATTCCTAGTGCAGATCCGCAGCCTCCGAGATCATTCTCCAGCACCAGGTGACTAACTCCAGGAGATCGTGAGAGGGTAGTTCTATACAGCATCAGTTTCCATGTTGTATACTGTGACTGCACACTTTTCTGCACAATACTGAAAGGTGTATAAAATACACTTTTATGAAAGAGATAGATCTATACAACGTATACTTCATTGTGGTGTGTACATAGTTGTGTGTCTTCAACTCATTTCTGAGTTATGGCAGCCCTAACATGTTTTTTTCTTGGCAAGATTTATTCAGAGAGGGTTTGCCATTGCTTTTCTCTGAGAGCTGAGAGAGTGTAACTTGGCTCAAGGTCACCCAGTGGGTTTCCATGGCTAAGTGGGGATCTGAATCCTGGTCTCCTGAAATCCTAGTCCAACACTCAAACCACTACACCATGCACACTTTGTAGTCTATACATACTCAACACAAGGAAGAATGCCCAGAAATTTCTAATGAAGGAATATCTTAGACAGTTTAGGAGATCCTAAAAAGAAATGAATAAGAGACTTTGGATTTTCTTTTCTATTAGATATGTTATATGTTGCTGTTTCTGAATCATCCTGTTAACATAAAATTATATATTTTGGTAACATACAATTACACTTATATATAGGTATAATTAAGCTGGAAGAAAGTAGAATGTCCAAAAAATTGAGGTCTCTATTGAAAAGAATGGGAAAAATTCTAAGGGCCGATGCCGCTGGGAGCAGCAAATCGGGGCCGCAGCAACCACATGCCGCAGCCCTGATCCTCCTTTTTACCACCCCAAAAAGAGCGGCAAAATGCTGCTCCTTTTTGGGGCGGCAAAAGGCCACCCTTTGAGCCACCACTGTGGCTCTTTTGCACCCTTTTAGTGCAGTGTGTGCACACTCTACGCCAACAGGGCACCCTGATGCCGTGCATCATGCAAACGGGTGCGTGGAGTCAGGGCAGAGTCAGGGCGGCCGGCATGCAACTGCCCCACCCCAACTCCACCCCAAGGCCGGCCCTTTTGGCTGGTCTGCATCAGCTCTAAGTCCCCAATGAAATTTTAATTTAAAAATCCTTTCTATTTCTTTTTTTTTTTTATCAAGATCTTACCATGATTAGTCATACTCCAGTGAATGGTTTTGTTCCACAAAATGAGTCACTAAAATACAGCAAAAGATGTTCCTTCAGTCTACTTCCTCATATGCTTTTGTTGGAGTGGAAGCCAGGGACAGACATATATATGCCATGTATATATGTCTGTCCCTGGCTTCCACTCCACAAAAGCATCTGAGGAAGTAGACTGAAGTCTACGAAAGCTCATGCTACCAATTTATTTATTTTCAGTTAGTCTACAAGATCTCTCTACATACTGATTCTACAGACTAACACAACTATATCTTTAAATTCTACCATTTTTAAGAGACTTCATTTTTGATCCACATAATTATTTTTACATTTCTTATAATGTAAGAAATGTAAAACCTCCTTTTTCAAGTCAGCTGTGGTACCTATCCCTCCTTCAGTTCACTCTGTTTCCCAGGATAACATGGAAAGTGTGCCAACCATTCCACAGACCCTTACGCTGCTCCTGTGCAATGCCAGGTCGGTCAAAAATAAGACCCACCTCATCCACGATCTTTTGGTGGATGAGGCGGCCGATCTGGCATGCTTTACTGAGACTTGGCTGGGGAATGCTAGCGCTGTGACATGGTGCAAATCCTCCCAGCTGGGTACTCAGTTAGTGAGCAGATAAGGGAAAGTGGGTGGGGCGGCGGCGTAGCCTTAGTCTATAGAAACACCCTCACTTTGATCAGGAAGCCTCTCCACAGAGTGAACTGAAGGAGGGATAGGTACCAGAGCTGCCCTCCGGTCCTCTGGGAGGAATCTGTTACAGCCAATAAAAACCAGGCTGTCTCAGACCTCCCAGAGGGCCTTCTCTGCAACTGCTCCCAGGCTGTGGAACGACCTGCCAGATGAGGTCTGTCTTATTACTACTCTTGCTCCCTTTAAAAAAGCAGTAAAGACGGACCTCTTCCGGCAGGCCTTCCCGGAATAATCTTCCGACCTGAGGGGAGATGGTTTCAACTGTCCCTTATCTGTAGCTCACTTCATTTTTTGATTTTATTGTTTTTTGTAATGTTTGTTTGGTTTTAGACTGTATTATGTTTTAATCTCTTAAAGTTTAATATTGTTTTAGGGGGTGAGAGGGGGGTTATGGGGATAAGGCTTGTTTTAACTTTGTATGTTTTAAAATGTTGTAACCCGCCCCGATTACAGAGCAGAGGGGCGGGCTAGAAATAAAAATGTATTATTATTATTATTATTTACTTATATCTTAGAATATGTTTGTTGTTATTGTTGTTGTTAGCTGCCCTCAAGTCAGTTCCAGCTCATGATGACCCTGTGGATGAGACATCTCCAAGAATCCTATCTTCCACTACCTTGCCCAAATCCTACAAGCCCTTGCCCATAGCCCCCCTGATCAAATCTATCCATCTGGTCTGTGGTCTTCCTCTTTTTCTTCTACCCTCTACCTTTCCTAGCATTATTGTTTTTTTCTAGTGATCCATGCTTTCTCATTATGTGGCCAAAGTACAATAGTCTCAACTTGATCGTCTTGCTTCCAAGGAGAGCCCTGGTCTGATGTGTTCAAGAACCCATTTGTCTTCTTGGCTAACCATGGTATTCTAAGTACTCTTCTCCAGCACCACATTTCAAATGAGTTGATTTTCTTTCTGTCTGCTTCCTTTACTGTCCAGCTCTCATATCCATACATGGTAATTGGGAATATAATGGCCTGAACGATTCTGACTTTAGTGATCAGTTGTATGTCTTTGTTCTTCAGTATCTTTTCCAGTTCTTTCATAGCTGCCTTTTGCATTCCTAATCTTCTTCTTATTTCTTGACTGCAGTCTCTATTCTGGTCAATGTTTGATCCTAGATATGAGAATTTTTTAACTATTTCAATTTCCTCGTTGTCTAGATTGAATTTGAGTATTTCTTCTGTGGTCATTGTTTCTGTTTTCTTTATGTTCAGCATCAAACCTGCCTTTGCACGTTCATCCCTAATCTTCCTTATTAACTGTTCCAATTCCTGAATGTCTTCTGCTAATATTATGGTGTCATCTGCATATCTTAGGTTGTTAATGTTGCTTCTTCCTATCTTAACTCCTTCTTTTTCTGTTTCTAATTCTGCTTTTCTTATATTTTCAGCATATAAATTAAACAAGCAGGGTGATAGGTGTCATGTTCCTATGTTCCATAGGAACTGCCGTCAAAGTGATGTGTGTGAAGGGGGAGATCAAGGGGGATTTTAAATTTATGCATTTGGTGATGGGTGAAAATCAAGAGAAACTGATTGGTGATGGGTGAAAATCAAGAGACAGACAGATATCTGCAGCAGGAAAACTGGGCTATTTATGACGTTTATTATGGTGCCTTCCTTTCCTGGGAGATGGTGGGGAGATAGCAATTGAGAAGGGGCAAACTTCAAAGCACACATTTGAAGTGGGCAGATGGTGCTGGCTACAGGTGTGGAGAGAGAGCTGGACAAAGGACTTTTAAAGCATTGTTTAACTTGGGAAGACTCAGAGTTGATTCTAACTGTTGTAGCATAGTTTTGTGTATCTTAGAATGCAGAATAAAGCAATAGTTAATTTGTACTACAATGCTGTCCTGGTTTTTCAAGTTTTCAACTGCCAAACAAGACAATAGAATGCAGTTTTGCCTGACCCCTTTGCCTATTGGGAACCACTCTGTTTCCCCAAATTCTGTTCTGGCGGTGGTCTCTTGTCCTTTGTACAGATTCCTCATCGAGACTATCAGATGTAGTGGCACCCCCATGTCTTTGAGTGATTCCATAGTTTTGTGTGATCTATACAATCAAATGCTTTGCTGTAGTCTATGAAACACATGCTGATTCTTTTTTGGAATTCTTTGGTGTGCTCCATTAGCCATCGTATGTTTGTAATGTGGTCCATAGTGCCCCTACCTTTTCTGAATCCTGCTTGCACCTCTGGAATTTCTCTCTCCATGTATGGTTCGAGTCTATGCTGCAGAACTTTGAGCATTATTTTGTTTGCATGTGAGATTAGTGCTATTGTCCTATAGTTGCTGCAATCTTTTGTATTGCCTTTCTTGTAGATTGATATGTATATGCAGTGTTTCCAGTCTGTTGGCCACCACTTTGTTTTCCATATTTTTTGGCATATTTCAGTTAGCACTAAAGTTGAATCTGTCTGTAGGCACTGTAGCAGTTCAATTGGGATGTCATCTGTTCTCAATGATTAATTTTTTTCCTATTTCCTTTATTGTAGATTTCACTTCCCTTCTTAGAATTTGGGGTCTGTCTTCATATAGCTCCTCATTCCAAATATCATTCATTCCCTCATCTCTTTTGTATAACTCTTTTGTGTACTTCCTCCAGCATCTTTTTATTTCTACTTGTTCCTGTATTATGTTCTTTTTTTCACCATGGAGCATCCCTGCCCTCAATTTGAACTTGGCTTTAATTTCTCGATTTTTTTTTATAGTAGTCTCTCATTCTTCCCTTTTTCTTGTTGTCTTCTATTTCTCTGCATTGGTCATTGTAGTATTTTTCCTTATCCCTGCGTGTCAGACATTGTACAGTTGTGTTCATACTTCTGACTTTGTTTCTATCTCCCTTTGCTTTTGCTTTTCTTCTTTCTTTTATTGCATGAAGTGTTTATCTGTCATCCATTGTTTCTTATCTTTCTTTTGACCACTGTTAGCGTTTTCTTGCATTCGTCCTTATTTATGTCTTTGACCACTGTCCACAGTTCTTCAGGTTCCCAATCGATTATACTCAGTTCAAATCTGTTTCTTACATTGTCCTTGAATTCATTTGAAATATTATTCAGGTCATATTTTGGTATAATAATTTTTTATTTTTTTATTTTTTTTGCTTTCTTCTTCAGCTTAACTCTGATTTTTGTTATGAGCAGTTCATGGTCTGTGCTACAATCAGCTCCTGGTCTGGTTTTGGCCTCAAGGATAGAGTTTCTCCATCTTCTACTTCCACTTATGTAATCTACTTATGTAGTCTATCTGGTTTTTGTGTTTACCATCTGGTGATGTCCAGGTGTATAGTCTCTTCTCTAGTTGTATGAATCAGGTATTTGCAAGGAATAGATTATTGGCTTCAGAATTCTATCAGATGCTTTCCTGCTTTATTTCTTGTTCCTAATCCAAATATTCCTGCTGTTTTTGATTCTTCTTTGTTGCCACCTTTAGCATTCAAGTCTCCAATGATTAGTTTAAAATCATGTGATAGTATGTTGTCAATTTCTTCCTGGACTGCATCATAGAATCTCTCAATTTCCTCTTCATCTGCATCTGTGGTTGATGCATATACCTGGATTACTGTGATGTTTATAGGTTTACCCAGAAACCTTATCGATAATATACAGTCTGACTTTTAGCTGTATCCTTTGAGTGCTCTAGCTATATCTTTCCTTAGTATGAAAGAAAATCTTAGGATCCTATATTTATTTGCAATGAATAATATAAATTACAAAATTGCTGTTAGAGGCTGTAAGATGGTTGAACATGTGCCAGGTAGCCTATAATTCTGTAATCTTTGAAGAATATCTGCATTAGACACATCACCCACATGGGTAATGCCCCATGGGTATAGCTGCACTCATTGGATTAATATTTGGTTTCTGAATGACATATTTTTCATGTTCCTTGTGGTGTTTTTTTTTTAAAAAAAAACAAGGCCTTCTAGAACTTTTGTTGTCTGGCTGAATCCCCAGATTGTCCAGTTTCATCTTCAATAATGGATGGCCTGGGCAGAATAGCCCCTAATTGGCCTTCAGTTTTCTTGAATCTACCAAAACCATTCACACATCCCGGCTACATAGTATATTTCCTTTGCCAAAGTTGGATATATTACAGCCTGACACATGGAAGTTTTTAAATGTTTTTGTTTGGTACTTTTGTTCCTCAGGAGTAATAGTAGGGGATATTGGCCCCAAAATGAACTGCGACAATGTTGACAATGGCTTTCTCATGCTGAAGAATGTTCGTGTTCCAAGAGAAAACATGTTGGCCAAATATTTTCAGGTATACTTGGCAAAAGGGAGCAAATGGGCTTATCTTTGTCAGAACTCTGTCTCAAAACATCAAGAGCCTCTAGTAATTTTCACATCCATGGGATTTCATATGGGCTCTGTTAAGGAATTTGGGCAAACTTCATCAGTTTCTTTCCTTCTTTGTTTTAAAACAAAAGAGAAGCCAGCTTCCCTGATTATGAGAAAATTATACCTTATTTTCCTGCGTATAAGACTACTTTTTAACCTGCAAAATCTGTGGTTAAAGGGGGGGTCATCTTATACGCCGGGTATAAGGATAAGGAGGATAGAGGTGCTAAAACTCTATATTTTGACTGGAAAAATGGGGGGTCATCTTATACGCCGGAAAATACGGTAGTTTTGCAAAAACATTGAACTCTCAACCCTCTGAGCCTGGAAGCCTTGCCAATGATGTAATTGAGGTGGGGGTTAAAAAGGATCCCAATTTTGGGGGAAAGATTAGATATAAATAAATAAAAAAAACCCCATATGTATTTTGCTCTCTTAAAAGAAAATTCTCTTCTTTTCCAAATTTCTTGTATTGCAGTAACTTAAAACTTCAATTGAGCAAGAAATACATAACAACCAAAGAAATATATAACAGCTAAAAAGGGGGGGCAGGGAGAGGCAAATTTCCCAAGGGAATGAGAATGCAGTAAATATAAAAAATTTGAGGATGTGAAAGCTAGAAATTTGGGGAGTTAAGGAAAAATTCATTTGGAGAGCAGGATTCTCATTTAGAGGGGCAATGTTCACATTTGCCCCTCCACCAACAACCACCTCTCATTGTCTAGCCTCATGCCTTTATTTAAACAGTGCTACTACTTTCCATATATTCTCATACATGTTTGTTATCCTGACCCTGTGCCCAAATAAAAAGATTTTCAAAAATTCAGCATATCAGCTTTAGAATATAGGGAATACATTATTGTGTATAAACCACATGCATAGTTACTTGTATGTTTAACTGTTTGGGCTCAAACCTGTTGTGAATATTCCTACTCCTTAGTCTGTTTTATGTGATGTCTTATATTCAAATGATTATTCCTGCAAGTGATTCCTGAGATTAAGCCCCAAGATTATGTTGCACGTAATACATGCAAATTCTTTCCCTGTGAAACAGATACTCCGGAGTTATATTCCCAAATGTTTTGATAAGAATATAGAGCTAGACTTAGAACCAGTTTGCGGACTCCTTGCTATGGATCATGACTTAGAAGCTTTATACAGAAACTAAAGTCTACATACCAATGAAGCAGAAAAACTTTCCCATCCATATTTCCTTCCCAAACATAGAGCCTGATCACATTAGAAAAGAAAGACAAAACAGCAGGTGAGTACCAGCTTTCTCCATGCCTGTCCACATGACATTGTAGCACTTTTATTCTCTTCCCAAGAGAGACCGTCATAAAAGCATGCCTTGTGTCAAGCTGGAAAAATCTGACAAAAGGCACGCTTTTATAACCATCTCCCTCTAAAAGGAGAACAGTAGTGTTCTGAGGGCATACAGAAAGGCACAGAGAAAGCTGGTATTCTCCTGCCCTGTTTCATCTTTCTTTTCTAATGCAATAAAGATTGTAGTCTTAGAAATGTTGCATTTGCTTCCTCACAGTCATTCACTGAAACAGATGTGCTAAGATCAAATTCCTTGGGTTTAATTTAGGGTTCATCCTGACTGGCCAGAAGCCTTGGGATTTGGCAGTTGTACTTGAATGTATCAGATTTTTAATTTAAATATCCATATGATGTATCTTTTGCCCCAGTCTATTTCTGGTGAAATTCAGGGATGACAACCCAGGGTAGGAGATTATTATTATTTTATTTTACTTACTTGTGGGAGGCTCTGATACAAGCAGAGGTTAATTTTCATGTCTAGCTCCATTATCTTGGCTCCTCCTAGATAATCCCACTGATGGGTGTTCCCAGGGGGTGATGCTCATAACACAGATGCTCTCCTGTCACCTTCCTTCTCTCATTACATTTCCAAAAAGGGAAAGAAAACACACACATACACCACAATTCAAGCAAAAAGAAGAAACCCTCTAACTGGAAACAGGGTTATGAACAAATGCTACAAGTCATGCAACCTAGGAACATAATTGATCAACATTTACCAGGATGATTGGTTCATTTGGAGAAGCCCTCAGAGGATTCTTGTTTCTCATAATGCATAGCAGTTCCTTCCTCCCTTTTTGCTTCTTTTGTCCTGTACATTCCAGGTTCTGCCAGATGGTCAGTATAAGAAGCAAGGGGCTGAGAAGATTACCTACTTGCCTATGACTGTGACACGTGTGCACATACTTCAGCATGAAGTTGTTCCAAACCTGATGAAGGCATGCACCATTGCTATCCGATATTCTGCAGTGCGCCGACAGTCTGAATTAAAGCCTGGGTATGATATGAGAAGGGAAATCTGGCTCCAGTCAAGGGAACCATCATTTTCCAGCTCCACTGTTGTTATTCTTCTTGTGGATTTGCTTTTCTCCTTTCATCTTTTTGAAGTTGCTTCCTATTCTTTTTCTTCTCTCAATTTCCATTTATAAAGTCAAAGATGAGGATTACTGGAGGCACTGCTGAGGAGGAACTGAGAGCCTTATCACATTGTAAACAAACCCTGCAGGCAAATGGAGAGGAATGCATTTCTCTTTCTGTCTCCGCATAATATTAAAACACTTTCATTCTCTTTCAGCCATAAAAGCATGGGAGAGGGTAATAAAAGCATCCCTTTTGCCAAATGGATTATTCCAGTTTGGCAAAAAGCACACTTTTATGACCCTCTCCCATGCTTTTATGACTAGAAGAGAATGAAAGTGCTTCAGGGTCATGTGGAGACAGAAAGAGAAAAGCTCTTCTCTCTGTTTACCTGCTGGATTTGTTTATAATGTGATAAGCCTGTGAATGTGGGTTCATAATAAGCCATCTCTGGAGACACAAAAGAGAGATGGTGATAGGAGTGGGACCTAGAAAAGTACTTCTATCTAAGAGATTTTAGAAGGACCCTCTTCTTTTAAGTTTGTGGTGTGTTTTTGTTTTGTTTTGTTTTGTTTTGTTTTTTGCTTGATCTAATTGATTGAATATGTTTGTTGTTTTCCTATGATAGGATGGGCAACTTAATTGGATCAGAAACCAGTTTGGTCCCTTCTAGGGCCCAACTTGGCCTGTGCCCCTCAAAAATATGGAGGGATGGGTGCATTTTCCAGAACTAGAGGTAACTTGTGAGTTAGAAACACAAAAATGTCATCCCACACACTCAATAAAACAAAGCCTTGAATGACAACTCCTAGAATCCTGCTGGTCTTCCAAGCTTTGGTTCTTTACCTATGCATTAGCCACAAAATCTGCAAATTGCCTTGGTCTGGTTCTGGAAGCTAGGATTGATCTACTTACCCCAGTTTTACTGAATGAAACAGAAAATGCTGCAGAAGCCCTTGCTGTTGGTATTGGCAAATCATTTCTATTGATAACCAATAACATTTTCTTCCAAGAATCAATTCAAGGAACAAAAATTAAAGAGTATAAATAAAAGGCCTTTGCCGATGATGTAGTAATCTTTCTGGAACATCCTAAAGAAAGTTTGGAAGATGTAATTAAAACACTGTCTGAATACACTAGCCACACAGAGTTTAAAGTAAACAATGAAAAGTTGACAATAATTATGAAGAATATGACAAAAAAATGAAATACGTAATCAAAGAAAGATTTAGTTTTCAATTTTTTTAAAAAAAAAAGAGTGAAAGACTTAATCTAACAGATAAAAATTTGGAATTATTTGATAATATTTATGCTAAAATATGGGCCGAAATTAAAATTCACTTTTGCACTGGTGGTTGTTTATGATTTGTAGAACTGTATAGAAGTATAAGAATCAAAGAGATGCAGGGTAGGTTGTAAAGAAGAATGATGAAGGGGGAAGGTATAAAGAAGATACAGATAATTATATTACTTACAATGGTAAGAAAATGGGATTTTATGTTGCTGTTTTTTACTCATTTAATGTGATTGTGTCTGTCTAAACCAGTGTTTGTGTTAATAAACACACACACATATATTTCCTTCCCTCAGTGACCCAGAAGCAAAGATTCTTGACTATCAAACTCAGCAACAGAAGCTTCTACCTCAGCTGGCAACTGCCTATGCCTTTCACTTTGTTTGCAACTATCTGAAGGAGATTTTTGACGGAGACTATATTGAAACTAAAGAAGGGAAGTGTGGCTTGGTTCCAGAGGTAACATAAATCTTCAAGTCTTTACAGAGCAAGATAAGAATTGTTAGTCATTTCAACTTGTGTTTAGGGAACAATTTTTTCTCTAACAATGCAATCTTATAAATAGCATCTCAAAGTGTCTTCACTGTGTTCAGTGAAACTTGTGTGTGTTGTATGCCTTCAAGTCATTTCCAAATTTGCCTAAGGCAAAATTATCATGGGGATTTCCTGGCAAGATTTGTTCAGATTGCCTTCCCCTGAGGCTGAGATCATGTTGCTTGCCCAAGGTCATTTTATGGCCAAACTGGGAATTATACCCTGGTCTCCAGAGTCATAGTCCAACACTCAAACCACTATGCCATGCTGTCTCATTTAAGTGTGTAGTAGCTTGCAACCTAAGCTCTGCTCCACCTATTAATGAACTCTCATTCAAATATGACAAACACAAAGTGACGCTACCTATTTTCCATTAAAGAAGATAGATGGTGGTGCCCCTTCCTCTTCCATGTAGAAAACTTTAGTCCATTTAAGACATTTTATGCTAATTGTATCATTTACTGGATTCTAAAGAAATATCGTTTATTTAGATGGGGAGCCTATGCTAAGACCTAAGGGAAGGTACCATTAATTCAGGCATAAAAGATGACCCAATGCAGACCCAATATACAGAGAAGTACTGTATATGAACTGACATAAATTTCATTTTCCCTGATGCAGAGAAGCTAGAAGACCATTTTGAATTCTTTTTATAACGCTGTAATTGCAAATGCTTTACCTTGCTCACAGAAATTTGCCATTATCTTAGTTAATGCCAGTCTTTCTGCATTATTTGCAGCTTCATGCACTTATTTCAGGCATTAAAGCAATAGCTACAGACAACAGCTCATCTGGCGTGGAGGTGTGCCGGAAGGCCTGTGGAGGGCATGGATACTCTCTTCTCAGCGGTTTACCTTCCCTGTACACTAAAATGGTTGCCTCTTGTACTTATGAAGGTGAAAACACCGTTCTCCTTTTGCAGACAGCCAGGTAACTTCATTAAAAATAGTCAAGATATAGTCAATGTTCTGGATTCTGGGTGCCTTGGCACTGCCATTTAGATGCATCAGGTTATTTTTGAACTCTAGCTCTCAAACTCCCAAAGCCAACAGGGCCACTGGAGAACTGTAGTCCAAAAACAACCTCTGAGCACAGTACATTTCACACATGCTTCTATAATCCAGGGATTTGTGTGTTAGGGTTTGTTTATTTGTAAGTCAGCAAGGAGAGAGAGTGTGTGTGTGTGTGCATGCGCACCTTCAAGTCACCTGACGATTTATGGTGATCCATTGATTTCCTAGGGCAGGGGTAGGCAACCTTTCCCCTTTAAGGGCCGAGGGACTTCAGCTCCCAGAAGCCTCAGCCATGTTGGCCAATAGTCCCCTGTTGGCCAATAGCTCCTGGGATTCTGGGAGCTGAAGTCTCTCGGCCCTTAAAGGGGAAAGGTTGCCTACCCCTGTCCTAGGGTTTTCATAGGCAAGGAATACTCAGACAGGTGAAGATGTTTCTTTTTGTTCCTACACATTAATCATCAGATGATGCACTTAAATAAGGGTAGTTCTGTGGTTGTGGTTGGTTTCCCTTTTGGCAACTAATAATTTGATTGTTTTACTTAGCCTGGGAATTAGCTTATAGAAAGATTGTTCTCTAATTCAAGAGTGAGCATGTTTCAGAGCTCTGAGGACTTCACACTGCCATTTTTGGCTCCTCTTGAACTCTAGAGAGCCCAAATACTCTGTCAGAGGTGCCATTTTGGTGATTCCAAAGTGAGGATTCACCACTTTGTCACTATTTTAAGAGAAAGCAAGGCTGTTGGGAGTGTGCATATGCCTTCAAGTTGCTTGTTGTCTTGTGGATCTCATAAGGTTTTCTGAGACAAGGAATATTCAGATGTGGTTTTGGCAGTTCCTTCCTCTGAAATATAGCCAACAACACCTGGCATTCATTGGCTGTCTTCCATCCTGCTTCCAAGATCAGGCAAGATCTGGTGCCTTTAAGATATAAGGGATGGGAAAACAGCTTGAAATGGCCTAACCAGTGCTCATTAAGTTGTGTTTTTTTGGGGGGGGGGGGGCTTCAGTTTTATTAGCCAAAAGGAGAAGGCATCCACAAAGTGGGAGGTTGGTGTGGGCCTGGAGGATTTCAAGGACCACATGCTATGATTCCCATCCCTGTTTTAATTTCTCTGGGTGATGCTCTGTCTGATAAAACAGGCAGAGAGAAGCATGTTTCTGTATATGTGTGTCTACAGAATATTTTTCTTTCCATCCTCCACTTCTCTTTTGATTTATTCACAGTTAATATCAGACAACCTCAATGTGGCCATAGGTTTTCAGCTGGCAAGTATTAAATAAAATGGGTTGGTAGGGAGAAAATTCAGCTGGTGAATGAAATTAATGAATGGGCAGGCAAATGAAATCGAAAAGCCCAACTAACCTCTGTTTAAGACTCCCACATTCTGCAGTAAGAAACCCCCCCATTCAACAGCTGGAATAAACTGATATGTATTACTTTTGTGTCCTCCTTATATGTGTTTCTGGTCTTTCATTGGGGGCATTGAGGCTTCTGGTATTAGCTGCGCTGGTACTATGGCACAGCATCTTCAGACACATCCCAACTGCTCTGGGGAGATAGCTGTTGAAATGCAGCTTCTGTGATGGAAGCAATTTTCAGGGTGTTTGAAAGTGAAGCATCTTGCATACTTCAAAAACAGAAAGACTGATGATAGTAGTGGCTGAGAACTACAATAAGGGGGAAATATTTCTTGTTGTGTGCCTTCAAGTCATTTTCGATTTATGGCAACCCTAAAGCAAACCTATCATGGGGTTTTCTTGTCAAGATTTGTTTAAAGGAGGTTTGCCATTGTTTACCCTTGAGGCTGAAAGAGTGTGACCTGCCTAATGTCATCCAGTGGGTTTCATGCCCAAGCTGGGAATCGAACCCTGGTGTCCAGAGTTGTAATCAAACACACAAACTACTACACCGTGCTAGTGGTGTGATAGTAGGTGTGCAAAGAGATGGGGAGGAAGAGAACAATATGTGTAGCTGAAGTAGTACTGAAACTCTCTTCTCTCTTGCAGAAATTGACCAAAAAAATTGGTAGGATTTCTCCAGAAAAAGAAATGATAGAAGCTTCTGCTATTCTGTTAAAAATTGTCATGCTTTCTGCATTACATTGTATACACTATACTTATAACTAGGAAAGTGCTTGAATATCATTTACCACAGGCATCACTCATTAACAAAAATAGGTTTTATATGTCATTTTAACTTCTACCCAAATCCCTTTTCTTCCTTTCCTTTGTCTAGCTAGAGGGATTTTTTTAGCAGCATCAGCTTTGGCACAATGGTGAGGGAGGGCTACAGAAACACAAATTTCCAGTGTTGGGTTGCAAAAGTATTCTGTTATGAACAATGCTGTAAATATTGGCTACTCTAGCCAATTCAACTATAGCCGTCTGTGCCTCCTTACAACATAAACAACAGCTGCATTTGGAAGCCTTTACTAAGCATCCATGACCAGCAAAAGAGAGAAAAGGTGAGATCTGCTAAGTCTCACTGGCTATCCCCAACATGTCATAAAGTATAAATCTATATAGTTGACCAAAAAAATGAAAATTGTTAGAAAAGTGGAGGCTGGTGAAAGAAAGAAAGAAATCATACCTGGATACATTTGGGAACTTGGAGTGATCTCTAGAAGTTTTCAAAAGTGTTTCTTTACTCATGCAATGTTTACCTGACCTGGTTGTTTCATTTCACATGTGCATATTTTTAGTTCTGAACAAAAAGTCATCTGAAACATGTTTAAATCTCCACCGCTGTACTAACACAGGCAACTTAACAGCCTTAACCACCACTATTCTATTCTTGTACAATAGAAGTTCTTAAAGCAGTATAACCAGGGGTTATGCCAGGATGAGCCACCAAAAGGATTCTTGTCTTACTGTTATCTCCATCTTTTTTTTAACACCAGAAAAAAACATATATATAGAAAATTATATATGATTCAGTGATTTATTTGAGATGGCAATTTGTCTCTGTTTTCATTATCTTTCTCCCTAGGTTTCTGATAAAATATTTTGGGATTGCAAAAAAAGGCCAGCCTGTTCCTCCAACAGTTGCCTACTTATCTTCCAAACGCTTTGGAAAATGCCAAGCCCAGGAAAAGAATGATTTCCTAAATCCTGATGTTTACACAGATGCTTATCAGCAGCGAGCCTTCAGGTTGGCATGAAGACACTGGAACCCAATGTTTTCTTGATATGTCTACTTGGATTATCCTCATGTCCCACAGTTAGATTCAGGATGTGTGACAATAGATGGAGCATGGTGCACTGGTTGAACAAAGAGGTCTTAGGAGAAGGGTGGGAAAACTTATTTGGCCTGGGGGGGTCAAACTCCAATTTGCACAGGGTCCCTGGAACTGCATAATAGCAGTGGGTAGAGTTAAATCCAAGGGGCAGGCCAAGAACAAAGCAGGCAGGGGCAAGGAAAATAGGCAACATGCTCCCTTCCTTCACAGTTCCTGGATGCTTCCCTCCTGGTGCTCTTTCTCTTCCTTATGCTACCCACCAACCTACCCAGGTGGTCTTTCTCTCTACTCTTTCTCTACTCCATACTCTTTTTCATTCCCTGTGCTCTTTCTCTGTCCCATCTTGGTGTTTGCTCAGTCTACTAACGCCCTACCAGGCAGAAAAATACTTTCTTTTACACTCCTTCCTTTTTAAGAATCTTTTTTAAAGAATTTGGGCCATATGGGGACAAAAGCTACAGTTTCACTTGGCATGCTATCTTCCCTTGCGTGCCTCTGAATATGGAGGAGCCAGGAGTAACTGCAGCTTTGCTGCAACATGTTAGGAAAGTCTGCCACCTAATGCCTGAAGATGGTAACATTAAAATTGATAAAAATTAATGTGTTCTTGAGCATGTGTGTTTTAAAATGCTGATGCACATACTCTTAGGGCAGGTTTGCACTGGCCAGATTGATTCCAGAGTATTCTGACCCCAAAGTTGCCCCTAATTCCATTGTTACCTTGGCACTCTGCAGTGATGCTGGGGAGCTGTCTACATAGCTGGTGCAAGTCACTCCCTCTGAGGTCAAAAATAAGGTGCTCAGCATTGAGGTCATGGCTGCGTGCCTCATTGTGACCTCAGAGGGAGCAACCCATGCCAGCTGCAGCAAGTGGCACAGCAGGATGCTGTGTAAACAGCCACCCAGTTTTATTGCAGAGTGTTCTGGATTTTCTTGGAAAATCCAGAGCAAATGGTGAGTTTCTTAAAATTCCTTTAATGGAGGAATAGTCCAGATTCTTTCAAATTCTTCATCATGAAAACAGGGCAACATGAGGGCAGGGGGAAACAGATTCATTTCATAGAATCATAGAATTGGAAGAGACCACAAGGGCCATCCAGTCCAACCCCCTACCATGCAAGAACTCAAAATCAAAGCATCCCCGACAGATGGGCATCCAGCCTCTGTTTAAAGACCTCCAAAGAAGGAGACTCCACCACTCTTCGGGGGAGTGTGTTCCACTGTTGAACAGCTCTCACAGTCAGGAAGTGCCTCCTAATGTTGAGGTGGAATCTCTTTTCCTGTAGCTTGCATCAGTTATTCTGAGTCCTATCCTCTGGAGCAGCAGAAAACATGCTAGTGCCCTCCTCAATTTGGCTGGTATAAACATCACCCTAGAGTCCCATCACTATGTAAACCATCACTATGAAAACCCCAACCTGGGTGTGAGGTGAAATTTCAGGGGGTGCAGCAAAGAGTGGCTTGTGTCACTGAGTGACAAGTCACAAGTCATCTCTCAATTTTTTTCTGAATAAATTAGAATCTAATTGCTCAATTTAGATTTGCATTTTATGCACTGAGTTAAAAGCTTCTTTTTAAAGCTCAGTTTGTTCACACACAATATTATATGTTATGCAAAAATTAGAAATTAGACTTTGTCTTCAAATGTGATTTTATTTTTGTAGGGAGTGCGAACATTAATCAAATATTTTCTATGGATGTGGAGAACAGAAGATGTTGGGAACCACTGATGTAAACCAAGAATTTAGTGGTGTTGGAATTAGTGCTGTGACAGAGTGACAGTCACTTACGGTTGTTATTATTATAGCAAAGGGTGTTGTATACAGAGATAGTAGGGAAACTGATATATAGCTATTTGCACAATGTTTTGACATCCTTTTTGTCTATACTTCCCATTGTTCATTCCTGCCTACAGAATGCTACAAAGTGCAGCAATCAAATTCCAGAGTTTGATTCACTTAGGAACCGCAGAACATGAAGCATGGAACAGGTGCTCTGTCCAGCTCGTCTGGGCTGCTATGGTTGGTATTCATTTTGTCTTTCAGACACAGACTGAAGTTGTAGCTACACAGAAACATAAAGGAGAAAGGAACTGCACTCAGTCGGAGCTTCAGTCCTACATGCACTTCAGCCATCTTAGGAATTTATCACACGAGGAAATTGGAAGTTTAAACGGGTCAGAACCTGAGGTTATCCAGTGTATTAGGCACAATTGTGCGAATGGTTTTCACATGACGTCACACGCAAACTTTTTAGAATCTGAACAGAAAGTGACATGAATCAGAGAATAATCATTTTTGGGAAAATACTGTGTTTTCATTTCCATTTCATTCACGAATTTGCTTTCTTTGTGCAATTGCTGTAATGTGAAAGCTATTTGCAGGATTCTCCCTGCTTATTGCCAGATTTATGCTTATTGCCAGATTTCCCATGGCTCTCTGCTGCTTTGCTGTGCTTTGTTCTGCGGAGAGAGGCGCGAGGGATGCAGCCTTTTATGCTTTAGCCAGGGCTCTTAAGGATCAGCGGGCAGAGAGAGAGAGAGAGAGAGAGAGAGAGAGAGAGAGAGAGAGAGAGAGATACAGCTTGCTTCTCTCCCTTGTGCAGCTCTCTCTCCTCCTCCAGCCTTCCCTATTAGCCATGGCTCTGAAAGGAACAGCTGATGAGAAAGGCAGGGATGCAGCGAGAGCGAGATAGAAGTTTTCTCTTTCTCTTCCTACTTCTTTTGTTCTGATCTTTTTACTCAGGTTGGATACCATTTCTTGGAAAGTAAGGGCAGTACAATATATTTTTATAAAGAAAATTGTGTACATAAAATTGTTTATTTCTCTGGGTGATTTCAGGTAATGCAACTACTTCTTCTGTGTGCACGCACAAAAAAGTTATTTCCAAACCATCAACGGGACTTGTCCTCATCTGTGTGAAAACAAAATGCGCTTTCTACCCACGTTCTTGCATTAGTAATGTGCTTTTAACGCATTGTGCTCTGCATGTGAAAATCATTCATGCATTCTGGAAAATCATTTGTGTGCCTTTCCAGAATGCAGATGCTTTAACCACTTTCAGGATTGAAGCACATAGGTCCCCGTGTGATAAACTCCTTAGTATTTTAGCGCTTAGACTGAAGACAGTTGATAGGAACTTTGACTTGAACTCAGAGCCCAGAATCTAACTTCCATGCACAGAATGGCTCAGCTCACAAAAAGGACTGTACCCAAATTTTGCCCCTTCTCCTCCTTCCCCCAAATAGCAACTCATCCCACTCATAAGGGTTTCCCAGCCTCTATGTAGCATAGGTTCCCTAAGCAACAAGGAACAAGCTGTTCTCTCCCATCAGCTCAGTTGCATTGATCTAAATCAGGATTGTTGTTAACTGTTCTCAAGTTAACATCAACCCATGGTGACCCTGCTGATGAAACACCTCCAAGACACCCTGTCCACCACTGCTCTGCCTAGCTCCTGCAAATTCATACTCGTGATATCTTTAATAGAGTCCATCCATCTAGCATGCGGCTTTCCTCTTTTTCTACTTCCCTCTGCCTTTCCTAACATTATTGTTTTTTCCAACAATTTATGCCTTCTCATGATGTGCCCAAAGTACGATAGTCTAAGGCCCTCTGCAGACCAGGGCGTTTGGGACGCCCTGGTCCGG
>CM034703.1:311898831-311923417 GCA_020142125.1 Phrynosoma platyrhinos
GGCCTCGGAGACGGCTCAATTGAGCCGTCTGCCGAGGCAGTAAGTCTTGTCATCTGGCTTCTAGGGATATTTCTGGCTTGATCTGCTCTAGGACCCATTTGTTTGTAGTTTTGGTTATTATTATTATTATTATTATTATTATTATTATTATTATTATTATTATTATAGTTTATTTCTAAAGCACTGTCAATATACACAGCATTGTACAAAGAGAAAATCAACATAAAATAGAATAAAAACCTGCCAGAGGCATGCAATCTAATACAAACAATAGGTAAAATAATAAAAGTCAATTAAAACAAAAAACAATACAACGATTAATTAACAAGATCCACTGTCTACCCAAATGACAGGAAAGTATATGTAAATGTAAATCAAACAGTGTCTGGGAATGCCTTCCTGAACAAGGTGGTCTTTAACCTCAGCATTCTTCTCCAGCATCACATCTCAAATGAATTGATTTTCTTCCTATCTTCTTTCTTAACTGTCCAACTCTCACATCCAGACATATAGCAACTCATCCCACTCATAAGGGTTTCCCAACCTCTATGTAGCATAGGTTCCCTATGGTAATAGGGAGTACAATGGCTTATATGATTCTAACTTTTGTGCTTAGTTGTATATCTTTGCATTTTAGAATCTTTTTTAGTACTTTCATAGCTGCCCTTCCCATTCTTAATCTTCTTTTGATCTCCTGGCTGCAAATGGATGCAACTGAGTAAATCAGGATGCGACTGAGTAAATGCAGACTTGAAAACAAAGCCCCATAACTCAAGAGTAACACCTATTTTCTTCATGTCTTTGGTAAATCTACTTTGGGTGTATGTAAAATCCTAATAATCATTCTGCATGGAGGTGTCCTATGTGGGATATGCATCTAATTGTTGGTTATTGTTTTTTTCAGGCTCACAGTCATTACATTGTGGTGGAACAGTTTGTCAAAGTATTGCAAAGATATGAAGAAGAAGTTGCAATACACAGGATCCTCAAACATCTCTGTGACCTCTTTGCACTGCATGGGATGCTCTTGAATATGGGAGATTTCATGCAGGACGGGTATCTTTCCACAAAGCAAACTGCCATGGTGACTGAATCATACTTGGATCTCCTACCTGTCATTAGGTGAGGGGATTCTCTTGTTCCAAGGAGGGCTTAATGCATTTTGCTTCATGTTTCTTTCATACTGTCATTGATAGCTCCATCCAAAGCTACCAAATTACCTCTCATTTGTACTGGTGAACCAGGAGTCCCATACATTTCAGGAACAGCTGTAGGAGACATAGTTGGCTATTGCATTTCTTTCATAAAGCTACTTTGTACCTCCTTTTTGCTAGAGGTGGAACCATAAAGTACCAAAGCCTGATGGCAGCTGAACCCCCTCCACCCCATGTGCACATTTATCTTTTGGTCTAGGGCTGAATGTTGGAAGTTGGAGAGCAGTAGACTTTTTCTACTCTTGGTTTCTTGGCAAAAATACCTGCTACAGAAATTTGTTTAGCACTCAGTGATCAGCTCCAGGGCTGAGCAACTTATCCGTCCACATGTTGCTGGGCTGCTGCATTGCACCAAGGAGTCTGTTCCACCCAAGTTCTAGCTCAGCCAAATTCAGAGATTTCCTGAAACACAATGAGGCCACTGATGCTACAAATGCACAGCTTTATTGAATGCACACAGATGATTAATAGGTGCAGTATCCAAAAAGGAAGGAAGGAAGAAAGGAAGACAAAAAAAGTTATCAGGTAAATCTTTAGCCAAAGTGAAAAGATGCAGCTGAGCAGCTGACATACAACTCAGCACAAAAGTCAGAATCATACAAACCATCATATTCCCTATTACCATGTATGGATGTGAGAGCTGGACAGTCAAGAAAGATGATAGGAAGAAAATCAATGCATTTGAGATGTGGTGCTGGAGAAGAGTGCTGAGGATCCCATAGACAGCCAAAATGACAAACAAATGGGTCCTAGAGCAGATCAAGCCAGAGATATCCCTAGAAGCCAAGGTGACAAGACTTAGACTGTCGTACTTTGGACACATCATGAGAAAGCATGAATCATTGGGAAAGACAATAATGTTAGGAAAGTTGGAGGGAAGTAGAAAGAGAGGAAAGCCACATGATAGATGGATGGACCTTATTAAAGAGACCACGAATATGAGTATGCAGTAGCTGGGCAGAGTAGTAGAGGACAGGGGGAGAGCTGGAAATGTCTCATCCATAGGGTCACCATGAGTCAAGACTGATGTGAAGGCAGTTAACAAACAAATTGTATATTTCTTACTGGAACCTTATGAGTCCTCTTCCTCATACTTAAAAAGGCCTGGTTTTGAAGGGCACTGCATACTGTACATGAGACATACTTTGAAATCTCTTCTAAGTGTTTCTTACTTAGAGTTTAATTATTTCAAACATGGACAAAATTAAGATTGTCTCTCTAAATGTAAAAGGACTTCCCCCCCCCCAACATACCCGGGTTAATAATTATTTGAAAAAACTGAAACCAAGCATTTCTTTTTACAAGAAATGCATAGAAAGGGCACAGAAAACATTCTAGCATGATATTCCTTTGACTCACAATACACAACTGAAAATTCTAACAAATTCAGAGGGTTTGTGATATTGTTTGAAAAAACATGTCCTTTCAGGTTGACAAAGTAATCCGAGACACTTTGGGTTGTTACTTAATATTGAAAGGTATCCTGGCCTATGAAATCTTCATACAGGCCACATTTTACTCTCCAAACATTTTACTCTCCAACACATCTTTCTGGCTTCTTTCCTACAAATCTTAAGGAAGATTGCAGAGGTAAATATCATTATAGGCAGTGATGCAAACAAAGTCCTAGTTTACACACCAGACCTCAAACTACAGCCCGTGGGCCGGACCCAGCCCGCCGAGGCCTTCCTACTGGCCTGCGCGCAGCCCCCACCGTGCACATGCACACTACTCCGGATGCCATTTTGGAAGACAAAATGGCATCCGGAGGCACGCTCATCTGGCCCACCGGAAGATCTGGGGGCCAGCGAACCAGCCCCTGAATCAAAAATCCAGGGACGCCTGCACTAGACAAATCACATTCCCCCCAGAACGATGAAAAAGAAAACATCACCAGCATCTGACCTCTTAACTACCCATGAATTTATAGACCCCTGGAGAGCTCTACATCCATCCTGTAGAGACTATACTTTTTATTCAAACACACGCCACACCTATCCTAGAATAGACTACTTCATCATTCCAAAATTATCCCTTCCTAACACTGCTGATGTACTGGTAGAGTCTATCATTTATTCAGACCAAGATGCCACAACGTTAACCTGGCAGTTTGAACCTGATCTACCAAAACCGTATATCTGGAGTTTCAATCTGTATCTCCTCATGAATGAATGTTTTAAAAAACAGATTCAAGATTCAATTTTACCTTGAAAATAGATCACCTGAGACATCTGAGCCCTTGTTATGGGATGCCCTGACAGCAGTCCTCAGAGGCTTATTAATTAAGGAAAGGGCTACACAATTAACTATCTTTGACTTTATCTCTTTACCCTTACAAGAACCCAATGAGTTAGATCAGACCTGAGAGAGATAGGGCCAACCCAAAGCCATCCAGTGACTTCACTGTCAGAAAGCAATTGAACACAGACTTCCCATGGTTAAAGTCCATATTCTTATCACTACTGTCCTTTTAGGATGGCAGTGACCACAGCTGGGATTGTCTGTATGAAAAGACTGTGTTCTACTATTGATCTGTGGTCCTTCCCAGATGCTTAAGACCAAGGATCTTCTGCCATGCTACCCAAGAAGGTCCTTTTTTCCTAGTGGTACCAAAGCTAGGGAGCCAGTGTGGTGTAGTAGTTTGAGTGTTGGACTACTCTGGAAATGACAGTTCTAATCCCTACTCAGTCATGAAACTCATTGGATGACCATGAGCAAGTCACACTCTCTCAGCCTCAGAGGAAGGCAAGAGCACTCAACAAATCTTGCCAAGAAAACTCCAAAATAGGGTCACCTTAGAGTCGCCATAAGTCAGAAATGAATTGAAGGCACACAACAACAAAACCTCTCCCATTAGCTATACTTTTCCTCCAGTAAACTCAAGATATCATGCATGTCAGTACACAGCCATAGACGTCCAGCCTCACCAAGTACCCTCTGGCCTGTTCCAGACAAGGAATGGACTGGCCATTGACCTCTCCACTTGCCCTTCCTGCTTGCACCTTTATTTCCTGCTGAAGGGTGTGAGCTGCTTTAAATATTGCATTTTCATACAATCACAGAGTTGGAGGGGCCATATGGTCAATGAGGTCCAACCTCCTGCTTAATGCAGGATCTCTAGCTAGAGCATCCCCAGCAGATAGCTGGCCAACCTCTTTTTTCAAAAATGTTCAGAGAAGGAGACCCCACCACCTCCCTAGACAATTGATTCCCTGCCAAACTGTTCTCACTGTCAAGAGGTTCCTTATAATGTTCAATTAAAATTGATTCTCCTTTAATTTAAAATCATTAGATCTAGTTCTACCCTCTGAGTATCACAACTCATTTTTTTATCTAACTGTAGTGCCCACCATCATTATATGTAGATCACCCCAACTCAAAAGTTCCTAGCTATGACTCTGAATATGATGTTGCACCTAACCATCCCAATTTTGTTGTCCTCACAACAATCCTGTGAGGTCAGCCTGAGAGAAGCAGCCGGCCAAAAGACATCAATAAATTTCATGAGTGAGTGGAAAGCCAAACCTGGATCTCTCAAACTCCATCCTTCCAACATTCTAGCCTTTGTACCATACTGGTTCTCAAGATACTGGGTGCTATGACCATCCAGTTTCAAGGCTCTCTGGTAGGAGATTTGAGAAAAACCTTGAGATGTTGGAAGACCTCCGTCTGTAAGAACAGAAACATCAGACTGAATGAACCAGTATTCTGATTCAGTATAAATAAGCTTAATATGTTCTAACAAGCTCTCTTCTTTCAAGGCCACTATTTACATTTCAAAGTACGAGAGGCACTTAGCCCTTTTCGTTAGTTCCATATTTAGATGTTGTATCTTGTGGTGTGTAAATATCTTACCTGTTTTAAATAAAAGCAGGCATTCAGTAAATGCTCCTTTGCTTTTGTTTTCATCCTGGCTCTTTTATCTTGAAAAGCATGAAAGCTAGGATCTCTCATCTTTCTTTTTCTCTTTCTTTCTTTCTTTCTTTCTTTCTTTCTTTCTTTCATTTTTGGATTTATATCCCTCCTTACTCCCAAAAATGGGATTCAAGGTGACTAATGATGAAATAAGTGGATACATGAGCACTTGTGATGTTAATGCAAAATCAGTTCTGTAAGTTTTCTAAATATGACAGATGTATTAATCTGAAAGCTTGAGTATGGTGTTGTGTAGCACTAGTGGACTCAGGACATTCACATAGGGCATGCTGAAGCCTTAAGAGAGCTACAGTATCTGTATGCCTGTAGACATAGGACCTTATCACACGGGGGTCTAGCAGTGCCATCCCCGTCCCATCCCCGTCCTATCGCGCTTCCTTTTACAGATTCCCCTTTTGCGGGAAATGCAATTCCCAGTCCGAACCGAAATTAAAAAGAACGGGGATAATTTCGGATGATACACATGGATCCGCATTAGGACGGGGATGGCACGGGGATGGCACAGGGATGGCACGGGGATGGGCGCAACGTCGTATGATCAGCTGGGGGGAGGAAGCGCGATAGGACCGGGATGGGACGGGGATGGGCAGGCTTACCTTGCGACGTCGTGTGATCAGCTGGGGGGAGGAAGCACAATAGGACCGGAAAGCGACGGGGATGGGTGGGGTTAACTTGCAACGTCATGTGATCAGCGGTGGCAGGAAGCGTGATAGGACCGGGAAGCGACGGGGATGGCACTGCTTCAGACCCCCATGTGATTAGGTCCATAAGTTGTGTGGCCCTGCTAATATCCCGTGTGTTTTTAGTTAGTTAATTTATATCCTGCCTTTCTCCCTAAATGGAATGTTTCATATTTAACACTGGTTTCTGTATATGCATCTCTTTGTATTACATCGCAGATGATGGGCTCTGTACTAGGTAAAACCTACCAGGCTGCAGAGCAGATTTTCTCTAAAGTGACCTCTCCCCAAAGGGAGAACCATTTTCTTCCTATACGTCTTTCACCACATCTGAGTTTTTTTCTAATGGAATGCTTCTTCTTGTGTTTTTATTGTAATTTATATATTGGGCTATTTATTTGTTTGTAATGATTTGGACTTTGTGTTGTATACTCCTTGAGATAGAAATCATGATACAAATAACATAACATTTCCCTTACCTTTCCAGGAGAGATGCTGTGCCATTAGTGGATGCATTTGACTTCTCTGATGGAAATTTAAATTCTGCCCTCGGAAGCTATGATGGACGTGTCTATGAGCGCCTTTATGAGTGGGCCAAAAAGTCCCCAACTAATCAACAGGTGAGAACAGTGCATACTGAACAACAGGCTGGCAGATGGAGAGCTTATAAAACTACTTTTGGAATCTACAATTCCAAGAATCCCCAGCCAGCCTGGCCTGTTAATCTCTACTCCCATTTCCCCCAGTGGCTGGAAGGAGGATTCTGAGAGTTGTAACCCAAAAGTGACTTTGACAAATTCTAGACAGATGTCTGTTTTTGAAATGAAGGGGTAAGGCTACTAGTTAAAACCATCAATTGCCAGCACTGCATCATAACAAAACAGGGTCTACTTTGCATATCAAACAGAAACAAAATACTAAAACATTTTAGCTTTAAGCTTCTTCAGACAGTAGCTAAGGGTGGTTCCAGACTGCCAGAAATAGTGCAAATTGAGTCCACTTTTAGGGTTAGGGTTAGTGCTAGGGAATCATGTGAATTGTTGTTGTTGTTTTTCTGAGACATTGAGCCTTCTCTGCCAGAGAGTTCTGGTGCCACAATAAAATACAGTTCCCATGATTCCCTAACCCTAACCCTAACCCTTAAAGTGGACTCAATTTGCACTATTTCTGGCAGTCTGCAACCCCCCTAAGTCTCAGGGCAGATGTTTAATCATTTAGAAGGGAGGAGAGAAAAAAATATAAAAACCTAGGAAATCATCAAACAGGGGTGTCATGAGGAAGAGAGGGTGGTCATCAGAGGTACCATAGGACCCTGGGAGGACCAGAGGTTCTTCACCCATGTTAAAGGAGCACTGCACAATTTTTTTTTTTTTTTTGTTCTGCAGCTCTCCTCACGTTTTTCCCCTATTAGAAGTTGTGTAAGCATTCTTAGAAGTTTCATGTGCCACAAGAAAAAGACAAGGTTCCATTTTCTCCATTTCCCAAGAGTTACTGACCGTCTTGCTCCCTTTCCTTTTCTGTCTCCCAACAGGAGAACCAGGTCTTTGAAACCTATTTGAAGCCAGTTTTCCAGAATGCCCTCTCAAAGTTATGAAAGATGAGAATGGAACACAGGCACTTTCTTTTCCTACTGTCCTCAAAGTAATATTGATTTCTATCCAGAATACAATTCATAAAATGTAATAGTGGAGTGTTTTGTTTGTCCAGTCACACTGATGAGGTGTTCTGGCAAGTGGAAGAATTCATCTAACCCTTGTATCTTCGCCAAACTGAAAGAACATAATAGTCTGTGGACCACCTAGTCTCCTGGAATTGTCACTGTAGGATCTCATCCTGCAAGACATTTAGTATAGGGATGGGAACCATGTGGCCTACAGATGTTGTTGAATAGCATTTCCCAGCATTCTTCATCATTGGTCTGTGCTAGCTAGGGCTGCTGGAAGTTGCAATCCATCAACATTGGAAGGATCTGCGCCATTCCAATTCCTGTTTTAAGATCAGGTAGCCATTATATATAATCCTCAATAAAATGGTTTCCAGCCTCTGATCTTCCATTTGTTTTGGACTTCAGGCTCTAGAGGCCCCAGCCAACTTGGCCAACAGTCAGGACATATGGGAACTGAAGTCCAAAATATCTAGAGGATACACTACCCTATAACACTTAAAGAGAACCTGTGGTCCTCCAGATATTGTTGGACTACAACTGCTATGATCCCCAGCACTGATCTTGCTGACTTAGGCTGATGGGAACTGAGATTCCACAATATCTGGAGGGCTACAAGCTCCTATCCTTGCTCTAGATGTGACGGCACAATTGTAATTGGGTTGTTAAAGGGTAAATAGAAAATATTTTCTGGCCCAAATCTAAGTGCTGAGTGACTATTTACCATTTAGCAGTGGATTTAGTGGGTCTTCTCTGGGATTAGCAGTATGATTTAGGCTATTGTTTTCAACTGAGTTTACTAACTGCCTTGGAAGGTCAAACATAGATTAAATAATACAGTTCACTGGTTGAACTACTATCTCTTGACTTAGACCAGGGGTAGGCAACCTTTTTGAGCCTGGGGCCAGTCCAAAGGCCTCGGGGGGCTGCATCCGGCCCCTGGGCCTTAGGTTGCCTACCCCTGACTTAGACTAACCTACTTCACAAGATTGTTTTAAGGGTAAAGTGAAATCAAGGAGAAAGGACATCGTGAAGTTGTAGGCTTTCATGGCCGGCATCCATAGTTTTTTTGTGGGTTTTTTCGGGCTGTGTGGCCATGTTCTGAAAGAGTTTCTTTCTGACGTTTCGCCAGCTAGCCACAGATGCTGGCGAAACGTCAGAAAGAAACTCTTTCAGAACATGGCCACACAGCCCGAAAAAACCCACAAAAAAAGAAAGGACATTGTTTTTAAAATGTATGACCTCTTTCAGAAGGGACTCTGAACCAGAAAAGAAGAGACACTTGGCTAATGTTGTCTCAGTGAACTGTTAAGAGATAATTTATTTGTTCCAACTTAGCTGTTTCACTACATCTAGCCACAGTTACTATAAGAAATGTCCATGTATGAATATTGTAAAGAAAATAAAAGAAGATATTGTCATGTACAATTAATCTATGTACATTTTATGCAAAATATACCTCTTTATTTGTCTTTTAGCCACTACTACAAATAAAATTATGTTACACAACAATGTATTCTTACTGTGATTCCTGATTTTTTAAAAAGATGGATATTACCACCAGCATTAAAAAACCCAACAATTTGTAGATGAAGCCATACCAGGTATATGGAGTATGGGAGCACCCCTAAGTTACAAGAAATATAGGCAAAAGTGTAGGAAGCGATACTAGGTGTGAAGGTATCACTTCTGACTATAGAAGCCTATATTATAATAATAATAATAATAATAATAATAATAATAATAATAATAATAATAAATTATTCTTACCCCGCCCCTCTTCAGAGCAATTGGGTGGCTTACAACATTAAAATTTACATATATACATAACTCTTTTGGATTTTAAAATGTATACCTCATCAATACCAGATGTTTTATTTTTATTTTATTTTGTTAGACAAATGAAGGTTTATTCATGCTTATATGAGATAGGAGTACACCTGCTGGCCATGAACTTTGCCTACCTTCCACCAAGCAGGCACATGTTATGAAAAGTCAGGGATCGATCCCCTTCCCCCACCTGAAGGATCCCCAAGCACCATAACAATACCTCTGCACTATCAATACAACTAACAGCGTTTTTTTATACATTCCTGCACAGAACATTTTTATACAACCAGAGAGGAGACCGTGCACATAACATAATCAGATGGTCAACACAAAAACCCAAATAGACTACATAACAGGTAACAGAAGACAGAGAAGCTCCTATCTTGTGGCAAAAACAAGACAGGGCAGACCACAGCACAGATCACAAACTACTCATATCCAAGATTAGAATAAAGGTGAAGAAGAACACCAAACAATTGCCATGCCAAAATATGACCTGAAGAACATGCCAGGAGAATTTAAAGAATGTGTGAGAAATAGATTCGCACTATTAAGCCTAGCTGACTGGGAACCAGAAGAACTTTGGGTGGAAGTCAGGGACATAGTCAAAGAGGAATGCAGAAGGACAATACAGTAGCCAAGAAGAAGAAACAATGAATGAAACACTTCAAGTAGTTAAAGAAAAAAAGAAGCATAACAAAAGGGAAGCAGAAACATAATCAAAATCTAGAATGCTATTGTTCAACTATTAGTGCATAAGGATAAAGTGAACTACTACAACAATCAATGCAGAGAAACAGAAGCCGTCAACAACAAAAAGAACAAGAGACTTCTACTACAAGATCTGAGAATTCAAAGAGAAATTTAAGGTTGAGGATGCTATATAATAAGAAGAGGAACACAATACATAATCACAATGACATTTTTTTAAAAAAATGATGGAAATAATACACAAAAGAGCTATATAAAAATGTGAAGAGATGAATAACATATGAGAAGGAGAAATTTATGATGATGATCACCAAATTTTGGAAAGGGAAGTGAAAGTCCTCTGGCTGACAGTCACCAACCTAGTGTTGGTTGATGGGAGTAAATGTCCGCCAGAGGACCTGACCGTACAGGGCGGATTTTAGGGAAGGAGGTGATCCTATAGGTAACCTCAACTCAAACCGTGTAGGGCTTTAAAGGTAATAACCAATACTTTGTATCTTGCCTAGAAGCTAATTGGCAGCCAGTGGGGTGATTTTAATAAACGTGTGACATGATTACTCCTGGAGGTCTCAGTAGCCAATCTGGATGCCACGTTTTGAACTAAATTAAGTTTCCAAACTTAGTACAGAAGTATCTGTACACTTGATGTATAGATACACTATCAAAAGTCCAGCATTGAGGTTACCAGTGAATGCACTACCATCTTTGGGTCCTCCAGCTCTAGGAAGGGGTGCAGCTGGCACATATTAGCTTCCTCTGCCCCCCCCCATTCCATCTCATTGGAAGTAGCAATTTACACATCTTCACTTATTACCTGTGCCTGCCCTCCCATTCATTTATTGTTTCTACTCTTTTAAGTCCTCACTTGTAACCTCTTTGGGGCAGAGATTGGATTATTCCTGCACTGGAAAGTGCCAGGCACAATGATGGTACTTTATAACCAAATACATTTGTAACACACCCAAGATCACAGGCTCAGGTTCATAGTTTCACCACACAGCGGGAGCTTTTATACAATCCTCGGAAGTAGAGAGCTTTCTCTGGCTGCACCCACATTGCAGAAATAATCCAGTTTGACACCACTTTTACTGTCATGGCTCAATGATATGGAATTCTAGGAATGCCTGTCCAGAGCAGATTATTTCTGCAATGTAGATGCAGCCTCTGATGCAGGTATGGAATGCTCTGGACAGGCCCATGTATACATTCAGCCTCAAAATTGGTTTTAGCACAGCATCATTATTTCTTCAAGTTCTAAAAACCAGGACATAAAAACATTAAGCCTGCGTAAATATCCCTCTCTTTGGAAACTATAATTTCTGTCACAGCTTAGGGATGGGAAGAGAAAGGAATGTCTTTAAGTTAATTGAAAGGACACCTGGAAGGTACTGCAAGGAAACCTAATGAAGGGCTTACTTGAACCTCCACTTCAAAGTCTGTGTGTGTATGCCAGAGAGGATGTACACTTTGACATTTTAAAAAATGCACAGTAGCTTTTAAAGCATTTCAGTATTATGTGCTAACCTATTTTATTCTGGGGCATTTTTGGATTTATGGGATATTTCAACTGTGCCATAATGTGAGAAATGGCCACCTGCCTTTCAGTATTATGTATTAGCCTGTTTATTTTGTTCTGGGGCATTTCTGGATTTATGGGATATTTCAACTGTGTCATAATGTGAGAAATGGCCACCTGCCTTGACTGCATCCAGTCCCAAAAAAAAAAAAAAAGGATTTTACAATTTATAGTGCAGTCCTAGGCCTGTTTACTTAGAGGTGAGCTCCTGCGTTCAATGGAACTTACAGGTACATATAGAAAGCCATTGTATAGTAGTGGTTTAAGTGTTGGACTACAACTTGGGACACCAGAGTTTCCCACTTGGCCATGAAACCCACTGGGCAAGTCACAAGCTCTCAGCCGCAGGGGAAGGCAATGGCAAAAAGAAAAGAAAAGAAAACCCTGAACAAATCTTGCCAAGAAACCCCCATGATAGGTTCATATTAGGGTCACCATAAGTTGGAAGCAACTTGAAGGGACACAACAACAACAACAACAACAACAACAACAAATATCAAAATAGAGCAGTTTCCAACCCAGTATCCTCCAGATGTCATGGACTACAGCCCCCATCATAATCAACCAACACAGTCATTAACCACACTATCTGAGGATGGCAAAAATAGTCATTCAATATCTCTGAAAGGAACCAGGCTGGGGAAGGATGGACAAGATTATGTCCTCTCCCTGAATTTCCTCATACAGAATTTTTTCCTCCCTGCATTTCTTCATCTGCAATGGACTGAATTCCAGTCTAGGATAGCTCAGAGCAGTGAGGTTACATCAGTGAATGGAATTTCGGACAGATGAGTAAGGCCAAGGAAAAAGTAGCAGGAGCAAAAGCAAAGTCAGATGGAACAGATGAAATGCCAGTTATGTGCATGTCTTCTCAGGAGTAAGCCTCTGTGGATCTTCAACACGGAATGATTTTCTTCAGAAATTCTGCACTGCAGAAATAACCTAGTGTGACACCACTTTAATTGCCGTGGCTTAATGCTATGGAATTCTGGAATCTGTAGTTTCGTGAGACATTTGGCATTCTCTGTGAGAGAGCTCTGTTGCCCCAACAAACTACAGTTCCCAGGACTCCACAGCATTGAGCCATGGCATTTAAAGTGGTGTCAAACTGGATTATTTCTGCTGTGCGGATGCAGCTATTGTCTACTCCCCCCACTCTTTGCTGGTAATAAGTTAAGACAGTGGTTCCCAACCTTTTCTATGCCCCACACCCCTACAAAATGTTTGGTTAATGTTTACACCCCTACAAAACCGATATCACATTTGAAGATGAAGAAGTCTAAGGACCTTATCCCACGCTGCTCTCAAAAGTGGCAAGAAACCGATATGAGCATCATTGCAGTACTATAGCGCTAGTATATATGGCGCTAGCGCTATAATAGCGCTATGGATAAGGTAGCGATATTGCAATGCCCGATGAAAACAGGCATACAAAAGAACCCGAATGATGCTGCATTCCGAGCGGTTTCTTGTTGTATTCTGAGCGACGTCGTGGGATCACCCGGAAAACTATAGCGCTATAGCGCCTGATTCTTAGCGGATTCCGAGCGACGTCGTGGGATCACCCGGAAAACTATAGCGCTATAGCGCCTGATTCCATGTGGATTCTTGCTGCTTTTGGCCCCGTGGGATAAGGTCCTAAGTTCCAATTTTTAAACCATAAATTATGCTGTGGGTGAATGAACTGACCTTTAAGAAAAAAAGCTTTCAACTCAGTGCATAATATGCCATTCTAAGCTAAGCAATCAATTCTAATTCAGAAAAAGTTGTAAACTATTATAAATTGTAGAATGCTCTATTTTTTATTAAATAAACAATGGGACGACTATCTGTGCAATACAACCAACTACTGCTACTTCTCAGGGCACACTAGGAGCTGGCTGAGTAATAACTTGAGTGATAACTAGTCATTCAAGAACACAAACCACACCCTCTGAAATTACATTTTGCGGGCACCCCAGGTTGGAACCGCTGACCTAAAATAATGTTCTCTATGCAAAATGTGTCATTTTCTCTACTGCTGACCTTTAGCTCATGGTGCAACTGTGGACTCACAAGAAATAACTCATCTGCTGATTCGGATCTCTCCCAGAACAGAAGCTACAGACTTTTTTTACCTTTAACCTGCTTTTGAATCTATGCGTGTTTGTCTTGCTTGCTTAACTGAAAGTGCTCTCCTCTTGATTCTCTAGAGACAAGAACAATCAGAACTTGGTTAAGGCATTTTTGGACTAATGTTCCCAGAATCCCAAACAAATCTCCAAGCAACTGTGTCTCAATTCCTCCTTTTCCTTTTCCATCAATGGGACTTACTCCCCAACCAATTTTTATTTTTAGGATTCAGGTTTCAGTTGGCCACAATGTGATTATTTTGGCTGAACTCCAGCTCACAGAAAAACTTTCTCTGCAAGCAATACAACAGATCTGTAGAGTCTATTAATGCTTTGGTACACAGTTGTGCAAGTCTGATTTTCACTTTTTAATAAAAGCATTTTCTTTGATCTTTTGATTATTATTACAGAATTATACTCGCCCCTCCACATTTGTGGCTTTGACTTTTGTGGATTTGATTTGACTGCCATCATGTCAACCTCAACTTATGGTGACCATATACAGTAAATGAGAGACCTCCAGCACTTGCAGATTCAGGACCATGACTTCCTTGATTGAGACTATCCATCTGGTACATGGTCTTCCTCTTTTCCTACTGCTTTTTACCTTCCCAAGCATTATTGTCTCTTCTAGTGAGTCATGTCTTCTGAGGATATGTCCAAAATATGACAGACTCAGTTTAGTCATCTTGGCTAAAGGAGAGTTCAGACTTGATCTAGAACCCATTTATTTGTCTTTTTAGCAGTCCATGATATCCACAGAACTCGTCTCCAGCATTTCAGATTAAGTGATTTTCTTCCTACCTGCTTTCCTCACTGCCCACCTTTCACAACCATACATAGAAATTGGAAATACTGGGCAAGGACAAGCCTAATTTTGGTATTCAAAGACATATCTTGACACATCAGGATAGCTATTATAGAACTATCCTGTAGAACTAGCTGAACTAGATTATTTACTTTAGCTGAGAACCATATTATTTGAGAGTTCAAAGGAAGAAAGGGATGAACTCTCACTCTTTTCTCCAGTCTTCCTTTGAATTCTAAAATAATAAGGTTCTCAGCTAAGGTATTCAGATACAGATCATCTAGGTCTGCTAGTTATGCAATGTATTTGCATAATAGCTATCTTGTCTGGAAATATTTCCATTTCCCCCTTTGTCCTCAGCTTACTCCAGTTGTTGTAAACTGAATTTAAAAAGCAAAAGTAGCTCTAGGTTGCCCTCAGTTAACTCAGAGGGAAGGAGGGACAGAATCTTATCCTTCCCAGCAGGTTCAAAAGCAAATTGCTGTAACCTCTCTGGGCTTGTGTATTCTTCTTCATTACTAAATTTGGCAATCTTGATAACATTCTGATGTTACTTGGCCACACTTGTCCCAGACTCTCCAACTGTCCCAATTAGGCCTGTACAGTCCCAAAATTATATTATGCTGCCCCACTTTTTCAGCTATTTTTAAAATGCCCCCGTTTCCCTCTTTTACCACTTTTCCCTTTAGTCCTCTGCTTATTTCAATTGGTTTAAAACGGTCTTGAAAGTACAAAAGTACTTTCCACACAATTCTGGAGGGGAGAAGAGTGGAAAGGATGGCATCTTGCCCTTCCCAGTGGGCTCAGGCAAAAGCAAACTGATGGAGCCTCTCCTACTCAGTTATAACTTATACCATCTTGACCACACTGATGTTGCTTGGCCACATATGTCCCAGTTTCCATCTATGAAATTTTGGAAGGCATGATACTATAACCTAAAATGAGCTCCCTGTTTTAGAGGAGAATTACTGCTTGTATTTTTGATGTACACCAATGTACACCAATATTTGTGTACACCAATATTTTAATTAGCTTGCTATTAATTAAGATTGGTCTGTTTCACAGATGGTTATGTATAGGGGCATGTGCATTTCTCAGGCTGACCTCATATTCTATGCTAAATTCATGTCATGTTAGAAAAAGGAAAGCTTCCCTCTTCAACCAACTGGATCCAAAGAAGAGTGGTTTGTTATTGTTGTCACATTTACAACAGCTTGACAAAATGAAGGTCTGTGACTAGCATAATCACATTTTTGTTCCTCTTGTATGATTTTTAACATCTTTGCCTGATGAAGAAGCCAGTGGAGCTTCGAAAGCTTGCAACATGTGTTTTGTCCATTTTGCTTGGTCAAATAAAGGTATCACTGTTTTGTAGATTTTGGATGTTATTTGTATCTTTCTATATGGCCAACATGGCTACTTCTGAATATGTTTACTCCACTTTGTGTGTCAAGTGCTCCTTTAACATGGGATATCACTCATGTGTTTGGTTGAATCCACAGACGCTAATGCCTCTGTATATATGGACGTTATCACACGGGGGAAATCTGCTGGTTAATCCACACAAATCCCAAACAGAAACTGGATTTGTGCCTCACGATTTCACACGACGTCGCACAGAAACTCGGCAGAAACTGAACAGAAACTGGTGTTATCCGAGATCTTTTGAAATTCGGTAGTTTTGAGGAAATTGTGAAATTACAGTAATTTCGAATTTACCATAATGTGAAAAGCAAATGCGCATTTGGAAGCATTTCCCTGCTTTTTCTCATGGTTCCACAGCAAGCATTCCTCTATCTGCACATGTGCAAGAAGATCATTTCTAGTACGTTTACGGGCTTTTCTCACTTGTGTGTGAACGTTAAATGCGCTTACTGTAATTTCGTAAGTAAGGTAATTAACGTGTGAAAGCCATTTGCGGAATCAAGGTTTATTTTCAGTTTATTTTTGGAATGCCTCATTTCCACTTTATTATCGCTTTCTGGCCCACGTGTGATAACGTCCTATGTTTCTCTTTGCCTGCTGAAAGTTTGAGCTGCTGGCTGTAATGTGTTAAACGTTGATACATAGAAAAGCACTGTGCTTGAACTTTGTACTCTTCAGATACATAAACACACTGTATTTTTTAAGCAGACACATATAGTGCCAATGATTAGCCAGAATTATGCACATCCAGAATGGTCAATAATATATTGCATACTCCAGGATGACTTTTTATTATTGTCTAATAATACTTTTTAAAAGACAAAGCACATTTCTGTCATGGCCTGCCTTTCTGTTACTAAATGTATTAGTTAACATGTAATGCAATGTTTTGAACTGGCTGAACTTTAGGTTAACTTTTTGTTCCAAATGTTCTAGTGCCAGGGCAAGCCACAGGCATTTTGCTCCCTGGGGCAAAGAGCAAAATGTAAGGAAGCCAATTAGGTTGGCAGAAACTCTCAACTTTCTAAAAGGCAAGACTAGATTGAATGGGAATACTGTAATTTCCAGAACAGTAGATTTGAGGAGAACATTGCAAAGGCAACCACCTCTGAATATTCCTTGCCTTAAAAAAAAAAACCTTGTATTAATGGCATTGCTATACGTCAACAAGCAATTTGAAGGCACATACAAACAGAGATGAGAAAAAATGTCTTGATTATAAGAATCAAGAATTGCTTGCCTTAAAAAGAGAGATCATTTTTCCGTTTCTCATTAATTGTGCAGTTGACAACTGAAAACTGTGGTCCTGAAGCAAGCATTGGGCTACATTGTCTACCATTTTTTGATGAAGGGCCAAAAGTACTGTGTTGAAGGTAATGTCAGATGGCTTCCAAACTCTCAGATGGGGGACAGAGTATGGTGGCCACATGGTAGTTCAATGTGGGATAATCCTTTTCATGTGAAAGACTCTCTGATTACAAGAATAAATGTGGAAGAATACAGAACTGGCATTTTAAGAAACTACATAGCTCTCATCAGTTGTTTAAAGAATATGTTAGCTCTATATGTGAGGAGAAGTAGGGATGAGCATCCCAATTCCCTACTCCCTGTCATTGTTCATGTTGTCTTTTATGATAATTTTCCTGTTATAAATCCTGTGGAGAATTTCCATGAACAGAGAAGGTTGATGATAGAGTTTTCAAAGTGTGAAGAAGATGACTGAGAGGCCAATTGCAAAGGAAGCATCAAGAAGCTCTGTCTCAACATGAAAGTGAATAAAAAATTACTTTTCTTTCCATCCCTTGGTTGATGGCTGGGGTATTGGGTTGGATACATGCGGGGTAGCAGAGATTTCATGCCCATCTTCCATAAAACTGGAGAATCCTTTAAGGCAGGGGTAGGCAACCTTTTTGAGCCGGGGGCCGGGTTGCTGTCCTTCAGACAATTGGGGGGCTGAAGCACCAAAAATAAATAAATAAATAAATAAATAAATAAATAAATTTTTTTAAATTAAAATTTTTTAAAAATATGCATGCACACTCTCTCAGCCCCAGAAAAGTCATGGCAAAACCCCTGTGGAGATTTTGCCAAGAAAACCCCAAGAACAAGTAATAACAACAATAATATCATCATGGAGGGCGGCAGTGGCAGGACTGGCCTGGGGCCGGTCCAAAGGCCTCAGGGGGCCGCATCCGGCCCCCGGGCCTTAGGTTGCCTACCCCTGCTTTAAGGTGTCTTGAGATGAAGACTTTTTAGGGAAATATCCAGCTTAGACGCTGTGGTCCTTCTTCACCCAGAGGGTCTTTCACACTACACAACTATTGTGCTATTATTCCATTTTCTAAGCTGTATCCAATGGAATCCTGGTATCTGTAGCTTGGAGAGACATGAGAACTCTTTGAGAATTCTAAATACTTTACAAAACTCCAGAGTAGTAGTCCAACGCTTAATCCACATGCTGGCTCTCTGTACTGTTTTCTATTTGCAATAAATTGCTAGCAAGGTAAAAATCAGAAGACCTAACTGTTTCCCAGCATGGAGATGCTCCCATGAGGGTTCTCCAGATTCTTGCACAGCTTCCCTGTGAACCTGTATTGACTGCTGGGGCCTTTGCTTTAGAAATATTTTCATGTCTAGAGGTTCAAATCATCTGGTGGACCAAAAGTTGCTGATCTTCATATATGTCTCGGGCAGGAGTGGGGAATTACATGGCCCCCCAGATGTTATTGTTACCATTTGCAGTACTGGCTTGGGATGATGTGAGCTGCAATCCTGCCCTTGTGTTTTATTTATTATATAAAGCCAGGTCTCATCTAAGTGCCAAGGGGATGAATTTTAACCAGCACTGTGGTGACTCAAGAGGTTAAGATGCTGACTTTGTTGATTGCAAGATGGGCAGGTTGGCAATTTGAGGCCCAGGTGTCGCGTGATGGGGTGAGCTCCCATCACTAGTCCCAGCTTCTGCCAGCCTAGCAGTTCAAAAGCATGCAAATGCAAGTAGATAAATAGATACCACTTCGGTGGGAAGGTAAACAGCGTTCTATGCAATCATGCTGGCCACATGATCACAGAGTAGTCTCTGACAATGCCAGCTCTTTGGCTTAGTAATGGAGATGAGCACTGCCCCCTATGGTCGAACATGACTTGACAACCTTATCAACGGGGAATACCTTTACCTTTTAACCAAACAACATTGTACAGCTAGTCTTTCTTTTTTATTACTATTAATTGTTCCCTTTCCCTCCTTAAAGTGCTTCCCCCTCTCTTTGTGGTAAGAAAAAAGATAGGAGGAGGAAGGAGGAAACAGAGAAAAATTATAAACAGAAGACACCAATGTCCCCACCCTCATAAAATGTAATTAATGAAACTATATGCTTGCATAATAGCAGCATTCTTCATGTGCTTCTGCAAATCAGGAGCTCTTTAACTACTCCTTTATCTGTATGAGTAGGTAGGTTGCTTACTCCTTAATCTGTAAGCATGCTAATGCAATACCACTTGTATACATTTGTAAATGCAAACATGTGCCTCCATCCTTCTCTTTTGTTGCATCACTTTTATCACCATTATCCCTCATTTTCAACAGCGACACAATATTTTCCATTAGTGAATCTCTCTCAAAATGCTGCAAATCCTTCCTCCCTGGCCATAGATTCTATGAAGGCAAGGTAATCCAATGTCACAAACATCCAATGTCACAAACATGCTTTGACACAGGGGGAAGAGTCTGGTAGAGAGCCAGTGTGGTATAGTGGCTTGAGCATTCAACTATGACTCTGGAGACTAGGGTTTGAATCCCCTTTTGGCCATGAAAACCCACTGGGTGACCTTGAGCAAGTCACATTCTCAGCCACAGAGGAGGGCAATGGCAAAACCCTCTGATGAAACTTGCGAAGAAATCCCTATGATAGGCTTGCCATAAGTCGGAAACAACATGAAGGCACACAACACATATACACATTAGTGGATTGTGTAGTGACTTTTGCTCTCAGCCCTAATCATAGAGTCATAGAATCATAGAATCATACAGTTGGAAGAGACCACAAGGGCCATCCAGTCCAACCCCTGCCATGCAGGAACTCTCAATCAAAGCACCCCCGACAGATGGCCATCCAGCCTCTGCTTAAAGACGTCCAAGGAAGGAGACTCCACTACTCTCTGAGGGAGTGTGTTCCACTGTCGAACCGCCCTTACTGTCAGGAAGTTCCTCCTAAAGCAGAATAGAGTAGCACTATAATCAGTGCAGTAATTCATAGAATTTCATGCTTTGAAAGGGCAAGAGGGGACCTGGTTGCACAAGAGCAACTTCTGGCTACTCAGGAATAGCCAGGGGAGCAGACATAGCTGATCTCTGACCTGTGACATTAGAGAAGTGCAACATTGACCCAAAAGCCAGCCATAGGAAGGCAGATTGCCGGTGGTTCAACTCTACTTAACCAGGGATTCTTCCTATTTCCATGTACCTGTTTCATGCAAATCACTGCCCAGTTGCAGCTGTTAGTTTCCATGCCATTGAGGCAGTGAGTCCATCCTGGTCTCCAAATTTTGATGGAACTGTGTAAGATGGCAAACCAGTTTTTGGGACAGATTAACTCCTTGGATAGTCCCTTTAAAGTTCAAAGAAAACCCCAGAGCTTATTTATTATCTAACTGACACGGAATCCACCAGCCACTGCTCTTATTTCCTACTGGAGGGGATTTTTTGTTATGTTTTGTTACAATAAATTGGGAACACTGTTCTTAGTTCCGTCCCCGCAAGGTCCAAAGGTTAAACATCTAAGTGCTTGGTGCAATTCATTGCCATAAGTATGTATGTGGGAGAGTATATGTGGATAACAATTTAATACTATATAAGAAGAAATACTAGTAAGGCAGAGACGACTCCAGAAAAACTATCTTGGGAGAGAAGGGAGGTAATAAAGCTTATTATAGGAGAGCAAAGATTTAATCTATGCTACATATCTGGAGTGGTGAATCCATGGCTCTCCAGGAATTTTGGATTCAAAGGCCCTTTCACACTACATAGCTATAACACCATCATCCCATTTTTATGCTATGGGTAACATTCTGCAGAATCATTAGGATCTGTAGTTTGGTGAAGCACTAGAGCCTTCGTCCCTAAACTGCAAATCCCAAGATTCCATAGGATGATGCCATTGAAAGGGCCCTGTCACTAGGTAAGAAATTTGGGGATTAAAGTCTAAAACATCTGGAGAACCATATATAATATGGCTGAAAATATTGGCAGAAGGTAAAATACTGGTGTGTGTGTGTGTGTGTGTGTGCGTGCGTGCAATGCCCATTACCTCTCACAATTCTTTAAAACTTATTTCATTTATTTTATGCACATTTTAGATTGCCAAGGATCCACAAAGCATTGCATTAAAAATTACATTAAATTATGAAAAGACAAATGCAATATAAAGTTAGCCCTCTGTATCCATGGATTCTTTATCCACAAATCCAAGCATCCACGGTTTGAAAATATTAAATATATAAATTCCCAAAAGCACACCTTGAGTTTGCTGTTTTACATAAGGGGCACCATTTAACTACACCATTGTATTTAATGGGACTTGAGCATCCACAAATTTTGGTATTATGGCGGGTCCTGGAACCAAACCCCAGCAGATACCAAGGGCACACTGTATTAACAGTAACAGCATTAGACGATAACAGGGACAGAAACTCTGGAACTGATAGATGAACATTATAAATCCATGAATAGACATACGTAGTGTTTTAAATGGGACATTACCTTTCTTTCATATTTTCAGACCATCCCATCATTTTAATATGTCAGTTTTGTCCCCTTTTCAAGAAAAATGCCCTGTTATGTTGCAAAAATGGTTTGAAGATCCCTGTTTGAAATTGTAGTTGTCCAAAAAAAAAGTGTCGTGGAATGTGAGAAGTTTTATGATAACGTCTTGAAAGACTGAAATTTATTGTGTAAAATTACTTGATCAGAGAAATATTCATGATATGATGGTGGTGAAATACAGTCCCCCTCTATGTCTACCCATATTTTTTGTATGACTTTTGTCACCAAATCATATTTGTTAGCTCAATAGGTTTGTGTAATAAAACTTTTGCTATCCTCTTATCCTCTTTTTCGTGATGTACAGAATATTACATAACTTCATCCCGTTTTTCCCATCCCAATGTCCTGTTTTTGTCTCAAGTAAATATGGTCAGCCTACCCATGAATCAATTTTTGGAGATGATATTTTTAAATCCTTGTGGGGGGGGATGAATGTTTGGCTTTGAAAAGTATATCACATCGGTACTGTGTATCTCTCTCCAGAGGGTTTTCCAAAATTGGGGTACCACTAGAGGGGAAAAAAACCCACTTTGGTAAATGCATAATATATAATATGGTGACGACTCTGTTATAGAGGAACTGGTCAAGCCACCTCTGAGTATTCCTTGCCTAATAAAATCATATGAAATCTATGTTGTTGTTGTTGTTGTTGCTGTTGCTGTTGTTGTTGTGTGCCTCCAAGTCTCTTCCAACTTATGGCAACCTTAAGGTGAACCTATCCTGGGGTTTTCTTAGCAGGTTTCTCCAGAGGAGGTTTGCCATTGACATCCTCCAAGGCTGAGAAAGCGTGACTCGCCCAAGGTCACCCAGTGAGTTTCATGGTCCAATGCTCAAACCAGTCCGCCATGCTAGCTATGAAATTTATAGGGTGGCCATAAATCGATGGGGGACTTGAAAGCACATATACACACGCACTGCACATTGTGTTATCCTTGCAGTGTTGATACTAGCAGGTTGAACAATTACATTTTTCTCCCTTAAGTATAATCCCCAGATTAGCAGTATTCATTTAAGTGGAGTCCCTTTGGGGCTTTTAAGGAGATGAAGCAACAGCTAGTGGTAAATAAAGCCTTTGGCAAAGTGCATTTATGTATGAACTCCACCTTACATCTCTCTGTTTTCACACTGAGCAATTTCATTTTGCAGTTTTTATAATTGTCACAAACTGTCCTGACTACATTCCCTAACTTCCAGAACTTCCCTGCCAGCAAGTTACTTTTTTGAACTCAGAATCCTCCAGCCAATATAACTAGTGTGTGTGTGCGCATGTGCCTTCAAGTCACCTGTTAACTTATGGTCACCTATAGGATTCTGTAGGATGCAGCCAAGGCAATTAAAAGTGGTGTCAAACTGCATCATTTCCACAGTGTAGTGCATCCTTAGATTTAGTTTTGCCAGTTCCTTCCTCTGAAACATAGCCTACAGCACCCAGTATTCATTGGTGGTCTCCCATCCAAGTAGCAACCAGGGCTGACCCTGCATAATATCCAAGATCAGACAATATCTGGTGCCCTTAGGGGAGTAGTCCCCAACCTTTGGTCATGACTGTTGGCCATGTTCGCTGGGGATTCTGGGAACTGATGTCCAAAACAAATGGAAAATGAAACGTTGGGAACCATTGCTTTTTTAGGATATTTAGCCTCTAGCGCTTGTTGTTGTTGTGTGTTGTGTGCCTTCCAGTAGTTTCCAACTTATGGCAACTCTCAAGGTAACCCTATCATGGAAAGGTTTGTTTAGAGGGGGTTTTCCTTTGTCTTCCCCTGAGGCTGAGAGACTGTGACTTGCTCAAGGTCTACAAGGTTGAGCTGAGATTTGAACTCTGTTCTCCAGAGTCCTAGTCCAATGCTCGAACCACTATGCCACACTGGTTCTAGTGCAATGATTCCCAAACTTTGGTCCTCCAGATATTTTGGACTTCAGCTCCCAGAATTCATGACTGTTGGCCAAGGTGGCTGGGGTTTCAGGATCATCTCCTCCTGTATAATCTGCCCCATATGCTCAGGTCCTCTGGCAGACATTTACTCTGGTCAGCCAGGACTAGGATGGCAACTGTTAGCCAGAGGACTTTTCCTTCAGGCGCCCCTAGACTGTGGAATGACCTGCCCAAATATTCGACAGCTGAATACACTGTCCACATTTAAAACAGCATTAAAGGCCAGTCTCTTCTGGCAGGCTTCTCCAGATGATTTTTAAATTGTGAATTTTAAATGATGAATTTTAAATGTGGATTGCTTTAATATGAGCACATCTTATTTGTCCTTTCAATTAAATAAATTAAAACCAATGTGTTTTAACTGAAGTTGTTGTTTGTTAATTGTTATTGTCCCTGGCTTTGATCCATGGGGAGAAACAGGTAAGAAATATATTGTTATTGTTATTGTTGGAGTTGAAGTCCAAAAACCTGGATGACCAAAGGTTGGGAATCACTGCAAGCTGTTGTTGTTGTTGTTGTTTTATTTACTTATATCCTGCCTTCCTCTCAATAGAGGGACTCAAGGCAATCCATGTAGAGAGGTGTGTAAGATTTATTATTATTATTATTATTATTATTATTATTATTATTATTATTATTATTACAGAGCTGAAGTTCAAAAACTTGGAGAAGCCAAGGTTGGAAATCACTGCAAGTTGTTGTTGTTATTTTATTTACTTATATCCTGCCTTGCTCCCAGTATAGGGACTCAAGGCGGCTAACAAAATTTACCTTGATCCATGTAGAGAGGTGTGTAATAAGTAAATTGTTGTTGTTGTTGTTGTTGTTCTGAGAGTTGAAGTCCAAAAACCTGGGACCTTATCCCACGCTGCTCTCAA
>CM034703.1:311942503-311989165 GCA_020142125.1 Phrynosoma platyrhinos
GGTTTCTCCATATATAATGATAGAGGGAAACAACTTTTAAAAAGTTATTTCTTTGGATGACATCTCTCAGAATCCTGCTTTTCCAAGCTTTGGTTCTTTGCCTTTGCCGTAGCCTCAAAATCTGCAAATTGTCTTGGTCTCGTTCTGGAAGCTAGGATTGGTCTGCTTACCCTAGCTTTACCGAATGAAATAGAAAATGCTGCAGAAGCCCTTGCTGTTGACATTGGCAAATCATTTCCATTGATAAACAACATTTCCTTCCCTCAGCAACCAAGAAGCAAAGATTCTTGACTATCAAACTCAGCAACAGAAGCTTCTACCTCAGCTGGCAACTGCCTATGCCTTTCACTTTGTTAGCAACTATCTGTCTACAATCTTTGAGAGGGCCTATGGAGAAACTAAAGAAGGAAAATTTGACTTGCTTCCAGAGGTAATGTGGAAGAGATAAACAAAAGTGGTCAGTCATTTCAGCATGGGGGATGCAATTCATCACTGATAATATAATCTTATAAATGTTTTCCCTAAATTTCATTGAGTACAATGGAGCTCACTCCCTGTTTAATGTGAAGTGGATTTTAGCCTATTTATGAACTTGCCTTAGAATCACAACATATAGGGCCAGGCCCCAGCAGTCCAAAATTGCTGCACTTTCAGGAGGAATGTACAATTAGCTTTGTCCATATTTGATGATCTGTTGAGCAATCAAACATCTTTTCAACAACTGTGGTTTAGGGATATACAGTTGGTCCTTCTATCCGTGTAGGGGTTCCTTTACAGACGTACACACATACACACACCACAGATGCCAAATACTGCAAGATCGCGAGTCTCATTGTAGTCAGTGGTGATGTGATGTGCGTGCAACTGCATTGGCATAGCTGCATTCACTCTGTCACTTACAATGGATGCTCCAATCCGCAGATGGCAAGCCCACCAATACAGAAGGCCAACTTTAATCAGATGTTGGCTTATTTTGAAACTTCAACCCACAAGGTTTCAAGTACTGGGCATTGTCCAGTTAATGTTGAATGCTTTTAAGTCTCATTAATGTCTCATATAGATATTCTTGGCTGATAAAAATGATATTGAGTCTTTTATAAAAAGAGGAGTCTTATTGATTTCAGTGCGCATGAGAGAGAGAATTATGTTTGTATTTGACATTCTCCCATAAGAATCAATACGACTTGATCCAGCTGTCATTAAGAGCTTTGGTATATTGGATTCTATAGAAATTCAGTTTATTTAATCATGTAACCTATGTCCAAGTCTCAAAGTAGGTAACATTAATTCAGGCATTAAAAGATGATAAGGCTTATAATAGGATAGTAGGAAATAATATAAAGCAACATAAATGTAACTTTATGGTTAGTTGGAGACCATTGTGAGCTCTCTTTTACAGTATCTCCAATGCTTTTCTTTTCTTTGCTCACAGAAATACTGCAACGTCCTTACGTAACACTAGTCTTTTTGCTTATTTGCAGCTTCATGCCCTTGCATCAGGCATTAAAGTGATAGCTACAGAGTTCAGCTCATCTGGTGTGGAGGTGTGCCGGAAGGCCTGTGGAGGGCATGGATACTCTCTTCTCAGTGGTCTACCTTCCCTGTACACTAGACTGGTTGCCTCTTGCACTTATGAGGGTGAAAACACTGTTCTCCTTTTGCAGACTGCCAGGTAACCTCACCAAAAGTATATTCTAATCTGGGCTCGAGTTCTGTTGGTGCCATTTCATGAAATTTCCCAGAGCTTGGAAAAGTTATTTTTGGACTGCAGAACCCAGAATCCTCCCAGTCATAGAATCATAGAATTATAGAGTTGGAAGAGATCACAAGGGCCATCCAGTCCAACCCTCTGCCATGCAGGAACTCCCAGTTAAAGCATCCCAAACAGATGGCCATCCAGCCTCTGCTTAAAGGAAGGAGACTCCACTACACTCCGAGGGAATGTGTTCCACTGTCGAACAGCTCTCACTCTCAGGAAGTTCCTCCTAATGTTAAGGTGGAATCTCTTTTCCTGGAGCTTGCGCAGTCAGCATAGCCACAAGTCCAAACATAACTTTTGAATACAATACATTCAGAACCTCTTCTCAGATTTGGGAATTGTTTCAGAGGGTTGTTGTTTTTTTAAATCAAGATACATGCTTCTCTACCTGAGACTAGCAGACAAAGATCTTTCTTGCAGCTCCTTCATATTGATTATCCAGTGGAGAGCTTAAGCAGGGGTAGCACTTAAGGAAAGGACTAAGAAAAGATACTAGTGTGCCACAGGGTGTCTGGGACATATGCAGGGAGAAAGCACAATATATATTCCTCCGTTAGCAATGGAACTCTTTTTTGTCTTGATCATAAATTTTCTGGGGTTTCCCAGCAAGAAGAATGAGAAATGGCCTATGTTGAAAACCCAAAGCAGAGTTGTTGAGGATTCTGCATTACAATTTGTACACAATAGCAGAGATTCTAGATCAGCTACTTAGTAATGTAATCACCTTAACAAAGTAGCATCTCCCAGCCCAATTCCCCCTAATCTCGTCATATCAGGCAGCAACCAATGTGAGTGACAGAAGTCTATTCCCCTGTGAATTAGTGCACTGCAAATTGATGTTTGCAACTCCCTGCCACAAGTTAGTTCTGGTGAGACAATCAGAAGCAGGATCTCTTTGCAATTCCTCATCGCACCAGAGATCACTCATGGAAGAGGGTGGAAACATCCCCCCGAGACTCTCCCCCTTCTGTGACCAGGTTCGCATGCGAGCCAGTATTTATACACCGCCAGCACTTTCATTCTCTCTTTTGTATGTATCGTTCTGTGTTTTGTATGGAGGAATCTACCTCTTTTATATTTTATTTTAATCTGTAATTGGTTTAATAACTTTTTAAGGGGGGGAGGGGGAGGAAATTGTTCTTAATTGCTGTGTTGTGATTTTATGATGTAAGCCGCCCCGATTGCGTTCAGAGGGGCAGGGTATCAAATAAAAATTATTATTATTATTAATTATTATCAGTCTGCTTCATCCTGGTTGATGAAATAACAGGCCCCCATCACTCGCAGTGGCTATTGCCCAGTAAGTCAAGATTGGTGGACATTTATGATTCCTATGTTTAATATGTTAATATCTAGGGATTGTGAATACAAGTGAGTTATGGATGTGTAACTCTAGGTTGTGCATTTGTAACTGCAATTGTGAACTCCAAACCATATTCATAACCAGGGATCTATTTAGATATTTCTTTATCTTCCTCACTGCCAATTAATTATTCAGTTTTCTAGTAATCTGTATCATGAGCATGCGTAAGATTTTTCTTGCCTGCATTCAGCTGTTTTCTTTTTTCTTTTCCTTTGAACTTGAAAAACAAAGTATTTGAAAAATGTTTTAGGCTGGCTTTTTGTTTCAGTTTTCATTTTCTTTGTCATTAGGTTTCTGGTAAAATGCTTTGGAATGGCAAAAGATGGCCAGCCTGTTCCCATGTCAGTTGCATACTTATCCTCCAAAAACTTTGGAAAATGCCAAGCCCAGGAAAAGAGAGATTTTCGAAATCCTGATGTTTACACTGATGCTTACCAGCAAAGAGCCTTCAGGTTGGTATAATGACACTGGAACCCAATGTTTTATTTATATGTACGATGGCCAACAGATTGGAAAAGATCAATATACATTCCCTTCCACAAAAAAGGAGAAAAAAGAGACTGTAGCAACTATAGAACCATAGCATTAATCTCTCATGAAAGCAAAATTTTGCTCAAAATACTACAGCATAGACTCCAACCATACACGGAGAGAGAAATCCCAGTGGTCCAAGCAGGCTTCAGGAAAGGAAGAAGCATTAGGTATCACATTGCAAATATATGAGGGCTAATAGAATGCAGCAGGGAGTTCCAAAAGAAAATCAGCATGTGCTTTATAGACTATAGCAAAGCCTTTGACTGCATAAAACTTGAAAGGCTATGGAATGCCCTTAAAGACATGGGAGTGCAAACACATCTGATAGTCCTGATGAGGAATCTGTACTCAGGACAAGAGGCTACTGTCAGAACAGAACACGGAGAAACAAAATGGTTCCCAATTGGCAAAGGGGTAAGACAGAGCTGCATCCTGTCACCCTACCTATTCAATTTATATGCAGAACATATTGTAAGCAAAGCAGGCTTGGACACAGAAGAAGGAGTGAAAATAGGAGGAAGAAATATCAACAATCTGAGATATGCTGACAAAACCATAATATTAGCAGAGAACCTCACAGAACTGGAACACCTACTAAGGAAGATCAAAGAAGAAAGTGCAAAGGCAGGCTTAATGGTGAACATAAAGAAAACAAAATGAATGACCACAGAGAACTTACACACATTCAAACTAGACAATGAGGAAATAGAAATAGTAAAAGAGTTCTCATATCTGGGATCAAACATTGATTGGAACAGGGACTGCAGCCAGGAAATCAGGAGAAGATTAAGAATAGGGAGGGCGGCTATGAAAGAACTAGAAAAGATCCTAAAATGCAAAGACAGACAACTCAGCACAAGTCAGAATCATACAAGCCATCATATTCCCTATTACCATGTATGGATGTGAGAGCTGGACAGTCAAGAAAGAAGATGGGAGGAAAATAATACATTTGAGATGTGGTGCTGGAGAAGAGTGCTGAGGATCCCATGGACAACTCAAAGGAGAAACAAATGGTTCCTAGAGCAGATCAAGCCAGAAATATCCCTAGAAGCCAAGATGACAAGATTTAGACTGTCATACTTTGGGCACATCATGAGAAGGCATGAATCATTGGAAAAAACAATAATGTTGGGTACAAGGAAGTAGAAAGAGAGGAAAGCCACGTGCTTAGAGTTGCCATACATCCCAGAAAAATGGGACAGTCCTGGATTGGAGGGCCTAAAAAATGCCACTGGGCATTTTTGACCCTCCAATCCTGGAGTCCTACTTCGTTCCAGGCCACATTTTGTCAATCTCCAGTCAGATTGGAGATTGACAAAATGTGCCTGCCTTGAACAAGGCAGGATTGGCTCCTTCCTTCACATGACTTCCTCCTCAGCAGCAGGAAGAGGAGGAGGGAGAGGGAGAAAGGGTGGAATGAATTATAGGCAGGAATTTCTGGGCCTGAGAAGTGGGGAGGGAGGGAAGGCTGGGAAGCAGGAAGAAGATGAGGGTGAGGCTGGAGTAGCAGCAGGGCTAGGGCTGGAGCTGGAGCTGCCAGGCTTCTTGTTCTCCTCTCAGCCAGGCCGCTCACTAGTCTGAGCTGGAGGCGGAGGCTGAGGAGCAGTGGCCCTTGGAGCCAGAGCGGCACTTCTCGCTGAGGCTGAACCCCGGTGGTAGTAGTGGTAGTGGTAGGGCCATGCCATGGCTGAGGCAGCAACAGCAGGAGGTGGCAGTTATGGGGAAAGGAACAGCCAGGGCAGTCTCTTTCTCCGCTGCTGCCTCAACTGGGGCTGGGCCTCGGGAGGGTTTGTTCCCTCATCCTCCGGAGTAGAGCCATGGCCCCCTGGAGGATCTCCACCTCCTTCCACAGCTCCTTTTCCACCGTGTTATTGTGGACCAGGTGGGTCCCCACCCAGCACTGGATAGAGGGGGGACCCCCAGACACAGCCTTCCCATTTCCTTTGTCCCTGGCTTGTTGTGTACCTTCAAGTTATTTTCTGATTTATCATATGGAGACCCTAAAGCGAACCTATCCTGGGGTTTTCATGACATGATTTGTTCAGAGGAGGTTTGCCATGGCCTTCTGCTGAGGTTGAGAGAGTGTGACTTGCTCAAGGTCACCCAGTAGGTAAGGAATTGAACCCTGGTCTCCACTCCAGAGTCCTAGTCCAACACACAAACCACAAAAAGCTACATCCCAACCTTCTGTCCAGGAAGAAGGTCAAAATATCCTCCATTTTGAGCATGACAGGTGCATTAATTTATATTAATTTTAAAAATTTTATTAATGTTTTTGGTTTTTAGTTGGTCATGTCCTCCATTTTTCTTGAATTTTCTACATTTTGTCCTACATTTCCCCCTACTTTTTCTCCCATTTTTGTGGAAGAGAATTATGGCAACCCTACACATGCTAGATGGATGGACTTTATTAAAGAGACCATGAATATGAGTTTGCAGGAGCTGGGCAGAGCAGTAGAGGACAGGGGGATTAAGATTGACGCAAAGGCAGTTAACAACAAAAACTCTTGGATTAAGAGCAATAGATCAGACATAATGTAATGGCGAGCAGACAGGCCTTAAGACAGGATAATGAACCTTTTTGGCCTGGAGGCCAAACTGTAGTTTGGTGCTCTGTACCTTGGTGTTCTTCCCCACACAGTAGTCTTTTTCTCCTTTCATCCACCCCTCATCCTAGCTGCTATTGTTCTCTTTCCCCATACTATACACTTTTTCTTTGTTTCTTCCCTCTCTTTCCCCCCATCCTGGTACATACAGGGGGAAAAAATCCTTTTTGTAGTCTTGTTGTTGTTTGAAAGAACTTGGATGCACTGCAGAGCAAAGGTGCAATTGCACTTGGCAAGTTATTGTCCCTAGTTTGCCTCCAAACAAGAAGATGCCAAAGTAAGGGCCTCTGCAGACCAGCCCAAAGGGCTGGACTGGAGGCACAGTTGGAGCAGGGTAGTCACATGCCGGCCACCCCAACCCCACGCCAACACCGTCCTGATGCCGTTGCACCAGAAAGGGCAAGGACGAGCGTGTGTCGGCTCTTAGGGCGGCTTTTTGCCGCTCCTTTTGGGGCTGCAAAAGGGAGGATCAGGGCCACGGCGTGGGGTAGCCATGGCCCCGATCTGCCACTTCCCAGGGCGGCCCAGAGCTGCCCGTCTGCACACCCCCTAACTCCAGCTTTCTGTACACTTAGTAGGAGAGCCTGCCACTTAGTGACTGAAGATGGTCACATTAAAATCAATAAAATGTGTATAAAAGAAGTGTATATGTATTTTAAATATCACTGAGGCATATGCTTTTATGATCCCATTAGTATATAAGCCAAGGTTCAGATTTTCATGGTTTTCAACCTAGTGCTGTGATAGTCAGCCATTCTCTTTTGTTAGCATAGCTATACAAAGATATAGGAGATTGAGTACAACTATTTGCACAATATTTTTACATCCTTTTATGTCTCTGCTTGCCATTGTTTATGCCTCCTCTTCAGGATGCTACAGAGTGCAGTGATCAAACTCCAGAGTTTGGTTCAGTTAGGAATCGCACAACATGAAGCATGGAACAGGTGCTCTTTCCAGCTGGCGCAGGCTGCTATGGTTGGTAATCATTTTGGTAATCATTTTGCCCCTTCATCCTCTTCTATCAGGGAGAGTGCCACTTAAGTTATGCTTAGATAACAAAGCCAAGTCATATTGTATTCATTCAGTGCCCATTTTTAAAAACCAATCTTATATAAGAAGAACAGTTGGAAAACAGGATACTGCAATTTGTTTTTGATGTAAGCAGTCCCTTTGAAATGGGCTTAATGTGTCCTTCCAGATGTGGTTGTAACTCCACACCCATCAGGCCTAGATTCCTCACTATTGACTATGAGGAATATTGTCAATAGTGAGGAATATTGGGAGTTGTAACCCAACAACAACTGGAGTGCAGCACCATGCCCATCCTTCCATTAAGTTAATGTTATTCTTGTTGGTCATTTTCTATATTTTTCTGAGACTTGAGCAAAATATGATATGCTGATTAAGGGTCTTAGGAGCAACAACATGGTTTAGTTAAAAATTATTCTATGTTTGCAAGATGTTTACCTTAGAAGAAGTTAGGAGGGAGACGAGGGAAAATGGGACAAAAATGATGAGTTTGCTTGAAATTTCTTCAGAGGTGGGACCTTAGAGTAGGGCAGAGGGATAACTGCCATGGCCACAACTGCCCAGCATGGCTTATCACTAGCTAAGCCCTTTGTGGTGCTCTGATGTACACAGGGGAATGAGAGTCTGGCTGTTATTTTAGATTTTCCCAGAATGCCTCAGAGAAAGCATTATCAGAACCTGAACTGGTAACTAAACAGAACTTGCAATAATTTCGTCAAAAGGCAACCCATTATTGTTAAGCTGCTGCTTGTTGTCTTGTGACAGTAACATGTTACCCATTGTCAATACTATCCAGAATCCACAAAACAGTGATACCTTTATGGGGCCAACCAAAATACACATGTTGCAAGCTTTCGAAGTTCCACTAGCTTCTTCATTAGACAAAGATGTTAAAAATCATACAGGAGGAGGAGGGGATTAAGATGTTGCTAGTCCCAAGCCTGCATTTTATCAAGGTGTGTCTGTGCTCAATTCAGGTGGTATTGGAGAGACATTCATGCAGGCAGGTCTCCTCCTCCTCCTGGCCATGTGGGACTTAAAGAAGGCCTTTTCTCATTGAGGTCAAAACATGTTGGGCCTTTTAAAAAAAAATACTCAATAAACCAGTTGACAATCTCAGAGAACTTGTTACCCAGTGAGTACATAGTTGCTTCTGATGTTGAAATGAAATTCCCATAATTCATGAGTTGCACATACCTCCTACTTTCTCTACCCCACTTTGAATGCATGTAAAAGGCTAATTATCATTCTGTGTGGAGATGTCCTGTGTGGGATATGCATCTGATTGCTGATATTTTTTTCAGGCTCACAGTCACTACTTTGTGGTGGAACAGTTTGTCAAAGCACTGCAGAGGTATGAAGAAGAGGTTGCAATACACAGGATCCTCAAACATCTCTGTGACCTCTTTGCACTTCATGGGATGTACTTGAATATGGGAGATTTTATGCAGGATGGCTACCTTTCCACAAAGCAAACTGCCATGGTGACTGAATCCTACCTGGATCTCCTGCCTGTCATTCGGTAAGGGGATTCCCCTGTTCCCAAAAGGGTTGAATGCATTTTGTTTCATGTTTCTGTCATACTGTCATTCATAACACCATCCAAAGGTACCAAACTGACTCTGATTTGGACTAGTGAAGTGGAAGCCCATACATTTCAGGGATGGCTGTAGGAGACATAGCTGGCTATTGCCTTTTCTTTACAAAGCCATATTGTGGCTCTTTCTCAGTAAAGGTGGAACTATGAAATACCAGAGCCTGGTGATAGCAGTATTCCCCCTGTCTCATTTGCACTGTTATCTTTGACCTAGGGATGAATATGGAAGAACAGTGGCATTTTCTCTTTATATGCTCAGTTTCTTGGCAGCACTTTCTGCTTCACAAATTTCTCTAGCATTCCAGCTGAAGAGCTCACTAAATTATCAGCTCCAATGCTGGCAACATGAAGTGGCTCTCTAGCTGTATTGTGCCAGAGGGCCTGATCCACTCAGGTCCTAATTAAGCCCAGTTCATAAATTTGCTGAAATAACATGAAGCCACTGATGCTACAAAAACTCAACCTCCTTGATGGCCAAGTGACAGATGTGATGCATTCCAGGGGGAAAAGCTATGTGTGATGGCCCTACAGCTGTTGCTGGAGTGCTGCCATACCTCCCATCATCCCTGCTCATTGGCTATGCTGGCTGAGGTTGCTGGGATCTGCAGCCTAACAACATCTGGAGAATCATATATTGCTTGCCCCTGCTGTAGCTCCAGCTGCAGTGACTATCATACCCTCAATGTGGTCTTTTGCACAGAACAGGCATATCGGTGGGTGGAGGTAGTCAGTATCTCTGCGTTGTCATGGATGGATCATTTCCTGGTCAAGGTTGGGCTGAAGGCCACTATTCCCCCCATCGGGGGTGGAGGACCTATTAGAATGGTCCGTCCTCGCAGGCTGATGGAACCTATCAGGTTCCAAGAAGCTCTAGAACAGGGGTAGGCAACCTTTTTGAGCCGGGGGCCGGGTTGCTGTCCCTCAGACAATTGGTGGGCCAAAGCACCAAAAATAAATAAATAAATAAATAAATAAATAAATAAATTTTTTAAAAAATTAAAAATTTAAAAAACATGCATGCACACTCTCTCAGCCCCAGAAAAGCCATGGCAAAACCCCTGTGGGGATTTTGCCAAGAAAACCCCAAGAACAAGTAATAACAACAATATGGCAGGTGGCGGCGGTGGCGGTGGCAGGACCAGCTTGGAGCCGGTCCAAAGGCCTCGGGGGGGGCACATCCGGCCCCCGGCCCTTAGGTTGCCTACCCCTGCTCTAGATGGTTTAATGGTTGGCAATGCCGGCAACTCCGTCAAAGCTCTGGTAGACATTTGGAACAACAATCTTACCAGAGTTATTGACACAATCATTCCCAAGTGTCCTTTCCAGTCTGCTTCAAATCGTAAGCCCTGGTATATGGAAGATCTCAGGCAAATGAAGCAGACTGGACAGCGAGTAGAGTGCAGCTGACAGAAAATTTGATTCTTATCCTACAAGACACATCATAGGACTTTTCTTAAAGCCTATTGAGTGGCAATAGAGGCAACTAAGAAGTCTTTCTATTCTGCTTCTATTGCATCTGCGAAGTCTCATCCAGCAGAGCTGTTCAGTGTGGTGAGGGATCTAACACAAATACCCCCCACCCAGAACTCTCTAGTAGGACCAACTATAACATGCTGTGATACTTTTAATAATCACTTTGCAGATAAAATCGATCGGATAAGAGCTAACTTAGATGCCAGCATTACTACAGAAGCAATAGGAGAGGTATCCAGCGCCTCCACCATATTTGTTATACTGGATCAATTTGAGTTGATTAGTACCGAGGATATGGACAAGCTCCTTCATAGTGTGAAAAGGATGACCTGCTCTCTTGATCCTTGCCCATCTTGGCTGACTGTCCGGAGGGAGATTCCATCAAGGTGTTGTTGAGACTTATAATCAACGCCTCCTTTAGGGAAGGCCGACTTCCACCATGCCTAAAAGAGACAGTGGTTAAACCACTTTTAAAAAAGCCTTCCCTGGACCCCTTGAACAAAAATAGCTATAGACCAGTATCACTTTTACCATTCTTAAGCAAGGTTATGGAGAGAGTGATCGCCATTCAACTCCAAGCAGTCTTGGATGAAACTGATTTTTTTAGATCCATTTCAAATCAGGTTTAGGACGGGATACGGAGTTGAGACTGCCATGGTCGCCTTAGTCGATGATCTCCATCTGGGCATTCGCAGGGGAAGTGTGCTCTTGGACCTCTCAGCGGCCTTCGATACCATCGACCATGGTATCCTTCTGGAACACTTGGGATTGTTGGGAATCAGAGGCTTTGCTTTGCAATGGTTCTGTTCCTACCTCTCAGGTAGATTACAGATGGTGATGCTGGGAGACAGTTGCTCTTCTAAAAGAGAGCTAAAATCTGGCATCCCCCAGGGCGCCATCCTGTCCACCATGCTGTTTAACATTTACATGGAGCCGCTGGGTGAGATCATTTGGAAACATGGTGCAGGGTGTTATCAATATGCTGATGACACCCAAATATATTTCTCTATGTCTCAGACTGATGCAGTGACTAAGGATGGCATCTCTCCTCTGAATGACTGTCTTGGGGCGGTAATGGACTGGGTGAGGGAAAGTAAACTCAAACTGAATCCAGAAAATACAGAGGTACTTGCTATAGGGACCCCCAACCCAGGAATGGAGATATATCAGCCAGTTCTGGATGGGGTCACACTTCCCCTGAAGGACTCTGTCCGCAGTCTGGGATTGCTCCTAGATTCGCCGCTTCACCTGACCGCTCAGGTGGATGCGACGGTCAGGAGCACCTGTCATCAGCTTCGGCTGATACGCCAGCTGCAACCCTTCCTGGAGCTGGGCAACCTAGAAACAGTAGTACACGCGCTGGTAACCTCTTGACTTGACTTCTGCAATGCACTCTACATAGGGCTACCCTCATGCCAAGTTTGGAAACTTCAATTGGTACAGAATATAGCAGCCAGACTGGTCACAGGGACATTTAGAACTGACCACATAACACTTTTTTTAAAATCTCTACACTGGCTGCCAGTTAGTTTCTGGGCACGGTACAAGGTGTTGGTCATAACCTTTAAAGCCCTTGGCTTGAGTTCTGACTACCTGCGGGAGCGTCTTCTTCCACACAATCCACCCTGCTCACTAAGGTCCTCTGGGAAAAATCTTCTACAGCCTAAAAAATCTAGATTGGCTGCAGTAACCCAGTGGGCCTTCTCAACTACCGGCCCTAGGTTATGGAATGACCTACCGGAGGAGATCCGTCACATCGCCATCTTAACAGTCTTTAAAAAGGCACTTAAGACAGATCTCTTCTGACAGGCCTTCTCAGTATAGCCCTTCCCCCTGTGTATTTGCTTTTTATGCAACTTCTATATCATGGGTCGACAACCTATGGCCCCCAGGCCGCATCCGGCCCGCTGAGGCCTGCTGACCGGCCCCCACCGGACGACGATGACGACCCCCGCTGTCGCCGCGCATGTCGCGGCCGCCATTTTGTTTTCCAAAATGGCAGCTGCGACTCGTTTGAGCATATGCAGTACTCCTGCACATGCGCGAACGAGCCACAGCCACCATTGTTTGCCAAAATAGCGGCTGCAGCTCGCTCGCGCATGCAAAGTACTCCGGAAGTACTGCGCATGCACAAGCGGGGGTGCACGCGCATGCGCTGTACTTTTGGAATACTGTGCATGTGCGCGTGAGCACGAGCGCCACCATCCCCCCCCCCGGCCCGACGGAAGACCTGGGGAACAGCGACTGGCCCCAAGTATGTAAATCTTGCCAACCCCTGTTCTATATTATTGTATTCTTATTGTATTTTTTTATTTTTATGCTTGTAGCCCGCCTTGATTCCCTTTGGAAATGGGCGGGTTAGAAATAAATCATTTAGTAGTAGTAGTAGTATCAAAGACAGGGACCTACCTCATACCCCATCAGATTATTTGTCCATCAAGCTCAGTATTGTTTCCTCCTACTTGGAGTAACACTTTAAACTAGTCTTGGGGAGAAATCAATCTGTGTTATTTACTAGTTGAATTTCCTGTAATGAGCTTAGGGTAGGGTGGAATACATGTCTCTCTTTATTCCTGTTTTATCCTCACCACAACCTACTGAGGGAAATCAGGCTGACAGAGGGTGAATAGGTCAAGCTAACCAAGGACTTTATCACACAGAGGAAATCTTGTACAGAAACGGGATTTAAATAGGAAAACAATAGGAAAAGTGGCTAGATTTTCACACGACGCCAATGTTAAACTGTGCTTAACCTAAACAGAAAGTCAAAAGCTGCTTCTTCTTACTTTCAGAAAATCCCAAAAGTAAAAAGTAGCAGCTTTTGACTACTTTCCGTTTGAGTTAAGCACAGTTTAACATCAATGTGTGTGAAAGTCTACCCACTTTTGCGGGTTTTCCCCACCTTTTAAATCTTGTTTCTGTATGGGGTTTTCCCTGTGTGATAAAGTCTCTAGTAACTTCCATGGCCAGGGGCAATGTGACTTAGGTGATTCCCCATGATGTTGTACTATTGATCTGTAGTCCTTCCCAAAGCACAACCTCTTGATGCAAGTATTTTATACAGGAGAGCACAGTCACTGAAACCTTAATGTAAAAGGACAAAGTGTGTAGTAGTGATCAGAGTGCGGGCTTGGTCCATGGGGAATCACCTAAGTCACATTGCCCTTAGCCATGGAAGTTACCGGGTTACCTCGACTCATTAAACCTCTGTTAATGTGCCACAGCTCAGAATTTCTGGCCATGGTCCGCTCCCCTTCCCACCTTGTTCTCACAACAACACCATGAGGTAGGTTAGGTTGAGAGAAAGTGACAGCACAGTGAATTTCAAGGCTGAGTGTGGACTAGAACCTTGTCTAACACAGTAGCTAATATCCCACCTGATTTTCAAGATACTTGATATCTGAACCTTGAAGTTCAAGGCTTTCTGGCAAGAGATCTAAGAGATCTTGCCTATCAGGATAGAAAACATCAGGCTGAATGAGCCAATGATCTGACTCAATATAAATCAGCTTAATATGTTCCTGAAGGCTTTTAGCTTTCAAAGCCCCTGTTTACATTTCAAAGGAAGAATGCACTTTTTTGTTAGTTCCACACTTAGCTGACGTAGCTCATGGAGCCTAAAGATCTTGGCTATTTTTAATAAAAGCAAGCATTCAGTAAGTTTGGTTTTTTAATCCTGGTTCTGATATTGCGAAAAAGCATGGAAACTACGACCTCTCCTTTTAATGATTGAAATGGCTACATCAGCACTGAGTGATGTTAATTCAAAATCAGTTGCGTGGGCTTTTTAAATAAGCCGGAAATATTAATTTCAAAGCTTTATCAAATCTTTTCAATAAGTGGGATGAGTATGGTGTTGTGAGAGCAGTCTAACAGCATTAAAAGATAAAACTATTGTTTGTGTGCCTTTTAAAATATTATCTGCAGCATTTTCATTGTTGTATCCAAAATGAAAAGGGATGCAATATTTACAGGGTATAGGATAAAGGTTTTTGGGTTTTTTAAAAAAAAAATAGACCCAAGGGCAGCTTTCTTGGAAATGACAATAGGCTAAAATAGTCTAATGGTTAATGAAATCACAAACAGCTTTGGTTCAACACATCACAATAACAATTTTTTTTAAAAAATATCACCTTCCCATCCTTACTGATAGCCCCTAACTACCGGTAGACCCAAGGCACACTGATGCCAGAGCAAGGGTGGGAATTGGTGGGCATAATTCAAAGTGCTGATTTTGACCTATAAAGCCCTATATGGCTTGGGTCCAGGTTATTTGAAAGGCCATATCTCCCTTTATGAGCCCATCAGAGCTCTTAAGATTGTTCAGAGAGGTCCTTCTCTCTGTCACACCTCCTTCTCAGGTTCATTTGGTGGGAACAAGAGAGAGGGCCTTCTCTGTGGCTGCTCCCAGGAACTCCCTCCCTAGAGAAGCCAGGATGGCCCCGTCCTTGCTCTTCTTTCAATGACAGATAAAAACATTTTTGTGCCATCAGGCTTTTTCAAACTGATGAGGATTGAACTTTTAAATGCTGCATGATTCAAGGTTTGTAGTCAGTTTTTAACACATTTTAATATTTCAATATGCATTGTGTTTAACTTTTTACATTGTTTAATTGTTTCTTAAATTTTATATTTACGTTTTTAATTCTTTTGTATTGTTTTGAACTTATACTGTTTTAAATTAGTTGTTAGGTGCCTTGAGTCACTATACTGGGAGAAAGGCAGGATATAAGTAAATAAATAATATCACTACAACTGAAGATCAGCCAAATGCTTTCTCCTTCCCTTCCCGCTGTTGCAACAAGTTCATGACTGCTGTGCCTTCTACACTTTTGGTCTCATTCCTTGTGAGCATGGAATTAGATATGGCACACAGAATTCCATATCCTGTGTTTCAGCATTTCCTTCTCTCTGTTAAAGTCTCTCTGACTTTCTAGCCCATAAACCTGCAAGGATGGATTGGAGAGATTTTGTAGGCAGTGTGCAGTGAAGTCTCAGGATTTTTTCAGTGACCTGATCTGAGTGGGGCTCTAGTACTCTGACTAGCTCCTTATCACTGCCTCCTTTGTAGCAGAACCAGGATAATAATTTGCACAGAATGTATGTTAAATGTGTATTTATTTCTACAAGTTGCAAAAAGAAACTTTTGCTGCTGGCTTTCCAGCAATAAGCAAATACTATGGCCAAAATCCTATTGGAAAGTTGGAAAGTTATGAATGTGTTACTACCAAAGTTACATGGCTATGCAGGATCTACTGGCCTGATTCCCCCAATTCCCAAGTACCGGGAAGCAGCCACTGTGATAAGTGAGGGTTCATTCCGCTGTCACTCAGGATGTGACGTTTCTACCTGTCCTGTGAGTGATCAGCATGGGAGTGACCAGCCAGGTGTTTCCCAAGCAGTAGAGCCATGGACCTCCATTGACGGCAGTGTCTGCTTTCTGGAAGTGGATGCTAGGGGACTTTCATGGTCCCTACATATCCCCTCAATTAGGGGATACAGAAGGCTTGTGACTACCAAACAGTTATGAATGCATAATTAGGTTATGCATTTGTAACTCCCCAACAGGATTCTTATTTTAGATTTATATATATATATTTATTTTAGAACCTTTAGGTTCCAAAAGGCCTTTGAGCTATTTCACAATGTGGTTTTACTGTGGCCTAAATCTATTTTTCCCAATATGGCACTACCATTCTGCAGTGATGAGTATGTGCTTCTGTGCAGCAAGAGGCTCCCATGCAGGCAAAGTGATGCTCAAAATTTTACAGCAAAGACTTTACCATATATGGAGCGAAAAATTCCAGATGTCCAAACTGGGTTCAGGAAAGGAAGAGGCTCCAGGCATCATACTGCAAACATAGGTTAGATAATAGAGCACACCAAAGAATTTCAGAAGAAAATCAGTCTGTGCCTTGTAGATTATAGCAAAGCCTTTGATTGTATAGATTATGAAAAACTATGGCTCATTCTTAAAGAAATGAGTTAACCACAATATTTGATTGTCTTGATATGTAACCTGTAAGAGGCTGCCATCAGAAGAGAATATAAAGAAGCGGAATGGTTTCCAACTGGCAAAGAGGTCAGACAAGGCTGCATTTTATCATCCTCCCTGTTTAATTTGTATGCTGAATAATATATCATACATAAAGCAGAATTAGGCTCAGAGGAAGGAGGCAAATTTACAGTTGAACATAAAGAAAACAAAAATGATGGCAACAGATGATTTACATAACTAAAATAAACGATGAAGACATTGAAATAGTTCAAGTTTTCCATATCTTGGCTCAGTCATTAATCAGAATAGAGACTGTAGTCAAGAAATCAGATGAAATCAGAAGACAACTAGGACTTGGAAAGGCAGCTATGAAGAAACTAGACAAGGTCCTGAAGTCTAGTAAGGATGGTCCATACCCATCGCATTTCCAATTCCTATGTATGGTTGTGAAAGCTGGATCATGAAGAAAGCTGACTGGAAGAAAATCAAGTCTTTTGAAATGTGGTGCCAGAGAAGAGTGCAAAGACAAACAAATGGGTCCTAGAGCAAATCAAGCCTTAACTCTTCCCTAGAAGCCAAGATGAAGACATAACTCACTAGAAAAGATAATAATGCTTTGCAAGGTGAAAGGCAATAGGAAAACAGGAAGACTGCATTATTAGTGACCTGTACAAAAATACCTAGATACAAGTCACCAGATCCTGTCTGACCTTGGAAGCAAAGCAGCGTCAGCTGTGACTAGCATGTGGATGGGAGACCACCAATGAATACTAAGTGTTGTAGGCTATGTTTCAGAGGAAGGAACTTGCCGTTCTGTTTCTAAGCATTCCTTGCCTAACAAAACCCTATTAAATTGATGGGATTGCCATAAGTTCACAGGCAACTTGAAGGCACACTAACACACACAGTGACCTCTACCCATTGGGATCTCTATTTTCCTCCAATACATTTTTCACCACCAGCAGATTTTTTCCCTCCCATTCCTGGACGTGCATACATGCTGGCTATTGCTGGCTATAAACTGTTTGGGAGCCTTATTTTTCTAACTGCTGCTGTCTGTGTGTTCTTTTATTGTGATGCAATTTTAAGCTATTTATTTGGATTTTATGGGTTGTAGTTTGCTCTGGGGACAGAAATGGTGACTCATAAAACAAAACACTTCCTTTATTTTTACAGGAAAGATGCTGTGCCATTAGTGGATGCATTTGACTTCTCTGATGCAAGTTTAAATTCAGCCCTTGGAAGCTATGATGGCCGTGTTTATGAGCGACTTTATGAGTGGGCCAAGAAGTCTCCAACTAATCAACAGGTAAGTACATTGCACACAATAGGTAGCTAGCACAAGGTTTGGAAAGCTAATTTTTTGAACTACAAATTCCATAATCCCTCAGTCATCATAGCTAACTTCATCTCTTATTTCTCTCAGGGCCTTTACAGACCCACCTAAAAGGGGCAGCACAGAGCTGCTCCTGGGAGTGGTGGATTGGGGCCGCAGCCACTGCACACCGTGACCCCGATCCTCTCTTTTGCCGCTCCCAAAAGAGCGGGAAAATGCCACTCCTTTTAGGGGCGGCAAAAGGCTGCCCTAAGAGTTGGCACTGTGGCTCTTCCGCGCCTTTTTGGCGCAGCATGTGTACACATTGTGCCAGAAGGGCATCCTGATGCCGCGCACCATGCAGATGGGTGCGCGGTGCCAGAACGCCATCAGGGTTGAGTTGGGGTGGCCGACGGGTGGATGCCCCACCCCAACTCCACCCCCAGGCCAGCCCTTTAGTGACTGTGCTGGCTGAAATATTCTGAGAGTTGCAATCCAAAAATAACTTTTTCGAAATTCTAGACAGGTACCTTGCCTCTTCATTTCCAAAACAACGTTAAAAGGATTCAGCTGCTAGTGCTGCTTTATAAAAAAGTATGTTATACAAGTCTATGCAGCCTCAAACATGATGAATGGTAGATAGCAGGAGATTAACTGAAACCAAAAAGTGCAGAAACAGCAAGTCTGAGATGGTTCAATGAAAACTCTTGGCAGGTTCGGAGTGTATTGTAATGGAGGATGATTTCCCAGGGAGGATTTAAGGAGGTAGAACTCATCAGTGTCAGAGATAAGGATGGCTATTCAGACATACAGAAGCGGCATAACAGCTGCAGAAATGCTGCTGTGGGCAAAAAGTCCAGTACAAAGCAGCTGTACAGAGGCTGAGGGGAAAAGTGGGGGATGGAAGTGGAGATTACATGCAGCCTTAATGGAGTTCTACCCTTGAATGGAATGCTATATTTTCACAAATTTTTCATGTGGGGCCCTAACCTGGATTGGTAGATCCTATCATCCAAGTTTAGGGGAGTTTCACTTCTTGTTTGCCACTGCAATCTTGATCCTGTTTGGGTCTCTTATGCTTGTCGTTGAGGGGCATTGACTTTTAGAAAGACCAGTTATTAGTCCTCATGGCTGGACGGACAGTGCTGAAAGTGTATGAGGACCATAGGATGAGCTCTAAAATCCAGTAATCATGGGAGCTTCCTGGGATTCCCAACAGTCAGCTGCATTAGTATTGTTCCTTGTCTTTCCCCCACAAGTCACCAAATCATAATAAATCAGTTCAGGGGACGGACACTGTTTCTAATCCAGTGGTTGAAATATTTTCATTGGGACATAACTTGGCCAAAGTGGGATTTTCAGATTTCATTAAGATCCTTCTTGGCTTTGTACACCCTGTCCCTCTGGCATATAATATCAGCAGAGAGCATAAATTATTCAGAATAATTTATCCACCATTTGCTTAATTTGCATGATGTCTGCATGTCAGCAGGTCCAGCTTTTCTTCCTGCAGTTTGGCTTACCCTGAGATAGAAATCAATGCATGGAGAGACAGAGAAAAGAGAGAGATTATGTCTTTATATCTGTTAGACATAGTGAATATATATTATCAGACATGTTTTGCTCAGAATAAGATGATATTGCCTAGAGCCTAGAAGTACATTATCAGAGGTGAGACCTAGCTGGATAGAAGGGAAGAAAGAAGAATGTCATAGGATTCCAACTCATCTTGGAGGAACATACAGATGCTCTTCTAGGACTATAATTTCCATTATCTGTCACTATTGGCTGTGGGAGTTTCAGTCCAGGGCAACCATGGTTCACCCCAGTCCAGTCAAAGGAGCTCAGTTTTGGTGAGGCTTTATCAGCTGCTGCAAGAAAGGACAGACAATGTGAGAACTTGAAAATATCCGAAGTGAGGCAGGGGAGTGCGGACTACACCAGGTGACAGTGTAAATGTGAGTGACATCACGGCTCCCCAAACATCTATCTTTGGTAGAAATAGGCTGTGGCGTTCACCTGCATCACTTTAAAATGCTGAAGAGATTCTGTGAATGGGGCAAGGTTCAGTGGGAGGAGAAAGGAGGGAGCCCAGGGTTTTGGGTTTTTTAATTAAATTTAAATTTTATTTTTTTTAATTAAAAAATAATTTTTTAATTCCTCACCTCTTACCAAATTTTCACTTAAACCACATGAAACTGTACTTGTAAATGCATCTGGGCTGTGGGTATGATACTGAATTTTAAAGATATACACTTGTCCCTCTCCCTTTGTGGACTTGGAGTCCATGGTCTTGCTCCTTCATGAACAGCAAGCAGGGAGGGATAAAATGGGGCGTGCACCCATTTTAACCAATGGGGTTTGAATATTTGCGGTTTTTCTGATTCGCGTGGGGAGATCTGGAATGGATCCCCTGTGAATCAAGAGGGATGACTGTGTAATTTTAATGTTGCTAGTTGTTTATGTCACAGCTATTGCCATTACATTCAGTGGTATACAGGGATTATAGTTTATGAGTAACATTATGAAGTAATGAACATTATGAAGTAATGTAGTACAAAAAAAACATTATGAAGGGTTCTGTATGGTGTGATATGGAAGGAGGTCAGTGGAGGGGGTGACGCCATGAGTTACTGCACTGGGTGATGCCAACCCTAGTGATGCCACTGAGGGAAAGGCCCTGATCCAGGAATGCTGCAGGAGACTATGCTTGGGTCTCTGCGCCTGCGGGTCTCCCTTCTTTCCCATCTGATCTATTGTATGTTCACATGTGTTTTTCAGATGAATCTGTAAACTTCATGCCCTTATCTAACACAGAATCTGTGCCATATGGGCTACGTCTTAGGTCAGGGGCAGGCAACCTAAGGTCCAGATGCGGCCCCCCAAGGCCTTTGGACTGGCCCCAGGCCGGTCCTGCCGCCGCCTCCACCATGATGATATTGATTATTGTTATTATTTGTTCTTGGCATTTTTCTTGACAAAATCTCTACAGGGGTTTTGCCATGGCTTTTCTGGGGCTGAGAGAGAGTGCATGCATATTTTTTAAAATTTTTAATTTTAAAAAAAATGTTTATTTATTTATTTATTTATTTTTGGTGCTTCGGCCCCCCAATTGTCTGAGGGACAGCAACCCGGCCCCTGGCTCAAAAAGGTTGCCTACCCCTGTCTTAGGTGACGTGCATGAGTCACAAGTGCTTGGAGCTTCTTTCAAACCAAATGGGACAAAGGGACCAAATACAGTCACCTCTCCCTGTTTGCAGTGCGGACAGACACATACTTGCAGAGCACATGTGCAGGGCTGCGAACAGGAGCACACGGCAATTCAAGCCAATAGGACTTGAATATTTGTGGCTTTTTGTTTTCACGGGATCCCCCGTGAAAATGGAGAGGTGACTGTATACCATCTTATTTTAGTTTACAGCCTCTTCAGCCAGTAAACTAAGAGGACAGACATTTTAACATTATAGAATGGAGGAGAAAAAAACATATAAAAGCTGGAGATGTCCTGTAGAAGGGAGAGATGCCCAAAACAGAGATGTCCTGTAGAAGGGAGAGTGGCCATCTGAGAAACTCTGAGAGGGCTAGCATTACACCTGTGGAGAGCCAGAGGTTCTCCCCCCATGTTAGAGGAGCACTGCACAAACACACTGCTTGCTATGCAGTTCTCCACCCTTATTTTTCCTTTCCATAATGCCCTTTGGCCCATGTGACAGGGAAGATCCACCACCCAGTCAGTTGCAGATCATGTTTTCCAGATGAACAAAAGCCAATGAGTTCCATCTTTACCATGCTGAGGTAGACACTGAAGTGGAAGCTGTGAATTAGAGAAGAAATTGTGAAGCCATATGAAAAAGAAGACGACATTGCATTTTGTTATATTTTTGCCATCTGACCATCTACTGATGATCTCACTGTGTTTCCTTTTCTGTCTTCCAACAGGACAACCGGGTCTTTGAAACCTATTTGAAGCCACTTTTCCAGAATGCTCTCTCAAAGTTATGAAAGATGGGAATGGAACACAGACACCTCCTTTTCCTGCTGCCCTCAGAGCAATACTGACTCTTGTCAACAATTTGTTGTTTTGTTGTTGTGTGCCTTCAAGTTGTTTCCAATTTATGGCGACTCTAAGGTGTTTTCTTAGGAAGAGGAATAGATTTATAATAGGTCTGTTCCAGTTAGGACCAGCAGTTAAACTTTGGCTTGGGGTGGGGCTCATCTAAGCCTTCCAGATTATATTGGACTAGAGTTCCCAGCAGTCCCAGGCAGCATATCCAGTGGTGGCAAATACTGGGAGTGGCAATCCAAAACAGCTAAAGGACCACAAGTTTCTCACTGCTGATTTAGGCCATTGTTTTTAATTAAAACTTGTTACTGTTAGCTGCCTTAAGTGCACGTTTGACAGAAAGGTGGAATATAAATTGAATAAATAAATAAATCCACTGGGTTACTTGAGCTGGTACTAGCTCCCAGCCTAACCTACCTCATCAAATTTTTGCTAGGAAAATGTGCCATTAAGAAATAGGGACAGTGTTCTTTTTTTTAAGTAATAAGAATGAGATCTTGCAGAAAGAATCTGAAGCAGGGAGAAGAATATCTTCACCAAGACTACCTGAATTTATCTGGGTTCAAGGAAAGATTTACATGTTTCATCTTAGTTGCTGTACTGCATCTGTGTACAACACTGTATAAGGGAGCTCTGCACGTATCTAAAATGAATTTTATTGGAAAAAAAGATACACTGTCATGTATAATAGAAGCAATTTCTGCTCTATGGCTTAAGGTGGAGGAAACATTCAACAAACATATATTGTATTTTAAAATTGATTAATTTGTTTAATTATGCACCTCATTCATTAAACTATAACCTTGAAATAAAATTATATTGTGCTATTGTGTGTCCTTGCTCTCCTTACTGAAACAACTTTTAAGTGGATATTATTGCAAACATGAAAAATCAAGGATTTTTGGATTCAAGAGAACAGCTAGGGTAGAACTGACCAATGAAAACAGGTCTCCAAAATCTGTTCACTGGATTCAAAGGTATGAATAAAGATTAAAATTAATCTTGGATGAAACTACTACATGCTTCCATGTGCTGTTAAAGATACATCTGGTTCTGAGTTAGGTTTACACGATTATTTCCTCTTCAGCCTGCATCCCACGTTCTTACATCTTTCAGTTTGGAGTTTGGGAAGAGACGTCACATTAAATTCAGTGAAGTTTGCTTCTGAGTCGACTTGTACTTGTGATTTTGATAAGTGCCAGGTCATACATACCCTGTGGGGCCTAAATACTCTGAAGGCACTGGATCCTGGCTCATCTTAGAAGCAGGGTTAGCCCTGGTTAGTAGTTGGATGGGAGGCCACCAATGAATACCAGATGGTGTAGGCTGTATTTCAGAGGAAAGACGCCAACTTCTGAATAGCCTAGCAATTCATGGGATCCTATGCAATTCATGGGATCACCGTAAGTTGGCAGCAACTTGAAGGTATCTTCCTGTACCTGTGACAGCAGCACATGAAGAGCAGATAGAAACATAAAATAATGGTCTACTGAGCAGCTGAAACACATTATCCTAGGACCAGAATGCACAATTAGATGTTTATGAGAGAAGAGAGGAAGCAGCACATTTGAACGTTCAGCTGGTGTTTGTACTTTTGCCTCACTTTCAAACAACTGCTGTTAGTCTTCAAACAATTGCTCTCTTGGTCTAGCTTTCTTTGCTCAAATCCCAGGGACCAGCAAGGGGTAGTAGTCCATGACAAACATTCTGTGCCTATGAAATTCATGGACTCATGAAGTCAACAGGTGACTTGAAGGTGTGTATGTGCATGGTGTAGTGGTTTGAGCCTTGGACAGGGTTCAAATCCTGGCTTGGCCATGGAAACCCACTGGGAGACCTTGGGCAAGTCATACTCTCTTAGCCTGACAGGATGGCAACGGCAAACTCCCTCTGAAGAAACTTGCCAAGAAAACCCCATGATAGGGTTGCCATAAGTCAAACAAAGGCACACAAGAATAGCATATATACACATATACACACACACATGCTCTTGGCATGTGGGCAATGGATTGGGCCAAGCCTGACCCAGTCAAGCTGTCCACATGCCAAAAAAATCTGAGGTCACTCCAGGGTTTCCAAGAAACACTTGGCTCGGAACAAAGTCAGGTTAAGAGCCAAAATCTATGGGATCTCCCTGGAAGTAGCTGTACATTGTGAGGATGGCCAGCTTTGGCGTGAGTTCAGCATTTTTCTCCAATGTAGATGTGCCTGAACTGAAAGCCTGGTTTCAGACAAGGTGGGGGCAGCAGCACTGGCTATAGAGGGATGGTGTCTAGTACACAGAAGTTGCAAAATTCTCACACCAGGGTGACCAGATGTCATAACTGCAGAGGACAAGGCACCGTAAAATGTAGGACATTACAAAATAAAACCTAAAAACACTAATATAAATGTAAATTCATGTTTCTTAGTGATGCTGAAAATGGAGCACCTTTTGGAATTCCTCCCGGACAGAAGGTTGGAATGGAGGACATGTCCTGGAAAAGGAGGACACCTGGTCATCCTTCCTTATAGAAACCTTGAAGGCATTCTTTCCACAGGGAAAGAAGAAGAAATTATAATTCTTATTTTCCTGATCCCTAACCCTGCCACAATATAAGGACTTCCTTGTGTGACCCCAAGTGTGGGGACCATATAAATGCGTTCAAGGCGGTGGTGGTGGTGGTAGTGGTTGTTGTTATTTTATTTATTATTATTATTATTATTATTATTATTATTATTATTATTATTATTATTATTATTATTATTATTATTATTATTATTATTATTATTTCTTACCCACCTTTCCCCATGGATCGAGCTGGAGAACAACAATGAACAGATAAACATCAGTTAAAGCCCTTGCCCCAGGTTCTTGCCGAAAGCACTGTGGAAGGGTTCACATTAAAGGGTAAAAACTCCACATTATAACAATCACCTTTGATCTGCACCTGGTTAATTTTTTGTAAGCTGCTCTGAGTTCCAGTTTCAACCCAGAGTGTGGATGCTCAGGTTTCAGTCATGGCCAGGAGTGCTTCTGTACAATTAAATAGTGCACCAGCAGCTCCCATTCTTGTAAATATCAGATCTGGCCACAGGAACACATGACTTGATAACATCCTATCTAGACTACTGTAATGCACTCTATCTGGGGCTGCCTTTGGAAACTGTTTGGTAACTTCAGCAGGATCAAAGTGTGGTGGCCAGACTGCTGACAGAAGCTAGTGGCAGAGAATAGTGTATGTAACTCCCCTGCTGAAACAGCATTGCTGGTCCATTTTGGGGCATAATTGAAAGTGCTGGTCATGACCTATAAAGCCCTGTACAGCTTGTAACCAGACTATCTGAAAGACCATGATCTGCCTATATGCAAGATCTTCAGGGGAGGGTATTCTTGCCAGTTGGCAAAACCCGTTGGATTTAAAAAGGGCTTCAGTCTTTAAGAGAGTGTGGCAGAAAAGTCTTTTAACAGTGTGTTGCTGCACCGTGATTTTGTGTTTTATACAAAGTTATAGCCGCATTAGTCTGGATCAGTCTGCAAAAGGATCTTGTAGCACCTTTGAGATAATGTAACTGAAATTTACCTGAAGATGAAATTGTATCACTTGTAGTAACTCAGTGTAATATATTTTTCTTTCATTTTTTGAATGCTATGATATATTCAATAAAAATTATATTAAGAGACTAACTCAAGCATCTGAGGAAGTAGACTCAAAAGTCTACAAACGCTTATGCTACCAATGTCTTTCCCCCCCTCAATCTCAAAGGTGCTACAAGATCCCTTTGCATAGTTATGTTTTATAGGTATTTTCATTTGTTTTAAGTATTTTAATGTGATTGTCCATTTAAATTTTTTAAAAGTTTGCATCATATATTGTTTTAATTGTGTTTTGTTTTAATCTTATACTGGAAATGGCCCTGGGTTCTGTTTTTGGAAATGGGCAAGTTATTTAATTAATTTATTAAGGCTCTTTGTAGCACCTTTGACTGAGAGAAAGAAAGAAGATGGTAGCATTAGCTTTTGAAGACTTGAAGACTTCAGATTCAGCAATATTAATTAATACTGCATAATTTTAATTCAAACCATGTGCAGAGCAATAACACACAGCTACAATTTTCAGACAGTAGCTACATTACATTGGTCAAGCCAGTTTCTCACACGCTTCCCATTCTACCTTCATTAGCAACAATCCTACCCAAAAATGAATCAGGCAGAAAACCCCAAAAGCCATTTATCAGCACAAGCATTTTTCATCTGCCAATTTTCAAAAATTAGGAAATTTTGCTTCTTCATCAGGCAAATGTGTTAAAAATCATACAGGAGAAAGAAAAATATGACATTGAGTCACAGATCTACATTTTCTCAAAATGTTACTGCTGTTCTCAGTTAAGATGGCACAGAGGAATGGATATCCACATAGGTAGAGGAGAGGCCATTCCTCCCCTTTGGTTGTGTGGATCTCGGAGACAATCTTAAAGTCCAGGAAATAACATTTAAACTCCATTATCAACACAAAGAAATACTTTCTTTGATATCCAGGCTGTCTCTGTCTTTTGAGAGACTACCTGTCCCCTTATGAGGCAGAGAATATAGAATTTCCCAGGAAACCTCTGCTGTGGCATGTAGAAAACTTTTAGGTGCTGTTTAGGTAAAAAATGCCAAATGCAGTCCCAGTTATAAAAATGTTTTACCTTTCTTTGTTGGAGGTAGAAAACTCAAAGAATTAATTATGTATTTCATGCATTTGGGTTGGCCTAATAAAGGTATTGTTGTGGATTTTGTATGTCATTTTACTTCGCTGTATGGCCTACACAGCTACCCCTGAATACATTTATTACTCTAATAATTATTCTTCTCAAACGGGTTAGCACAAATGATCCTAGGTCCATAATTCTCATAAAACTTTGGGCCTTTACAAACTGCCAGAAATAGTGCAGCTTGAGTCCACTTTAACTGCCCTGGCTCAGTGCTAGGGAATCATGGGGATTGTAGTTTTTCTGAGACATTGAGCCTTCTCTGTTAGAGAGCTCTGGTGCCACAATAAACTACAGTTCCCATGATTCCCTAGCACTGAATCAGGGCAGTTAGAGTAGACTCAAGCTGCATTATTTCTGGCAGTCTGTAAAGGCCCTTAGTCACTACAGCTGGCTGTGAAGGATGATGGGAGTGCAGTCCAACCTCTGAAGGACCATATATTCCATATACCTGTTCTAAAACACGAAGCATAGAATATTTTAAATTCTTTCTTTTTCTCCTCTAGTCTATTATTTCCCCTTTAAGGGCCGAGGGACTTCAGCTCCCAGAAGTCTCAGCCATGTTGGCCAATAGTCCCATGTTGGCCAATAGCTCCTGGGATTCTGGGAGTTGAAGTCCCTCGGCCCTTAAAGGGGAAAGGTTGCCAACCCCTGATATAGAAACTTTGTTATACTACAAAATCCCATACACACACAGCTTGGAGAAGTTCCTTTTCTGGAGTACAACTTCCACAAACCCTCAACCAGCACAGCCACAAGATTCATGTCAGACAATTCTTAGTTTGTTATGTATCAACTCAGAATTGTTTTTTCACAAACTTTAGCCAATTTCTCAGTAAATAAATAAACCCTGGATTTTTATTTTATTTTTTGCATTAGTAGCTGATGCAAACCACAATTCCCAGTTTGTGTGTAACAACAAGCCACCACTTTGTGAAAGTGAAATTAAACTTGACAAGAAAGTTGTCAAGAGAGGAAAAAGACATGAGTCAGTGGCTTCTCTCTGGGCTGCAGAGCTTCATGCATGCAAAGAATCATGCTTGTACATTACACACAAACCAACCCACTGCTCCCCCCGAAACCCTTTTCAATTCAAATTGTGAATAAGATTTTTTTTTTAAAAAAAATCCAATTTGAGTAAAATTTGGTATGAGAATGGGGACCAGGGGCGGGGGAAATGCTTTTATGTCTGTAACTGGTCCCTGGGCTAGGCACTGGCCATTCATTCTACAGGGACCCTTTATATCCATATTAGTTGCCCAGCCTGACTGCCATTTACAAAACCTGGAGGAGTTCAATGTAACCTTATAAATTTTGTTGCTTTGGAAAATCCCAGCTAATGATTTTAAAATTAATGTTTTCCATTTTGTCCTTTTTCACAGAAGCTGCTTCATTTTCTGTTACTCCTACGTTTCCCCTAGAACATTAAGTATGAAAGAGTACAAACAAAAGATTGCAGATCTGGCTTCCATATTTCATGTTTTTATTAGCTTCTTGCTGGCAAGCATTACACTTGGGAATATTGCACCAGGCATTAAAAAATAAAGTAGTTCTACCACAGGGACAGTTTTGCATTCAGAACCAATATAAATACTTCTACTTGTATTTTCATAGCTGCACATAATATTTGGTTGCTTGATTTATAATGCATAGAAACAAACAGTCATCATAACTGACAAATGTGGTATTTTTGAAAATAAGGGAGGGAGTGGTCTTGGAGACTTTTTGGTAACTAAATTATTTGAATAATACTGTTTAGTGGTTCAAGGAAAAATAGATTAGATTACATGATGGTAGCTTTTCCTCCAACTGCATTTGAACAATTCTGGGTATGATCCAGAGGGAACTTATCCAACACAAGCACCTTTTATACTATTTCCATTCATTTCACTCTAGCTTGTGTAGGAGGTGTTCAGTGTGGAATGGAGTCTCTCTTTAGTTCCCAGTAGAATGTAATGGCATTAAATGAATTAAATGCAGTTCAAACTAAGAGGTAATTCTTAGCACTTTATACTGCATTGTAAAAAAAGGAATGTCTTAATGTAGTTAATTTTAATGTTTTTTTTTCCAAGGGTGATTTGTTTTTCTTCATCTTTTAATTTAAAAAGAGACTTAACAATTTAAGCAGGCACATGCATACGTTTCTCACAAGACAAAAGACAAGAGGCCAGAGCATATCCATTCTCCAGTCCCTAAAAATCAAATAATAAATATTCATAACATAGAAAAGAAAAGAATAAAAAGGAGAACCTCCAAGGCTGTTTATGTCAAGGCCAGACTCCAGTCACTGAAATACATGGTTCTCAGAAGTGGCAATTTCTTCTGGAGAGTGAACAAAAAACAGAGGAGGAAAAAGGTTATCAGTCATCCGTTTTTCGCGCCAATCTACAAAAAGTCCAGTTATGTTCAACTGTATTTTCATTAGCTCGCTCACTCATGTGGTGGACCCTCGTGTTTCGGATGGTGAAACCTTGCTTTGTGATGTACTCCATCAGATGGACACGGAGTGAGACCTCCTGGTGGTAATCACATGGCCCAAAAGTAAAAGAAACTTGACAGTCTCTTGTATCCATCATATGCTTATTCCACTTGGTAAAATGGTTGGAAATCCCTTCCAACAAAGAATGGACCTTGGTTGTGATGGTAAGCTGTGTTATGATGACTGCCACCGGATTGGAGTATTTTGAAAGCTTGCGAGTACTGGAAAGCTCCACCACCTCCTCAAAGGTATCCACAGGATACAAAGGTTTGGGATCATTAAGACACTGTATTAAGGGTTCAATCTGATAAAAATCTGCTTCTTTTCGAAGCAGGTCAAATTCCTTGAAGTCCAGAGGCAGAGTCAGCTCTGATGTCCGTAAAAAATTGAGAACATACCGGAAAAGTGGTCCATCCCGGTCAATGAAGTAATTGCCCTGAGAATCTCTGGCAGTGGGGAAGTCCCCCCGGAACATGGCTCCCAGCATCGAATCAGGATACCTTGTGAGAGTAGTGAGTGATGTTGTATACAAGTGACCACCCACATTTAGAGTGACAGGTTCTGTCATCTGTAAGGGGGAAGTAAAGGTATCAGAATTCTTTCAGAACACCAAAGGAACATCTCTGACATTTTTAAAACAATTATGCAAGTCGCTATAAGAATTTGAAAAGGAAGAAGAAATAAGAACTGAAATTCCTCCTTCCATTATTTAATATGTGACATTATTATCAAGAGCACATGGGAGAAATCTGTAATTAAGTATGGTCCACAATAAGGTGGAACCATATTTAACCTGCTCTTAAACCTTTGGTTGAAGTTACTCATGTGGACTGGCACCCAGCTCCTTTGTTAAATATGCATATAGTCTTATAATGGGGTGATCCTAAGTGATCAGATGCAGCCTTGTATTTGAGGCACAACTTCCATGCACATTGCTTTGGCTCTGTCGCTTGTTCTTCCCAGGCTTCCTTTGCTGTGTATTTTGCTGTTCATGCACATATCTGGTTCATAGTTGAGGCAATATGCTGTGTGATGAAGGCAATGCTCCATGGGGATACCTTCACACTTTTTACTGAGCTACCACTGTACAGGAGTTTCCTCCCTCCTGCCTAAAGTGTCCCTTCACAAATATCTCCCCCCCCCCCCCCCCCCACAAAACTGTATTAAGAGATGGGAAACCTCTTGCCCATGTTTTACCAGTGGCCAGTTCAAGCAAATGTAGTACAAATTAATTCAAAGTATTGCACACACACACTCTGTGCCTTGGGGTGATTTTGCCGCTGATCCGCAGTAATGGGAGCAAGAAGCACCACAGCAGAAGAGTCAAATGGGGAAAAAGGAATGCCACAGCTAGATGTCTAGTCCTTGGGTCTGTCACAAACCATACATATTACAAGATGGTAGCACACTTGATACCTCTGGTTCCCCAGATGTCTTTATTGTACAACTCCAATAATTGGATAAGGCTGATGGGACCTGATGCCCTAAATACCTGGAAGGACTGCAGTGGGTCATTCACCTAATTCGTGTGTCTGTGTGTGCTGAATGTGTTAAACACAGGGAAATTCTTCTGAGCATGGCAGTTCACCATGTAGGTGCAATTTCAAAGAAACAGAGCCATTCCATCACTTCTGTTAAAATACCATGTCTATCAGCTTCCTTCTTTCCTGGAACTGTTACCATTCCAGTTTGCCATTATAAGAACTACTATTTAACATTTAGAATTGAAGTCTGTGTTTGTTTTTTTCCCCCCTCTTGCGTTCACATCTCTTTCTCTTTTTGTGCCTTCTCTTTTTAGATTGTAAAGCTGCAGGCCAGGACTGGCTTGTTTTATTGACTTGTACATCGGGCACACTAGAAGCTTTTTCGGCTGAAAAGCAGAATAAAAATGTTGTAAACAAATAATAAAAAATATTTTTCAATTGTTTTTTGTGCATCAGATTAGAAGAGGGGTAAATAAACAACAGAGTCTTTTAGTGCTTTGGAAATGTAACATATTTATCGTGGGAGAAGCAGGGCTTGGAAACATGACTTTTTGGACTACAACTTCCAACCTATATCATCAGCAGAGGCTAGAAAACTCTGGGTGCTGCGACCAAAAAAAGTGATGTTTCCAAGCCCTGCATTTAAATTCCCTCAACGAGCATCAATCTCCTCTAACAGCAGAAATTAACTGGCTGAATCTTTGGCTGAATGTGCTGAGTATTACTAAATAGAGCATATGCATGCACCCAGCTGTCTGGGCAAAGAGCACAGAAGGGCAGATTAACATACATAGGCAAGATGGGCACACACATGACCCCTGGGGGAAACATATGGTCCCCAGCCCAACTGGAATACTTACTATATATCCCCAGTCTCCATTATCCATCTGTTCCGATGCGCGATCTACGCAGGCCCAAATATATGTGCAGTTTTTTTGAAAGGCCTATATAATTCACCACTTATTCCTTCCTGTTCGGAGGGGAGAGTAAAGCAGATGATGAGCACTTACAAGGAGAAGATGAAGAATAACAAGAACAAGTACAAGAGAGCAATGTTTCCACCTATCAAAAGGCAGGCAGGCGCTTTGTCAAAAGTCTACACTTTGAATTCCAGCTACAAAGCAACTCAAGTCTAATCATCTACAAAAGCATACTTTCCCTCTCCTGACCTTCCTGCATCCTTTACAAGCACACAGAGGAGTCGTGCCTCCCGGGGAAAATGGTAATCGGCCTGTACGCTGCCTTGTGTTAAATAATGAGCAGTTGGCCTCAAGAGGATTCATACTCTAGAGATGCAGCAGAATTTTGCTGGGGCAAAAACACTCAGTTCTGAAAGGCTGCAGAGCAGTGCCAAATACGTGCTAAAGATCTCCCCACTGCTAGGTATATATACATATAAATTATAAAAATACAGGTGTGTGTATACACACACACACACATCTATACAAATATACATTTGTATGCACCAGCATGGTATCGTGGTTTCAGCATTGGACTACGACTCTGGAGACCAGAGTTTGAATTCCTGCTCAGACATGGAAACTCACTCTCTCAGCTTCAGAGGAAGGCAAAGGCAAACCACATCTTAACAAGAAAAACATGTGGTAGGTTTGCCTTAGAGTTGCCATAAGTAGGAATCGATTTGAAGGCACACAACAACACAAATACACATATACATACAAACGGGTACATATATGTCCACAAACACATGCACACTCATACATCAATGATATACGTATACCTTTTTGTTTCTTTATTTAGTAGATCTGTACCTCAGAGGAAAGAAATGGCAAAACCACCTCTGAGCATTCTTTGCCTAAAATAAAACTCTACGAAATTCATGGGGTTGCCATAAAATGACAGATTATTTGAAAACACACACATCACTTTTCTCAAAAAAAAACATTAAAAAAAATCAGGTTTACTGAAGTAAAGAAAATAAGTCAAGTTTTTTACAGCTGCGTAAGAATCATGCGGAACCAGCCATCATCCTGGCTGTTTCTCCAAATATACTGTGAAATTGGCTAGAGAGATAACTACGCAAACTACAGAGTTGTTGTCATCCTTGAATACTTCATGGGAGGCTACATGGTTCAGCAGTGAGCACTGGCCTTAAGTCATGGCAAGACTGTTTAAGCACTTCATACTACTTGCTGGGTAGCTATTCTGCATATTATTGCCTCAGTTTTTCTCTAAGTACAGATTTAGCTTTTACACTAAATGGAAATGACTTTCTTGCTCATCTATTTCAGTACTTTATAAGAGCCCATTAAAATATGAGGAATGGAAAGGAAAGAATGGAGGGAAGGAATGAGGAAGGAAAGAAGATTTTTGTCAGTCAAATAGAACGGTTCAGTCTTTATTTTAACAGGAGTCTTACCCAGAGATTGATTTAAAACAAATCCAGTTGTTGCAAACTTCTTCCTCAAAGAATGCTCTTTTTCAACTTTAGGCATAGCTAGCCTACTACACATGATTAGACACTCCATCATCCCCTCACTTGGTAGAATTCTGGGTAGGGAACTATGTTGAAGTTTATGGTTCTGATATGGAAAGCCATGCTGCACAACACATTAAGGAACTGTAGTAACTGTAGTTTTCCGAAGAGAGCTATCAATCTCCAATGGGGAATTCTCATAATCCTTACCAGAGTATAATCTCTAGCATCTTTTGGGGAAAGAGATGCCATGACAGCTGAACTGGGATAAAACCTTTGTAAATTCATATATATGGCATGATATTAATCCAGGTGGTGTTTGCACAAGTAGAAGAAATTACCTTCCACCTTCTCTTCCCTCAAATTAAGAGGCAAACATTTCCTGAGGCTTACTGATAGCAGAAACATCCAAGGATGTATCTGGCAAGGGAAAGGATCTCAGTCTTTATTTCTGAGTCAGATCTAGTCAGATATTTTAAAGGTTAGGCTACTAGCAAACAAGCTCTGCAATATTCCTGTTCTCCAGGAATCCAAGCAAACAGAAAAGAAAAGCCACCAAGATTTTGTCCTTGCAAGGCTTTTAACTGCAGGTGGCTCAAAACTAAAATATGATTTTGTTCTTTGGGCAGCAAAACTGGGGTCACATCTCTGGAAGATGCGGCTTCAAGTACAATTGTACAATATAATATAATAGTCTCTCTCTCTCTGCCTCTCTCTCTCTCTCTCTATTACCAAAGCAGTAGCGGAGAAAAGCAGATGATCTGCAGAGTCCTCTATCTCTTACAATAATAACTATATATACTGTAAATCAGTTCACATGGTAAGCCACATTTCAGGAGCAAAGCATGAAGCTTTTGCAATACAAAGCAACCACTCAATGCAAACCCAACTTGATTTGAAGTAGCAGTGCTACTGGCATCTTTGCTCTCTCAAGAAATTATCTCATTACTGCCCCCCCCCCCAAAAAAAACAACCCAGCCCTGTAAAAAGTGTTTCAACATCCCTACAGAATGTAGGGAAGGGGGAGAACAAGAACAGTTAAAACTGACATCAAAAATAGCTGTAGCTTTTTCTATGCAACTGGATGCATTCACATTATATATCTGTGGTGCCAATGTAATGATGGAAACACCGGTTAAAGAGATTTATCTGTATCTTTAATATTTTTAAAATTAAGACAAAAAGGCCTGCTTTTGCAAGGCCAAACTTCAATGTAGATTCTGTCCAAGTTCTCCAATCCAGAGTTCCAAAGATATACTGGGGAACTGGACCAAAAATTACTTGGGTTGAGGTGCTTTAGACCAAAAAGCATGACTTGGATGACTAGTGGAAAGGTCTAGGTTATTTGTGTTTATCCTAGGCCTTGCTTGCCAATTCCAGACTTTTGCACTGATGCCAATTCCAAAATTTGATGGGTCAAACCAAAATTCCCTTAAGAGGGCTCTGAGACCTAAATGCACAAAGGCCTCATTCTCGCCATTGGGGACAAAACCCTGAGGGACCCCAAAGGCCAATGGCCAGGGCATCAAACAGGAGTCCCCCAGCACCACCTTCTTGGTTCACCCCTCCAAGAAAAACCGGAAACACTACTTAACAATCCCCCCAAGCCCCATCCTAGAGAGTCAGCCCAGAAGAATAGCATGGCTTATTATCAAAAGCTGCTGAGAGGTCTAGTGCAACCAACAGGGACACACTTCCACTGTCCAGTTCCCTGCATAGGTCATCCACCAAGGCAACCAAAGCTTTCTCCATCCCACAACCAGGTCTCCATCTGCATCCGTAAGTCTCCTGGGATGGACCATCTCAATCACCCTCACCCTACCCCACACCTGTAGAGGCTCCAATCCCCAGTGAGTCTAAACTTCACCAGGTGGTGATCAGTCCATGACAACAGAACTACAGAAAGTTCCTCCACATCCAGATCACCATTATCCTGCCCAGAACAGAAAACCAGGTCCAGAGTGTGTCCTGCAGCATGGGTGGCACCAAATATTACTTGGGACAGACCCATGGTTGTCATGGTGGACATGAAGTCCTGAGCTGCTCCTGATGTCTCCATGGATGTTGAAGTCCCCCCCAGTACAGGGGTAGGCAACCTTTCCCCTTTAAGGGCCGAGGGAGTTCAGCTCCCAGAAGCCTCAGCCATGTTGGCCAATAGTCCCATGTTGGCCAATAGCTCCTGGGATTCTGGGAGCTGAAGTCCCTCGGCCCTTAAAGGGGAAAGGTTGCCTACCCCTGCCCCAGTACAACAAGGACAGGACACAGATACCAACTTAGCCAACTCAGTGAGACTACTGAACAGCAGGGTGGGTGGTATGCCAACAGAATCCCTATTCTGTCCTGGCCACCCCATCCAAAAACACACACTTACCCAGCAGACGGTGGAACAGGGCACCCAGTGAAGGACATGGATTTCTGGTAGATCAGTGCAACTCCACCTTCCCACTCACCTGTTGCTGTGCAGAGAACCCAAGTGGACAAAGCTGGAAGAGGTTTCATCCAGCCCAGATTCCATAATACAGGCAAGGTGAGCATGTTCATCCAGGTTCAAGTCCTGGATCAAGGATGTTTTTCCATTCTCTGAACTGGCACTGAATGGCAGCATTTTCAGCCCAGACATTCTTTTGTCCAGGCTATCCAGACTATTTGAATAGGGGGACAGCTTGGGAGTAACCAACCCCTTGCGGCTCTCCCTTCTACCTTCTAACCACAAGGTTGCGAGTTCAATACTAGCCAGGGCTCAGGCTTGACTCAGGCCTTCCAAGGTCACTAAAATGAGTACCCAGCAGTTGGGGGGCAATGAACTTACAGTTGTAAACCCCTTAGACACTCCATAGCACGGTATGAAGCGGTATATAAATAAAGCTGCTTTGCTTTGCTACCATAATAATAGGATCTTTTTGCCAGGATCAGAGATCCTCACAGTTCCTGCCATACTTGTTAAGTTGTTTTTTATGCTATACCTACTTTGCTTTATATTACTGGATGCTGGGATATGTTATATCCCATGGCGCTGCTGGTTGAAAGGAAAGAAGACATGAAGGGGAGGAAATATGCACTGAGGGTTGTCAGGGTCAGTTCTAGGGGAACCCCTGGTATGGAGAGATGAGGGGTCAGTCCTAGGAAATGGAATACTTTGGTCTAGGAACTAATGGGGTATGAATGTACAAAAAGGTTTGAATGGTTTAGTGCTTTTAATATCCAGTGTAACCAAGACTGCTTTAATTCTACAGTGACAGCAATGGCATTTTGTTAAAGCAATAGGGATCAATACCATATCTGTGCCCATTGACTACAACTGCTTCTTTCTTTCTAGAAAACTCACTGTGGACTGGCATCCATTGCCTCAGGTACCAACACTGACCTATGGATCACTATTTTATAGCAAAGCTATATGCAGTCTTACACAGAAGTCTACCTTCTACATAGTTTTTTAGAAATAATGTTGGGGGGGGGAATAAATATATTAGCACCTTGTCTCTGACCATTTATTAATAATTCTGAAAATATTCAATAGTCCATTTTTTCTGAAAAAATAGGTTGGGGGGGAGGATATTTTTACAAAAAAACAAAAGAAAACGGGCCTTCACATCTCTAGGTTATGTAGTATGATAATGAATAATTTATTATATCAATTAGTTCCAGCAAGCCTCTTCATATCCCTTTTTACTTACTTACTTACATACACACACCACAAAAAAGGAGGCACATAAAACTGATGCCTAACTAATTTAGAGCCAGCTTTCAGGATTACTAGGAGTGCAGATATCTTGTTTTAAGATGCTAACATTTAAACCAGGGGTAGGCAACCTTTCCCCTTTAAGGGCCGAGGGACTTCAGGTCCCAGAATCCCAGGAGCTATTGGCCAACATGGGACTATTGGCCAACATGGCTGAGGCTTCTGGGAGCTGAAGTCCCTCAGCCCTTAAAGGGGAAAGGTTGCCTACCCCTGATTTAAAGCAAGTACTGCAGCAATACATACTGACAGACATCTGTATCTGACAACAGAGACACCCTGTTTTGTTTTGTTTTTCTCAACCAGAATGCAGCTGACTCTGCGCCATGACTTTCAGCCTGGGAATTTTAAGCCTGTGTTCTGAGAGAACACATCCTAGTTTTTCAGGATCTTTCACTGAAACAGGCCTACTACCACTGAACGGTCCAAAGTTCCTCAGGATGCAGCCATCCTGAACCAAATCATGCAAGAAATGCAAAATGTCAATTCCCAAAGCAGAAATATATTGCTGTTGTGTGCCTAAAAGTGGTTTCTGGCTAATAGTGACCCCAAGGCAAACCTATCATGGGGTTTTCTTGGCAAGATTTGTTCAGAGGAGGTTTGCCATCACCTCCTTCTTACGCTGAGAGCATGTGACTTTCCTAAAATCACCCAGTAGGTTTCATGATCGAACAGGGAATCAAACCCTAGTCTCCATGTCAAATATGGATGGGTTATACAGTCAAAGGAGAAATGTAGAGATGTGTGTGTGTGGAATTTTCCTCATGAGAACAACATCTAGAGAAACAAAGAGAACTCAGCACCAGATGGCTACACAGACATAAACATAAACTTTCCCAAAGATACAACTCATAGACACAGATATTGTTATGAGAAGCAAGAGAAACCAAAAGATAACAAATACATCAACATCTTAGGTCATGGGATAGGAGTCACATGAGTGAATGATGGCCAGCAAGAGGCTGGGTTAATACACATCATACAGGCATTATCCAATTAGCATAAGGTTAACACCCAGAAGGTGGAGTATGGGAAGGGCCTAGAGCAGGGGTCCCCGGACTTTTTGATCTGAGGGGCCGGTTCACTGGCCCCCAGATCTTCCACTTGCGCACGTCTCCGGACGCCATCTTGTCTTCCAAAATGGCACCCACTGTCGTGCGCATGTGCACGACTCCGGACGCCATTTTGGAAGACAAAATGGTGTCCGGTGGTGAGCATGAGCGGTGGCAGCAGCGGGCCAGTAGGAAGGCTCGGCGGGCCGGGTCCAGGCCACGGGCCGTAGTTTAAAGACCCTTGACCTAGAGAATCCTTTCTCTAGTTTTGTTTATAAACACAACTGTGCATGCGTGCATGCCTGGCAGTTGTTTTAACCATGGATCTTTTGGCTTATAGTTTTTAGTATGTTTATACTGCTTTTATAATGTAACTCCTGGATCTGGAAACATGGATCTGTTCTTTCTTCTTAACTTTCAACTGCAACAAGTTGGGATCCTAAACTTTTGGGATTGCTAAAGATGTAACCTCTCATGGCTGAACTTGAACTGGATTAGTTCATCACAATGGATTTTACTTAGTTACTTTATTTTCTTTTATATGCATTAATAAACTATACTTTTGGACTTTACAATGTGTCTTCTTGACTGAGGAAGACAGGATCCTGAAGAAGAGAAGCTGAGCTAGTTGATGGTAAGAGATACAAAGTGGCTGTGGATCATAGCAGCCAGCTTGTCCTGCAGATTCTGCTGGGTGTCAAAGAGCATCACTGCAACACCCATCATCCACACACTGACACTCCAGCCTCTGAGTTTAACAATCAAACCACATAGGAACAAAGAAATCAGTGAAAATGGGACACATTTAAAGTAGATGCACAATGGAAAGAAGCAAAATAGGTAGAGCTGCAAAGATGCTACAAGCTTCTGGTATTGTATGCATTTTTAATTGTTGTTGTTTCCCGCCTCAAACCATGCAGAGAGGCAGGTAAGAAATAAATATTAGTAGTACCATGTTATTACCTAAGCCTGTGGTCCAGGGATAGTTTGGGGATTCTGCAAGTATACCGTCCACCCCGTTGTCTAGCAGACTCCCTAACCGAGCTGACTCAGCTGGTCTCAGAGTTGCTGCTGAAGTTGCCCAGACTTTTAGTCTTTGGCGACTTGAACATCCCTCTCGAGACCAGTTTGTCAAATCCTACAGGCGCAGTTTGGGAGTTTGTACAATCCATAAGAAACATGGGCCTATCCCAACTGATCGCTGGGCCTATTCATTGTGCAGGTCATACTCTCAATGCGGTCTTTAGTACGGTATGGGAATATCTGTGGGCGGAGGTTATCAAAACCTCTGCATGCCATGGACAGATCATTTCCTGGTCAAGGTTGAACTAAGAGCCACTGTCACCCCCGAGGGGGTGGTGGACCTATTAAACTGGTCCGCCCTCAATTCCAGAAAGCCTTAGAGGGTTTAATAATTGGTAACGCTGGTGATTCTGTCGAAGCTTTGGTCAATACCTGGAACACCGATCTCGCCAAGGCTATCGACACAATAACTCCCAAGCACCCTTTCCAACCCGCTTCTAACCAAAAGCCATGGTATACGGAAGAGCTTAGGAGGATGAAGAGGATGACAACGACTGGAGAGTACCTGGTGGAAAACTCGACTCTTATTTGACAAGACTCATCATAGGAAATTTCTTCATTCCTATTGTATTGCGTCTGCAGAGTCCCATCCAGCGGAGCTGTTTAGGGTAGTAGGGGAGCTGACATGGGTCCCACCTGTGCAGAAACCACTACTTAACCCGACAACAGCCTACTGTGACACATTTAACAACTTCTTTGCAGATAAAATCTCTCAGATAAGAGCCGACTTAGATGCCAGTATTGGTACAGAATCAATTGATGAGATGTCCAGCAACTCCGTTTCGTTACTACCTTTTTTGAGCAAAGTGATCGAGAGGGCAGTGGCTCTTCAACTCCAAGCTATCTTGGATAAAACCAATTATCTAGATCCATTTCAAACGGGCTTTAGAACAGGATTTGGGGTTGAGACTGCCATGGTTGCCTTGACTGATGACATTCATCTGAGCATTGACCCTGCTGGTGCTCTTAGACCTCTCAGCGGCCTTTGACACAATAGATCACATCCTCTTGGATAGCCTGAGAGGGTTAGGAATCGGAGGCGCTGCATTGCAGTGGTTCTGTTCCTTCCTCTTGGGCAGATTCCAGAGAGTGTTGCTTGGGGACAGTAGCTCTGCTAGGAAGGAGCTTAAGTGCAGCATCCCTCAAGGCGCCGTCCTGTCCCCGATGTTATTTAATATCTATATGAAGCCGCTGGGAGAGATCATATAGAGACATGGGGCGGGATGTTATCAGTACGCTGATGACACCCAGATATACTTCTCTATGTCTCGTTCTTCAGCCTCGACTTCAGATGGCATCTCTCCTCTCAATGACTGTCTTAAGGCAGTAATGGACTGGATGAGGAAAAACAGATTGAGACTGAATCCAGACAAAACGGAGGTACTCACAGTAGCGGCCCTGAAACTAGATATTGGGATACAACTTCCAATCCTGGACATGGTCACAATCTCTGCTAAGGACTGTGTCTGCAGTCTGGGGGTGCTCCTGGATTCTTTGCTTCAATTAACTAATCAGGTGAATGTGATGGCCGGGAGCGCATGTTATCAGCTTCAGCTGACATGCCAGCTGCGCCCTTTCCTGGAAATTAGGAACCTTGAAACTGTGGTACATGCGCTGGTAACCTCTCATCTTGATTTCTGCAATGCGCTCTACATGGGGCTATCCTCTTGCTTGGTCCGGAAACTCCAACTAGTACAGAATATGGCAACAGGTTGGTCTTGGGTTCATCTAAAAGAGACCATATAACACCAGTACTAAAGTCTCTTCACTGGCTGCCTATTAATTTCCGGGCTCAGAACAAAATGTTGGTCATTACCTATAAAGCCCTAAATAGCTTGGGTCCAACCTATTTCCGAGACTGACTCCTCCCATACAATCTGCCCCACGTACTGCAGTCCTCTGGAAGGAACCTGCTGCAGCCGATAAAAACAAGGCTGTCTGCAACCTCCCAGAGGGCCTTCTCGTTGACTGCTCCCAGACTACAGAATGGCCTGCCGGACGAGATCCATCATATTACGACCTTAGACAGCTTTAAAAGGGCTGTCAAGACGGATCTCTTCCGGCAGACCTTTCCTGACTAGATTTCCTGGTCCCAGGAGTTAGCCCATCCTCTCGTCTATAACCCCCCGCTGCAGCCACTATTATTGTTTATTGTTGTTGACTGCCTGCACTTGTGTGATTTATTTTAAAATTGTTTTAACTTATGATTGTTTAATTTTTTTAAAAGGGTGGGTGGGGTTGAGATTTTTGGATTGTGATTTTATTGTATTGTGTTGTAAGCTTTTGCTTAATTTTAATGCTGTAAGCTGCCCCAATTGCTTTGCAGAGGGGCGGGATATAAGTTGTTGTTGTTGTTATTTAAAATACATTTAAATGCAGCTTAAAAATACTGGACATCCTACTGCCATAGACGCTGGTAATGGATTCTGTATCCTCCCCACACCCCATTATTCCAGGCTTTACACATGTGAAACTTTTCCCTGGGCCTAATTGTGACTATGTTCTCTATCCCCCACTTTGCCTACTTCCATACTGTTACCTCCTATACGTTCACTGAAAAATTAGCTTGGATATAAAGGACTTACTTCCATTTTCACAACACTGATCTCGTTTTTCTTGACAAGCAAAGTAGTCCTACAGTGGGCAGTTGTTGTTGAGTGTAGTGGTTTGAATGTTGGACAATGACTCTGGAGACTGGGGTTCAACTCCCACCTTGACCATGGAAACCCACTGGGTGACATTGGGCAAGTCACATTCTCTCAGCTTCAGGAGAAGGCAATGGCAAACCTTCTCTGAACAAATCTTGCCAAGAAAACCCCATGATAGGATCGCCTATCATAGGCTGCCATAAGTCAGAAATGACTTAAAGGCACACAACAACAACTTTCCCCCAGGCCTGATCACGACAATGTTCTGTACCCCCTCCCCTTGTTTAATTCTCTACCATTACCTCTTATATGTTTACTGGAAATTATCTTGGATATAAAGGACTTCTTTCCATTTTCACAACACTGATCTCATTTTCCTTGGCAAGCTAAACAGATAGTCCTACAGTGGGCAGTGCATCTTACATTTTACTACCCCATTTAGCTCAAGTCTTGCCAACAAAGACACAAAGATTTCTGGCCCTTCGAGCCTGTTGGCATACATATACTTGTATGAACCATTTGCAAAGCATGGATAGCTTAACAGAGAGAGAGGAAAAGAAAGGTATATATTCTCTCCGAGTTATTTTTTTTTAAAAAAAAAGCTTTCCAGCCCAAACTTCTGCTAGTTCCTGCCAGACAGAAGTGTTTGCAAATGTTGATGACTGTGACAACAATTAGAAAATTCAAGGATTCTTCAAATACAATGTTGGCACTTAATAATAATAATAATATTTATTTATTTATATCCCGCCCCTTAAGCAGCCCTGGTGGCGCAGTGGTTAAATGCCTGTACTGCAGCCACTCACTCATAAACCACAAGGTTGCGAGTTCAATACCAGCCAGGGCTGAGGCTCGACTCAGGCCTGCATCCTTCCGAGGTCGCTAAAATGAGTACCCAGCTTTTGGGGGGGCAATCAGCTCACAGTTGTAAACCGCTTAGACATCCCATAGCGTGATATGAAGTGGTATATAAATAAGCTGCTTTGCTTTGCTCTGCAAATGCAATCGGAGCAGCTTACATCAATAAAACTCCAAAATATACAATCTCAAAACCTACCCACCCCTTAAAATAGTATTAAACAACAAAAGTTAAAACAGCAACAAACAATAAAACAATAAACAGATAAAATAAGCCTCAATGGCAGAGCAGTCATCAGTCTCCCATACCGAGAGTTCTTAATGATCCCTACGCCACTGCTGCTGAGGGCTGCCCAGGTGTAGGTGTTAATGGGCTTTGGAGTCCTCCTCAGCCTGGACACTGTCTCCTCCGCTGCCTTGGTGCCTGGAGAGGTGTTCCTGTGGGGTTTTATCCCAGCGTCCTCCAGGCTCCACTGCTGCTGAGGGCTGCCCAGGTGTAGATGTTAATGGACTTTGGAGTCCTCCTCAGCCTGGACACTGTCTCCTCTGCTGCCTTACTTAACAGGATTGGCCTTATAGTTTTATTTATATGCCTCCCTTTCTTTCAACATGGGACTCAAATGAATTCCATCATGACTAAGGCTGCCAAAGCTCAAGAATAAGCCCCAATGAACTCAATGGAATGTGAGTTGTCAAGTGCAAGTATATACTGTTAATTTTCATTAGTCCAGTGGTCCCCAAACCTTGTTCCTCTATGTGTTTTGACTTCATCTCCCAGAATCGCCATCCAGCTTGGTCAATGGTCAGGAATTATGGGAGCTGGAGTCCAAAACTTCTGGAGGACCAGAGTTTGGGTACCACTGCATTTGTCTCAATCAGTTGCAATGAAAATGACTGAACCTGAAACCAGGACTCATGAGCTGGATTGGAGCCAATGGCATTTGTGTCCATTCCTATACTGGATTTATAGAAAAAAAAAATCTGAACTAATTCCCTTAAAACATTATTCTAATGATTGGGAAATTTAAATATTTGTCCAGCATCATCGCCATCATTCTTGTTGCTTTACTACCATTATTATGAGTTATTATTCTAATAGTTATTATTACGAATGAAAAGTAAGAGGTACCTGAGCTCTTAAAATGGGATTATTTAATCAATGGACTGACAAGATGTAATCTAAATATTTTTAGGCAGGCTTCTGGGAAACTGAAAGGGTGTTTTGCATTGTTGCTGGGTTTTTTTAAGTGACTATGTTGAAGGATTCATGGTTAAGCTTATGAATGGATTTATACTTCTGAAGTGATTCCCCAAAGTAATATCGATGTGGTTTCATTACAGAGAATCCAGCTTGTGCAAATGTCAATTAATGAGTCATACACTCTTGCCTAACCTTTCAAGAGAACAAAAGATCCAAGCCTGAAAATACTACAGGACAGATATCCTATAGGTATAGAATCATAGAATCATAGAATCATAGAGTTGAAAGAGACCACAAGGGCCATCCAGTCCAACCCCCCTGCCATGCAGGAACTCCCAATCAAAGCATCCCTGACATTCCTATGAGGGCTAGGAAGAAAACACAATCTGAATTCCTGTTGGTGCTTTAGCAGTAATCTGTTATGCGGGTGAAGTGTAGTTTATGGCAAGGGTGCACAATGGTGGTGAACCAACAAAATCTTAGCCTAAGGTGTGCCTTAACATGCGTCCAGGCAAGACTTTTATTATTTAGCGCTATAATGTGTCTTCCATGTTTTCCCTCTCTATGGTGGAGAAAATAAATGTACATAAACTTTTGATTAGAAATGATAGGAGCCTTCCTCTTGGAAGTATCCATTGGTCTAGATCAGGAGTAGGCAACCTTTTTGAGGCAGGGGGGCAGGTTGCTGTCCCTCAGACAATCTGGGGGCTGAAGCACCAAAAATAAATAAATAAATAAATAAATATTAAAAAAAATTAAAAAAATAAAAAATATGCATGCACACTCTCTCAGCCCCAGAAAAGCTATGGCAAAACCCCTGTGGAGATTTTGCAAAGAAACCCCCAAGAACAAGTAATAATAACAATATTCAATATCATCATGGCGGGCGGCAGTGGCGACGATGGCAGAACCAGCCTGGGGCCGGTCCAAAGGCCTCAGGGGGTCGCATCCGGCCCCCAGGTCTTAGGTTGCCTACCCCTGGTCTAGACAGAGCTTAAAAATATCACTTGTTTGGAGTAGATGGAGATGCCAAGGACTAAAAACCTAAGGTATCCTACTACTGGGTTCCTCTCAAAATATTATCAATAGCAGATTATCTATTCATGTGAAAATCTCAGAGATATTTTGGCATTCTGGAATCTTGTAAACTTTACAGACATTCCAAAAAGAATAGGGTTTAAAAGAGATTCAACTAAAAGAAGGACACAATTTTTATAACACAATTCCATGCTGTCAGCCTTTAAAGCTGTTCCTCGATTGACAATTATGTCCCATTATATCAACTTTCCTGCCTCTGGCATTGAAATATGTTATACAGTATATATAAAACAGATAACGTATGTGTCCTACTTCTATTTGTGCTGAATTTCTGTACTTCTGAAACATGTACAGAATTTGGTATAAACATGTTAAGAAAAACATATTCAGAGGGACTCATATTGTAAGGAAACAGGCTAGTTAAAGAAGCCAAGAAAACATTCCAAACACAATTAACAATGGGACTAACTCTTCACCATCAGCAATCTTTAAAAGTAGCCTTTTCCCAAGCATTTTGTTTTAAAAGGAAAGCAAGAGGCTGCTGTGATCCCCAAATCCTACCTGATCTTTGAAGCAGAGCAAGGTCAGGCCTGGTTAGTACTTGGATGGGGAAATGCCAAGGAATACCAGGTACTGTACATTTCAGAAGAAGGCAATGGAAAACCACCTCTGACCTTTCCTTGCCTAAGAAAACACAATTAAATTCATGGGATCACTGTAAATCTGCAGGCAATCTGAAGATACAGACACACAGAGATACACATAAGATTTCTGGTATTGCTAATGTGACATTTTTCAGCAGCGCAACAGCACATGCAGCAGGTTTCAGGAGCCCACCCTGGACCAATCTCTATTTTTCTTTAAATAAACTCTCACATCATGTTGAGTCTGTGACATTATATATAGTTTTGTATTTCTGCATTTTATTCTGAGCATCTCTACCCAAAAAAGTCTGTGTAACTTAACAATTTATGTTTCAAGCATTCTAACAGCTGATCAGCTAACATGCTCTATACTTCTAAAGCAGACTTCTCTAGCCTCATTCTCTTTTCTGGGACTACAATGCCTTCTCACTCACCATGCTGGCTTGGGTTGATGGATCCTATAGTCCAGGGGTAGGCAACCTTTTTGAGCCAGGGGCCAGGTTGCTGTCCCTTAGACAATTGGGGGGCTGAAGCACAAAAAAATAAAAATAAAATAAAAATAAAAAATAAAAAATATATGCATGCACATTCAGCCCCAGAAAAGCCATGGCAAAACCCCTGTGGAGATTTTGCCAAGAAAACTCCAAGAACAAGTAATAACAACAATAATCAATATCATCATGGCTGGCAGCGGCGACGGCAAGACCGGCCTGGGGCCGGTCCAAAGGCCTTGGGGGGCCGCATCCAGCCCCCCGGGCCTTAGGTTGCCTACCCCTGCTATAGTCCATCTGGATAACATCACATTAGAAAAGTTATTCTAAAACATCTCCAATTGTGCTACAAGAGCCCAAACTTTGTAAATGAAATAAATTATACAATACATGGGAAAGAGTGTGTATTTTTTTTAATGGTATTTTTCTCTGCTTATCATTTTTCAGAATTTCTAGCTATCATAAGATCTTGTTCAAATATCACATGATAGCTAGGATTTTGTTCGTTTAAAAAACATAGGCAACAATACCATCCACTATTACCTTAAAAACGGAAAGCTGAAATTCTAGAATTCTACAGGCTTTTTGCCACAGTCTGCCATTTGTAGCATGAATGAAGGACACGAAGTCATGGGTACTTTGTGGTCAATCTCTTGCATCTCTCATTTGGATACAAATACAAATATTATTTGTAGATATAAAAAGACAGAGTCAGTTCAGTGGCTAGGTAAACAATCCATCCACTGCCTAATGCAACAGGAACCTACCCAGCAGGCACAGGAATTCAAAACATATGCAGAGTAGACATGTATTGATGGACTTGTATATTTGTGGGTGGACAAGGCTTTTCTCACATCTTGCGAAATGAGCTTTGCACTGGCCACTTTCCCAAAGACCAGATCATCATTTTTATCACTACAGTCAGCCCTCAGGTTCCACAGATTCTGTATACAGAGATTCAATCATCCAAATCTTTTAAAAATTAAATATATACCCATATTTTTCGCCATATAAGACGCTCCGGCATATAAGACGCA
>CM034703.1:312013889-312024863 GCA_020142125.1 Phrynosoma platyrhinos
GTTTCCTGGCAAAAGCACACTGTTTACTGATTCTCGGTTTGACTTCTTGGCTTGGAGCTTTGGCTCTCGGATTGACTGACCATTCTGCTTCTCTGGAAACCTTGACCTTTTTGGACTGCTTGACTACTTTCCTGGCTTGACCCTTTGGCTTCCTCCCTGACTGACCACAGACTTTGTTACTGGACTCTTCCTTGTTTGTAAGTCTGCTTCTTGAGACTTGCTTTGACTCCACAACTCCTTTGTTGTGGAATTCCTTTGTTTGTTTTGGACTTGGTATCAGTTATTTGTCTGCTTTCCTGGACAGGTTCCAGCATTCCCCCGTGGATACCAAAATCCGTGGATGCTCAAGTCCCATTAAATACAAGGGCATAATATAATGGTGTCCCTTATATAATGGCAAAAACAATGTGTACTTTTTGGAATGCATGTTTCTTTGAATTATTTTCAACCATTGATAAAAAAATATATACGGATATGGAGGGCCAGCTATAATGCAGTTTGATGCCACTTTGGATGCTGTAGCTCCATCCTATGGAATCCTGGAATTTGTAGTTTTACAGGGTTTTAGCCTTCTTTGGAGAACCAGCATGGAATAGTAGTTTGACCATCGGACTATGACTCTGGACAACAGGGTTCAAATCCTGGCTTGGCTATGGAAGCTCACTCGGTGACCTTGGGAAAGTCACACCCTCTCAGCCTCAGAGAATGGCAATGGCAAACCCCCTCTAAAAACCCATGATAGGGTCGCCTAGACTCAGAAGCGACTTGAAGGCACACAACAACAATACCTTCTCTGCCAGAGTGCTGGTCCCTTATGAAACTACAAATCCCAGGCTTCTGTAAGATAGAACCATGGCAGTGCAGAAACAATGCACCTTCTAACAGTGTAGTGCAATGAGAACATTAATCTGTGCCGCTTTCTTCATTACCAACTAGGGTTGCTCTTATTGCTTTTCGTAAAAGTGGTATAAACAATATCAAACTCAGATTATTTCTACAGCATAGATACATCCATGAGAGCCAGCATGGCATAGTGGTTTCAGCATTGGGCTAGGACACTGAGACCAGGGTTCAAATCTTGGCTCTGACATGGAAACCTATGGGGGTGACCTTGGCCAAGTAACACTCTCTCAGCCTCAGAGGATGGCAATGGCAAACCCCCTCTGAGGAAACTTGCCCAGAAATCCCCATGATAGGGTCCCCACTTATCACTGGAAACAACTTGGAAGTCTCACTACAACAAGGTGCACCCACAGTGTTATGCTACAGTTATACTATACACTTGCTATACTGTATGCTATACAGTACTGTTATGTTATTCACTTCAGTGTTATGGTATACAGTTCATGCTATACTGCTACACTCCTTCAACTGCCATGGCAACATCCTGAGGCATCCTGGGATTGGCAGTGTATAGGGAGGAGGCATTGAAAAGGCTCAGCCAAGAAGCTCTTAGGCAAGGATAGGCAACCTTTCCCCTTTAAGGGCCGAGGGACTTCAGCTCCCAGAATCCCAGGAGCTATTGGCCAACATGGGACTATGGGCCAACATGGCTGAGGCTTCTGGGAGCTGAAGTCCCTTGGCCCTTAAAGGGGAAAGGTTGCCTACCCCTGCTCTTAGGCCTCGCTACACTACAAGGACGTTGCCTTGGCAGTTAAAGGGGTATAGCACTAGCGCTTGATAAAAGGCGAGTCTTTTTGATCCAACCAGCTTCCCGTAGCGGTGGCGAGAGGACGGGGCCAATTCAGCCCCGCCCTCATTATGAGTGACGTAATGCCGGAGAGAGGGAGCCGGAGATGAGGAACTGTCCCTATTGGAGTGGGACGGGCAGGGCGAAAGGGCCATCGTTTTAGTCTCGCGAGAGTTGAAGTGTAGCTCCGCCCAGTCTTTCCGTGATCTTGTCCCGACTGCTGGTTGCGTAGCAACGGCTGAGCCCAGAGCGGCGTCGATGGGCGTGGCTCAGAGGGGTTACGCAGAGACGCCGCCGGGGTTGAGGGCATTTCTAAGATGGCGGCGGCGGTAGTGACAGTGGGGCGGCGGTGGAGGGGGCTCCTGAGGTGGGCTCGGCCGGTGGGACCCAGGCGGCCCCTTGGAGGCCCACAGCGGAGCTTCCACGGCTCTGCGCCGGCCGCTGCTCAGGTAGGGGAGCCGGGGAAGGGAGGCAGAGGTCGTGCTCTTCTCTGACAGGGTTTTCCAAGCTGGAGGGGGAGAGGAAAGGGCGCCCGACCCACTGGTTTTTTTTATTGCTCTGTGCCTTCAGGTTGTTTCTGACTTATGGCGACCCTGTCATGGAGTTTTCTTGGCAAGATTTGTTCAGAGGAGGTTTGCCATTGCCTTCCCCTGAGGCTGAGAGAGTGTGACTTTGTCCAAGGGTCACCCAGTGGGTTTAGCCCCCACCTTGAGAACGCCTTGGTTTCCCTACCTATTATGAGGTAGGAAATGGCACTCTGCACATGCTCAGTATGCAGAGGGATCTTGCAGCAGATGTGAGGAAGCAGGCTCAAGTCTGGGGCTTCATTGACAACTCCTTCACTGCCCTAGCTCAATGCTGTGGGATTCTGGGGTTGAGAGTTTGTTGTGCTACTAGAGCTCTCTGACAGAGAAGGCTAAATGTCTCCCCATACTACAGTTCCCAGAATTCCATAGCATTGAGCCATGGCAGTTAAAGCAGTGTCAAACTGGATTATCTCTGCAGTGCAAATGCAGTCCTGAAAAACTCCTGCTACCAGTTTCTCTCTTTTAAGTTAATCTCAAAGGTGCTGCAAGATCCCTTTGCATCCTGATTTCCCAGATTAACTCAAGCAGGTCTTTAGATATTCAGGACTGGTCACACTTCACTGAGTTACTTCTTCGTCCCCAACTATGGGCCTTTATAGACTGCCAGAAATAATGCAGCTTGAGGCCACTTTAACTGCTCTGGCTCAGTGCTAGGGAATCAGGGGAACTGTAATTTTTTCTGAGACATTGAGCCTTCTCTGTCAGAGAGCTCTGGTGCCATGATAAACTACAGTTCCCATGGTTCCCTAGCACTGAGCCAGGGCAGTTAAAGTGGACTCAAGCTGCACTATTTCTGGCAGTCTGTAAAGGCCCTATCTTAAATGCTTCTTCCTCCCCAACTATCTTAAATGCTTGCATTTTCAGTAGTCAGTAACCTTTCCTTTTAAATACCCCCCAAAACAAGGATTCTCTCATATGACAGGTAACTGTGTACAGCCGACCTCTCTCCCTCCAATAAAGTATGAAAAGGGATCTTGCAGCACATTTGAGACTAACCAGAAGACAGAAGCTGGTAGCATGAGCTTTCCTAGACTTGAGCCTGCATCTGAGGAAGTAGGCTCAATCCTATGTAAGCTTATGCTACCGACTTCTTTCTTTCAGTTAGTCTCAAAGGTGTTGCAAGATCTTTTTGCATTCTGATTTTCCAGACTAACAGAGCTGCATCTTTGAATTCTGCATATGCTCAGAGGGACTACCACCTGTGTTTCTGGGGTGGTGTTATTTTAAAAAAGAGGAAGGCAAGGGCAGCTTTCCTTGAAGCCAGCATGGTGTAGTGGTTTGAATATTGGTCTCTTGAGACCAAGGTTCAAATTCAAGCTCGAATTCAAGGTTAAACCCACTGGGTGCCCTATGGGCACGACACACATTCTTAGCCTCAGAGGATGGCAATGGCAAATACCCTCAGAAGAAATTTGCCAAGAAAACTCTGATTGGTTCATCTTAGGTCACCATAAGTCAGAAATGAATTGAAGGCACACAGCAACAAGAACAAACCTCCTCTGAACAAATTCTGCCAAGAAACCCCTTTTGATGGGTTCATCTTAGGGTTGCCCTAAGTCAACTATAACAACAACAAAGTGAAAATTGACATGTTAACTCAGGAGTATCCTCCTGTACCTTCCTCTTGCGTGTTTTCTTTTTAAATGGTGCTGGTGGAAGATGGCTTCTTTCTTTGAGTTTCTTCCAACTTTATAGAGGGCCTGGTGTGTGTTAAGTAATAACAGTGGTGTGGGGAAAGGGCTTTGGTTCAGTGTTCAGAGCCAGTTGCCTTTTTGTTCTATGGAGAACTTTACAGTGTAATCTTGTACCTGTCTACTCAGAGGTAAGTCCCATTAAGTTCAGTAGGACTTATTTGTAGGTAAGTAGGCATAGGAGTCAGTTTGGTGTAGTACTGTAGTTTGAGTGTTGAACTACAGTTCTGGAGACCAAGGTTTGACTCTCCGCTTGGCCATGAAAACCCACTGGCTAACCTTGGGCAAATCACACACTCTCAGCCTCAGAGGAAGTTACTGGCAAAAAAGCCATCTGAAAAAATCTTGCCAAGAAAATAATGTGATAGGCTTGCCTTAAGGCTACCAGAAGTAGGAAATGACTTTAAGGCAAAAAACAACAAGAAGTAGACATAGGGCCTTTGCAGACTGCCAGAAATAGTGCAAATTGAGTCCACTTGAACTGCCCTGACTCAGTGCTAGGGAATCATGGGAACTGTAGTTTATTATGCCACCAGAGCTCTCTGACAGAGAAGTCTCAGAAAAAAATATAATTCCCATGATTCCCTAGCACTGAGCCAGGGCAGTTAAAGTGGACTCAATATGCACTATTTCTAACAGTCCGCAAAGGCCCATAGACTTGCCACCTTGATAGGGCTGGAAAAATGGCTTCTCCCGTTACTATGGGAAAGGTGCTTTTGTGCTTGTGTATATCTGTAAAATGTTAATATTTATTAAAGGGGATCAATGATTAGCTTTCCTACAGCCTGTCATGCATCTCAGACCCATGGTCTAGCCTTTGTGCAAGGTTCCTGGCAGGTGAGGGCTCTTCAGGACAGTGTGGGATGACAGAAGTTTCTAACACCTAGAGCAGCTATTTCACATTAGCAAAGATTTGTCAGATATGCTGCACAAGGAAATGTTTTGATGAAAATAGATTTAAATGATTTGGGTTTAATTTCCTTAAAATAGTTTGATTCAGGCTGTGATTGAATTTATTGAAGAACTTTTGTTCAGGTTAGTATGCCTTTCTAAAAGGCATTGTTTGTGTATGTATGTATGTAAGCAGACTTGGAAGCATCCAGGTGCCCTGTAACATTATTCCCCAAAGAATTAATGAAGAAATGGCAGCTCTCTTTGAGAAGCCATTCACTAAAGTACTGATTTTGAAGGTATGGTATGTGATGGACTGGTGGGTTGTGCAGACAGGCTTCTCCGGGTGTTGGCAGAAGATCCATTGTTTGGTTTTTTGTACAAAGGGGGAAAATGGGTTCTTGGGACTTTAGACTAAATTACTAAAGATGTATGAATATTTAGTTGATGCGTGCGGGAGGAGACCTCATTAATAGACAGATGATGGGAGGGGGGTGTAGTATCTCTCTAGTTCAGCCTTTCCCAACTTGGTCTTGGACTTGGCTTTAGCCCCAGCCAATTTGATAAAGAATCCTGGAATTTTTGGTCCAAAGCATATGAAGGGCACCAGGTTGGGGAGGTCTGGGCTGAGTTTTGCTGTGAATACAGGTAATATGCTGGAAAGAAACCTTGTCAATGTCCAATAGAACAGAGTTCCAGGAGAGTTCAGCAGCCAGAAAAACACAGAATAGGAACTGTTTGCAACAAGATGGATAAAAAGCAAGTCACTAATGTTCATAGTTTCATCCCTTCAGTCTTGGTACATATAATAGGTTTGATCTGGAAATCTTAAATCTTCTTGTACCTCTACCCCCTCCTCTTTGCTGATAGTTTAACAAAATGAAAATGTGTCTTGTCCAAATATGGGTAACGTTCTAGTTGGTTCTTTTGCAGAACTGGTTTATCATGAGAAGGCATCAGTTGAGCCAGAAGTGCTATCATGATGTAGCCAGGCAAGCACGAATAAGTTAGAGCTTTTGTAGAACATTCATCCTAGAGAAAGGGGGAATCTCTCACAAATATAGGGCAGGTGAAGGCTTCAGATGTTGGTGAACCTCATCTCCCTTTAACTCAGGTCCACATAACCAATGGGAAGGGCTGTCAAGAGTTGCAGCTGAACAAACTTTGGAAGGCAGCACTTCACCCAACTCTGCACTAACCCATCCTTCCTACTTCGTTGGTGAGACAGTTGCAGATTATGCACTTTTCTAATAGATGTTCCCAGTTCAACTGCCAATTGAAATATATGTCTTCCTGGAACAGAGAAGATTATTGCAAAGTAAATGACTTGTGGATTGTGACATAAATATGTCTGTGATTAATAGGTGACTGTCCGTGATGCTTTAAACCAGGCTTTGGATGAGGAGCTAGAGAGGGATGAAAAGGTTTTCCTGCTGGGAGAGGAAGTTGCTCAGTATGATGGAGCATACAAGGTAAGTAAATGCTCGGTGCAGTACTATGAAAGGCACAATTGATTCATTATTTAAAAGAGCATATTTATTATTATTACTATTTTATTCATTTGTATCCTGTCTTTTTCCCAGTAATGGAGCTTGAGGCAGTTTATATATTATTAAAGTCAGTACAGAATAAAAATGTGCAAAAAAATCAGTAAAGTGTGTGTGTGTGTTGTTTAAAACAATTAAACAATATATAAAGTGGAAACCATTTCAAAATTTATTAAAATACAGAATATAATAGAATATTTATTAATAATATAACCTCCGCCTTTTAAACCTACAGATTAGCAGAGGACTTTGGAAGAAATATGGTGATAAGAGAATAATAGATACTCCTATATCAGAGGTATAGAACATATTTTTTTTTTAAATTTTAGTATTGGGCTAAACAAATTTGAATCAAAAGCTGTCCACCAGTGTCTTTAAAATGCATTTTTAAAAAACTGTGATGAAAGTTTCAGTCTCCATTATATTTTGCTGTTTTCTCCCCAGATGGGCTTTACTGGAATTGCTGTGGGAGCTGCCATGGTATGTACCTTCTATATCTGTTTATGAATATATGAAGCTTTAAATGCAGAATGTTACTAATTTTGGTTTTAAAAGAATTAAGCAATAATTAATAATAATTAATTGCTATTTACATAGCAACATATTTGTCTATGCCAACTAAGAAAGAACAGACATGACAGATTCTTATTCCAAGAAGGGGGAAACTGGAGACAGAGATAAACAGAGCGACAATGCACAATTCTTTCTTATCATTAACAAGGCTACTTTGTTTTAACAGGCCGGCTTGAGACCTGTTTGTGAATTCATGACTTTTAACTTCTCCATGCAAGCTATTGATCACATTATAAACTCAGCTGCCAAAACATTCTACATGTCTTCTGGTCTGGTACCTGTCCCCATTGTCTTCAGGGGTCCAAATGGAGCATCGGCAGGGGTAGCAGCCCAGCATTCCCAGTGTTTTGCAGCTTGGTATGGACACTGCCCTGGACTGAAAGTAGTCAGCCCTTGGAGTGCAGAAGATGCAAAAGGTCTCCTTAAAACATCAATCCGGGATGATAATCCAGGTGAATGAAGTAAAGAACACTGTGTGTGTACGATTGCTCTCTTTTTGAGTAATATCTGCCTTAAATCTTACTGGCATTTCAAATACAAATTTGACTTAAGGCCTAAGCAGACTGCCAGAAATAGTGCACATTAAATTGAGGCACTGCCCTGGCTCAGTGCTAGGGAATCATGGGAACTGTATTTTTTTTCTGAGACATTGAGCCTTCTCTGTAAGAGAGCTCTGGTGCCACAATAAATTACAGTTCCCATGATTCCCTAGCACTGAGCCAGGGCAGTGCCTCAATTTAATGTGCACTATTTCTGGCAGTCTGCTTAGGCCCTTATACCACTTATCCTGTGCTGAGTGTTCCAGACTTGGCTGAGAATTTGAGATACTATTTAGACTCCTTTAGAAAGAGGAAAGAACTTACTCCTTTTACTCTCCTGCTACTGTTATTGAGCTAGGCTTTGTACATGTTTTTTGGATTTGATTTTAGGCTTACACTGCAAATTTCTGTTTATTGCTTTGGGGACTGTTACTAAAAGCAGTCTATAAATACAGCAAAAGAACAAGATTATAAATGTTGTGCCTCTTTGGTGGAATCATATTTTTATTATAATGAGCTGAAGCAGATGTGAATTGAAGGTGCAGTATTACTTAGTGGTAGCCCACTCTGTAGCTGTCCCAGGCTCTGTAGTTCATCTCAGATAGGCTAGGGTGCCTCCTTGCCATCTTCCTCTGGCAAGCAAAGTCTTCTTTGATAGGCATTTCATGACTAGATGTTTTTCAAGAAAAGGGTTAATAGGGTGCTATACTGTTTTTTGACTTTTAGGTTTTAAATTGTTTTTGATATTGATAGGTTAATTCCAAAACAGAAACAATGAGCCACTCTGTTGTAGTGGTTTGAGTGTTGGACTATGTCTCTGGGGATCAGGATGACCTTGTGCAAGTCACTCTCTCAGCCTCAGATGAATACACTGGCAACCCTGACCCCTGAACAGACCTTGCTAAGTCAATCCCCATGATAGGGTTCACCATAAATCAGAAATGACTTGAAGGCACACAACAACAAAGTTTAATTTCTTTTTAAGTTGACCTTTTATGTTCGAACTATATGGTGTTTATGTTAATGTGTAAGCCACTTTCAGCTTTATCTTTGGGAAAAGGTGAGGTATAAATAAACTGTTATTACAAAAGCCCTTCATAGTTGAGATCTAAACAGCCTTGTGGTTAGTCCCATGAATATAAGGGCACTTTAGTTCTGCAGCCAGAAATTTCTCATACTGTCTAAATTGAAAACTTAAGTGTTAAATTTAAATTTGGGCTATCCCAAGCTGCTTATGTAAGTCTAAGCTGTATAATTATGCAACTTTAAATAAATATATTGAAATGGCATAAAATCATTTGAATGCAATGTGGGGGGTGGGAATCTGGACAGAATTATAATGTTTAGAGGGTTGTAGGCAGGATAGTAGCGGGAAAGGACTTAGGAGATAATGTAAGACTTGGCATATAGGGTTATTGGTATATAGTCAGCAAGCAAAAGGTGAAACAGGCATCCTTCTTACTAATCTAGTACACCTCTGACATTGAATCTTGAACAGATGCCACCTGAATGTTTTGATCCATTTTATTACAACTCTAAAAGAATAAAGAGATGATGAATAAAAAATGAAATCTGCAGAGTTCCAACCTGGCTGGTTTTGCTGTGTAGAATTTTGGAGCCTTTCCTTATTTAGATTGCTTAATTTTGGAAGGAAGTTATTCTTGCTTGATAATAGGTTTTAATTAAAAATCTGGTTTGAATTGGACAAACTAGTTACTCTTCTGAAATATTGGTTTCTTTCCTCTCTTCAATTGACTAAACTTCACGCTTGCAACTGTTCATGCAGTAAGTTCATGCTTTTATCAGCTCATCTTCAATAGAAATGAATGAGCAAATTTGTTAGCTGATGCAAATGAAGTGATAATTTACACATTTCTAATTCCCACCTGAGTATTTCAAATCTGTGTGCTGAGGATTCTCAGATTTCTCCACATTAAGGTATCATCAGTTCCATCCCTAAATCCAAATTTCTGGAGTCTAAGCAAGCTGCATGAGCCATCATTGGCTTGGCCTGTTCTATATGCTTTATCAGACATGAGCACAGGGATGTTTTTGTTTAGCTCAGCATTCTCCAACTTGCTGTCTTCTTGTGCTGAACTAAATGTGCCATATGCTGGCTGGTGATAATAGGAGTTGTAATCCAACATTTGGCAGGTATTGGGTTGGGCAAGATTGATTTGGCTCCATAAAACCACAGGTGGGAATATGTGATCGTTATTCTGTAGTTCTTTGACTACAAATGTAATTGATTTGTCAAGTATTTGGACAACTAGCTCAGATTTATGTTTTTAATTCTTTGTAGTCGTAATGTTGGAAAATGAGTTGATGTATGGTGTGCCCTTTGAAATGTCTGAAGATGCTCTGTCAAAGGACTTCATAGTTCCTATCGGAAAGGCTAAGATAGAAAGACAAGGTAAGCAAAACTACTAGTTGACGTTGCAGTAGTTCAGTATTTCAGTTGTTTGCGTTGAACTGTGCAGTCAGCTAGGAAACTCTTTGTTAATGCATGTTCCTTTTTTGTACAAAGATATGTCGAAAGGATTGTGCTGCAAGCCTATCAAATACTTGGTTGTATCCTGCCCTGGTGTATACTTAGGAATTTGGTTTGAAATGTTTGATTCTGCTCTATGAAAGTGTGTTTCACTCTATGTTGAAAACCAATAAGAATTTTTAGTTTTCATCACTATCCAAGGGGAACAGTTTTTAAATGTGATGTGTATTGCTTTTGCTATCCCATGGCTGAATTGTCCTTTGGAGATGTTACCATATTTGAAGTTTGCGTGCCAAGGACTTTCTTAGCCAGGTCTGTCTGATATTCAGTTAATGACTACAGAAGTAACAAGTAAACCAGAGTAACAATATATGCTGTGTATTTGCCAATAAAGACTAAAAATAAATCAAAAACTTAGAGCAGTGAAACACGCACACATGCACACAATATTAAAGGGCACACGCTTAATGAGACTTTATATAAATTGTTCCAGTTATAGATACTGACCATAAACTGATATTTTAGAATGAGGCATACAATTATTAAGTGAAAAACAGTGTCAATAACCATAGTAGCAGATGCTTTAAATATGCTCAGTCTTCATAGGTGGCTAGTTTATAGTCTTTACCATGCTACACTGTGACTATGAAGAGGCTTCTGTTTCTTCTCTGATTCTTAAAAAGAGAGAGGTTTCCCTTGGCTAAATCTGCATCACAGAAATAAGCCAGTGTGATGCCACTTTAACTGCCAGGGCTGTGCTATGGAATTCTGTTTGTTGTGACAGCAGAGCACTCTCACAGAGAAGGCTAAACAATCACAAAACTACAATTCCCTGAATTCCATAGCATTGAGCCATGACAGTTAAAGCTGTGACAAACTGGGTTATTTCTGCAGTGCAGATGTGTCACTCGAGATGAATATATATATATATATATATCATAGAATCATAGAATCATAGAGTTGGA